>JAMPIV010016750.1:0-357500 GCA_024509875.1 Oreohelix idahoensis
GATTAGGGAAAAAAATTGTGTCGGGTTTATGTCCGAAAGATAAATATTTATTTCTTCCAGCCAAAAATCCCAAATAATACCCTTTAATCAGAAACTAAAGCAATGGCAAACTTAAAGAATGAAAAAAAATTGGCCCTAGAAAATCACAAACACAAACCAACCAAATAAAAGCTGGGGTTAGATTCTGTGAAGGAGGGGAGTTCCTGTAAATGATAATCAACTAACTTCAATTCAGAAACTAGGGATGATTTTTTTTCGTTCACTGTCATTTTATTTCTCAGGGAATAAAGATAAAATCAAAATAAAACCGCTATTGTTTCCATCGGGATTAAAGTCCCAGCCAATACATATCGGGTTTCCACAAGCCACATGGGTTCGGAAATGCCAGCACAGTAGTAGAAAAGTGTGTTTTCTTTAACGACTCACTTCAGAAAAATGGTGTGCAGTCCCTGTCTCAAGTAGCGCGTGCTTTCATCGTTGTCTAAGATTTGATTACTTCACTAGCTGACCTTTTTTTTTCTTTTTGTCCACAGTCTCTAACAATACTCGTTGTCAGTGACTGGCCATAATGATCATTATTGAGAATTTGTCTAAAGAAGCTGGAACATGAGATCTCAACCAACACAAAATAACATAATTGCGGTCTTTAAACGTCGGTTGTCTTCAACACAGCGTTTTGTATTTCATTTACAATGTTTCCACTGTCAGAAATACAGTCTACATAACTACCTGTCTTTGTCATACACTGTTCACATTTCCGATGCTGCTTTCACCACGGGGGCCTGTTTTCCTCGGCAGTAATATTGACCTTTGCTTCCAATTCACCACTAATGTTCTCATTTGCCACTGTTTCTTATCGCCGCTAATGTTCTTATTCGCCACTGCTTTCGATCACTACTAGGGACCGAAGACGCATCAAAAGAGATGAATGCAGTCAGCGATTCATTGCTTGACTGCTTGTGTCATGTCAACGAACCAGAGCTGACCAAGACCCTGCTCCTCCTCCACGTGGTGGTCCTGGAAACAGGCTGCATCACTGCAGTCTGGCTGAGGAGTAGGGATCGAAGAGGGGAAGCAAACCCGGTCCCAAAAAATGCAATGCTGAAAACGAAGTGTTGGGCCGAAAGCGCAAATATCATAGCTTCGATGTAAAGGCGACACAACGTAACCAACGTTACTTTCTCAGGACGAACTCAGAAAAAGCAGAAGATCACCACAACTGTTCTCATTCGCCACTGCTTCCATTCACCACAACGTGTTCTCATTCGACTCTGCTTCCATTCACCACAACTGTTCATCATTCGCCTCTGGCTTCCATTCACCACAGCTGTTCTCATTCGCCTATGCTTCCATTCACCACAACTGTTTCTCATTCGCCTATGCTTCCATTTTCACCACAACTGTTCTCATTCACATCTGCTTCCATTCACCACAACTGTTCTCATTCGCCTCTGCTTCCATTCACCACAACTGTTCTCATTCGACTCTGCTTCCATTCACCACAACTGTTCTCATTCGCCTCTGCTTCCATTCACCACAACTGTTCTCATTCGACTCTGCTTCCATTCACCACAACTGTTCTCATTCGACTCTGCTTCCATTCACCACAACTGTTCTCATTCGCCTCTGCTTCCATTTACCACAGCTGTTCTCATTCGCCTATGCTTCCATTCACCACAACTGTTCTCATTCGCCTATGCTTCCATTCACCACAACTGTTCTCATTCGCCCCTGCTTCCATTCACCACAACTGTTCTCATTCGCCTCTGCTTCCATTCACCACAACTGTTCTCATTCGCCTCTGCTTCCATTCACCACAACTGTTCTAAATTTCCCACTGTATCTAATTAACATTTCTGTTCTCATTTGCCACTGTTTGCAATTACCACAGCTGTTCTCTTTCGCCACCGATTTCAGTCACAACTACTTTTCTTATTAGCAACTGCTTACAATCACCACAGCTGTTCGCATTATCCAGTCCTTTCAACCACTACTACTATTCTCAGTCACCAATTCAAACACGCCCACGTTCCTAGTCCCCATGAATGGCCCCATTCACTCCCTTACAGAGTTTCAATCACTACTGCTGTCTTCAACACCAATATTTCAAATCACACATGCCTCTCTTCATTACCACTATCGCTATAGTTTCTAACCAATTACATTTTCCGAACCACCACTGTTGTCTCCATTACTATTACTTCCACCGCTGTTCTTCTCATTAGCACAACTTCTATTCAACACCACTGCTTTTCTCATTATCACTACGTCCATTCACCACTACAATTCTCATTACTGCCTCTTCCATTCACCACTACTGTTCTCATTACCACCTCTCCCATTCACCACTACTATTCTCATTACTGCCTCTTCCATTCACCATTACTGTTCTCATTACTACCTCTTCCATTCACCATTACTGTTCTCATTACTATCTCTTCCATTCACCACTATTGTTCTCAATACTGCCTCTTCCATTCACCACTATTGTTCTAATTACTGCCTCTTCCATTCACCACTAATGTTCTCATCACCACCTCTTCCATTCACCATTAATGTTCTCATCATCACCTCTTCCATTCACCACTACTATTATCATCACCACCTCTTCCATTCACCACTATTGTTCTCATCACTACCTCCTCTATTCACTACTACCGGTCTCATTACCACCTCTTCGATTCACCACTATTGTTTTCATTACTACCTCTTCTATTCACCACTGCTTTTCTCATCACCATCTCTTCGATTCACCACCACTGGTCTCATCACCATCTCTTACATTCACCACTACTATTCTCATTACAACCTCTTCCATTCACCACTACTGTTCTCATGAGATCTCAACCAACAGTCACAACTATTATTCTCATTACCAGTTATTCCAGCCACCGTTATTATTCTTGTCACAGCTACTTCCAGTCACACCTAGTATTCTCAATACCATTACTTACAGTCACCCTTACTGTCTTTATTACCATTACTTCAACTACTGTTCTCATTATAACTACTTCCATTCACCACGGCTGTTCTCATTATCACTTCTTCCAGTCACTACTACTGTTCTCAATACGACCTCTTCCTGTCACCACTAATATTCTCACCACCACTACTTCATGTCACCGCTCCTGTTGTTATTACCACTACTTCTTGCCACCACTACTAGTCTCATTACCACCACTTCTTGTCACCGCTGCTGGTCTCATTACCACTACTTCCTGTCACCACAACTGTTCTCACTACTTCTATTCACCACTGTTGTCTTTATAACCCCTACTTGTAGCCACTATTGTCCTCAGCACAGTCACATATAACCACTAATTGTAGCCACTACTGTCCTCAGCAAGTTTGACAACGGCCACACTTAGAAAACATAACAGTAGGCAGATGTATGAAGGAACAACTTCCTGACCAGTTAGAACGTCAACGTGAAGACTGTAGTTTGAAGTCTATTTTACTTTACATTGAGGCACAGTGTTCGCCTAATTGTAGATACGTTTTTTTTTACATTAATGAAGACATTAATCGTCAACAGTGTGTCAGCCAATCTTTACTAGATAGAAGTTTGTTCGTCTACATTCACAATAGAGATAGACTACATCAAACCATCAGTTTGTTTGCCGCAACATCCATCTTCATAAAATCGTTGACATACGATCATAAGTCGTTGATCCACCCAGCATTCGCTCTCACGAGTAATCGCGCAGAACTTGGGTTATCACAGTCACACTGCCAGCCAATCTGGTCAGATTTGAATCAACTCTCAGGTAAACAAACACGACACAAATGAAAAAATGGAAACATTGACTCGAAAATACCAATACTGTCGGAAGGTAGGAAAAATAAAATGTGTTTTACGATCGAATAATCCACATAATTAGTACGCACAATTAAAGTAGTTCAATAACTGCCGGAGAGGAAAAGAGAGCGAACCAAATTATGTGACAATATATATAGTTGTTCATTAGTTATGTTAGATCTAGATTATATGTTAGTTTTAGATTATATGTTAGTTTCTACATTATATATTAGTTCTAGATTATAAATAAATATATAAATAATATAAATAAATATATAAATATATTATCTATATATAAATAAATATATCATATAAATATATATAATATATATATATATATATATATATATATATATATATATATATATAGTATATATAAATATATTATATATATATTATATATATATATATATAAAATATATAGCTATATATATATATATATATATATATATATATATATATATATATATATATATATATATATACACACACACAACATGCATATGAGTTCCAGATTATCTGTTGGTTCTATATTATATGACAGTTGTAGATTATGTATTATTTCTGAGTATATCTTTGTTCTAGATTATATGTTAATTCTAGATTACATGTTAGTTAGTT
Source organism: Oreohelix idahoensis (assembly GCA_024509875.1). Taxonomy (NCBI): domain Eukaryota; kingdom Metazoa; phylum Mollusca; class Gastropoda; order Stylommatophora; family Oreohelicidae; genus Oreohelix; species Oreohelix idahoensis. The sequence continues at coordinate 4,421 of JAMPIV010016750.1, forward strand.
CTAGATTATATGTTAGTTCTAGATTAAATGTATTAGTTCTAGATTATTGTTAGTTCTAGATTATATGTTAGTTATACATTGTATATATTAATTCTAGATTATATGGTTAATTCTAGGTTATATATGTTACTTGTAGATTATATATATATATATATATATATATATATATATATATATATATATATATATATATATATATATATATATATATATATATATATAAATATATATATAAATATATATATATATATATATTAATATATATATATATTTCCTGCATTTATTCTCATATATTTTTGTCCTTTTCCCTGTTTATTTTCAGACCCTAATACTCTGATCTCTCATCGAGTGTTTTCATTTGTCCTGCATCTGATTACGGTTATGGAACAGAAGAGTCAACTTCGTCAGCAAAATCCAGATCATCCAACTGCTTAGTCAGAGTCCACTGGATTCCATTTCTGTTGTGTGTTGCCGATGATCTCATAACCCAATCTATTGCCAGCAAGAAAAGAAATGGAGACAAGAGGCATCCCTGTCGCACACCTGTTCTTATTTCAAACGAGTTCTGTAACTTGTCCTTCATATAGAACTCTGCAAGAAAACCTATGAAGACATGACATACAGAGATTATATGTTAGTTCTAGATTATATTTTAGTTAGAACCTTTCGATATCGCACCTTGTATTTTGAAATAAGTGCACTTCACTCTACATGCTTTTAACGTTAGACAAAAATACCGTCTGCATTTATTGCGTACATTACTGCTCCGATGAAAAGCAATAATGTTTTTTTAATATTTTTTTTTAGTTTGTGATTTTTTCCCCCCTATACAAAACCATTAAAGCTGCAAACTTAAGTTTTCATATTATTATAAACACAGCGAGAACGTGCTGGAGATAACAGATATGTCAAACCCACTTTAACATTCAAAAACTAGCTTTCGACATCATAACACTTAACAAATGTGCTGCATTACGGTGGTTCTCAAGCTGTGCAAAGAGGTGCGCGACAACAATTGCTAATGTGACTATTAAAACAGAAAAAAAGGATAGGATATAAATATTGGAAGCTGGTGGAGAGAAAACAACAACGTCGGCTGTATAGAATGACAAAAAATAAGATAAGAAAAATGCAGCCGAGTCAAATTACAGCCCAACATATCTACAGGGTGATTGAAAGGCTACTGTTATTTTACTACGTAAAAGCTATGTGACATTAGCATTACAGCTGAATATGATCTCTGTGACGAAATGGACGACCTCTTAGCGATCTTTGGTTCTCTCCGGCAGATCGGTACATTTGTGGTACTGATTTTATTATAACATATATATATGTTTGTCTAAATATTTCTTTTTGATTTTTATTATGTGCTGTCAATTATCGCACTTATCTTTCTCTCTTTCTTTCTTTCCTCGTTAATTTTCTGCTGAGTAGCAGATATTTGATTTTATCAAAACACCCTGTAAGTGATAAGTATCCCATTTGCTGGTTATAGGTGCGGCAGATTAACACGTACATCGGCCAGCGCTATTGGCTTAATTACCAATAAGACACTGAGTTTGCGTACTCATGCGACAGATAACGAGATTACTGTCTGTGTGACACATGGGGCAGACCCAGTGAGATATAATCGCTTCCGGTCACTTGGTTAAAAGTAATCATGAATTTATTACATTTTAGACAATATGAGTCTACAAATGTGTTTGTGAGATTGTAGCAAGGCATCAGATGTCCATATATGGTAATACGTGACCTTTGCAGGCACGTACCTTATTTCACGTGGGGTTTATTATTTTGAAATATCACACCCTTTCTGCATGATTTGAAATGAATTGATCTTTCTGATTAGATTCATAACAACGCTTTGGAAAATAGGGGAATATAGCCTGACCATTTCAAGTTTTATTTCACTGTGAATTTCACGCTCGCCAAGACAACATCAGACCTCGCCAGAGTGAAGACTAGATTCATAATTCCTTTTTGTTAACCGGACCTTTTATTGGAGAACCAGATAAGACTTACAAAGCACAGGACATCTCTTTCAAATTTTAATAAGGAACCTCAGGACTAGGAAACTGAGAAACACGGTGTCAGAGGGGGAATCTATGGTCAAAATTAAAGACATCCCAGACGCGTGTAAGAGAACGATTCGTCTCTTTTATTCCTCTGAGCAAAAAACGTCTGTAGCCAAGATTGGCGTAAGTAGTGCATTTTCATTCTGTTTTATTACTAACATGTGAACTATCATATTTCTATATATATTACCATGTGAAGTTTAATATGTGAAACTCGCTATGGGATGTCAAAGTCGTTTGAGGCTGGCAACCTCAGCGCATAGAGTGATGATTTATGAACCACCACTGCACGTGCTGGTGATTGCTTTATTGATAGTTTTGTAAAGAGAACTAAAAGCATAAAGTAGTTCCAGGTTTCCTATTTAGCAGGGAGGGAAAGATGAAAGGAAATGATGTACATTCTAAGAATAATAATTACATTTTCAAAGCATTGTAAATGTCTCAACTCCGCCTAGGTCGGTCCCAAGCCCGGCTGAAAAAAGGAGGAGGGCGGCCTACATGGAGGCCGAAGGAGGCAGCCCCTCCATCATGCAAAGGCACAACAGGCAGTTCACCTGTTTGCTTGTAAATCATGATTACGCGAAATACAAGAGAAAAAACCGGACTGATTTTAAAGGCGACGAACTGGAACGGACTACGACTTATGGAACTTGGAACACAAGAAGTATAAATGGGAAAGAAGAGGAGCTGGTGGAAGAGATGAGGAAAGCAAAACTAGAAATCCTGGCTATTACGGAAACAAAGAAAAAGGGACAAGGAATCATGGATCTCGATGGCAACACGCTACTCTAGAGTGGTGTACCCACCTCTGAAAGCTAAAGGGGGCGAGGGTTGCATTGTGGCCAAAAACCAGAAAGATAGTATCAAGGGATGGAACTTTGTCTCGGAATGCATTATGGTTGTAAAACTAAAAGAAGGAGAAACCATAGTCAACCTGGTCATATTGTATGGGCCAAATGAGGATGAGAGAGCAGAGGTCAAGGAGGAATTCTTCGAGCTGCTTCAAAGGACAGTTGATGATTGCCTAGATGAAATTATTATGCTCGGAGATTTCAATGCCAGAGTTGGAAATGACCATGCTAGATGGGGTGGAGTTATCGGAAGATATGGAGAAGATACTCTCAATGACAATGGAAAGCGACTCCTTAGATTCTGCAGTAAGCAGAATCTGATCATTACTAACACAACGTTCCCCCATAAGCGCATACATGCATACACTAGGTGTGAACCAACAAAGAATGAGAAGTCAGTGATCGACTATGCCATTGTTAGGAGGAGCTCATTCAGATATGTCCGGGATGCAAGAGTCTGGAGGGGGCCAGAGATTGGAAGTGATCACTACCTGCTTACAATCAAAAGAACATCTGAAAGAGTTGCTCAGCCTAGGAACTGCCCAACATCACGCAAGAAACCAAGTAAACAAACAGGAGAAATGAGCATTAAGACCTACAAGCTGAAAGAGCCAGAAATTAAGACCAGATATCAGGGGCTTATTGCTACAGCGGTGAGAAACTCAGAAGAACTACCTGATGACTTGGAAACCCTGTGGCTTAAATTCAAGGATATCATAAAGACAGCTGCTGCAGAAGCATGCGGTGAAGTCCGACTTGGGAACAAGAGAAAGAGGACACCTTGGTGGACAGAGGAAGTCAAAGAGAAAATAAGAGAGAAGAAAATGGCATGGAAACAATACTTAGGAGCTAAAAACACAGCAGGACAAATGGAAAAATATAGAGAATATGTGACACTCAGAACAGAAGCAAAGAACAAAGTGCTAGCAGCAAAACAGAAGTCCTGGGAAGAATTTGGAGAAAAGCTAGAAAAAGATGCACAAGAAAACCAGAAATTGTTCTATAAGACCCTAAAGAACATGAGGAAGGAAAAACAATGCCCTCTCAAATTTATAAAGGACAAGCAAGGCAAATTGCTTACTGCCCCGAAGGAAGTAATGGAAAGATGGAAAGAATATTTCTCAGAAACTCCTGGATGGTGAGCAAGGTCAAGCATCAGAAATGATAACCACCTAGCACAGAAGAGGAAACCAATGATGATGAAGATGACATAAAGATGGAAGAACTGAGGGCAGCACTAGAGAAAATCAAGATGGGCAAAGCAGCAGGGCATGATGGTATAACACCAGAAATGGTTAAGTACATGGGAGCATCAGGCGACCTATTACTCTTAAGGGTCCTACAGGCAGCGTGGTGCAACAAGCCCATACCAAAGGATTGGGAGATTGCCATATAACACCAATTTTCAAAAAGGGTGACAATCGACAATGTGGAAACCATAGAGGCATATCCCTTCTCAGTGTCCCTGGTAAAATCTACTCTAGAATCCTAGAGCAGAGACTCCGACGCCTAGCTGAGCCACAATTGGTTGAGGTCCAGTGCGGATTCCGAGCTAACCGAAGTACTCAAGACCTAATCTTCACACTCAGACAGCTGAGTGAAAAGGCCCTTGAGTATAAGAGCGAAATCCATCTTTGTTTCATAGATCTGGAAAAGGCATTTGACAGGGTCCCCTGGAGCAAACTTTGGGACTGTTTGGCAAGGAAGAACATTCCAGCACCTATGATTCATGCTATACAGAGCTTCTACAAGTCTTGCAGAAATTATGTAAGGACAGCAAACCATAAGTCAGAAGAGTTCAGGACCACCACTGGTGTAAGACAAGGTGATATCCTGTCACCCTATCTTTTCATACTCCTCATGGACGATGTCATCAAGGCATGTAAGGAGAGAACAAGAAAGTATTCAGTGGGGTACTGGAAGATGAGACAGGTATGTATTTCAAAGCTGGCATTTGCTGATGATGTTGCCCTGATTGCTAAATCAGAGGCACATCTCCAATCCAACCTGCAAGTCTGGAAGGAAGAGCTGGAGAAGAGAGAGATGGTCATAAGCAGCTCTAAAACAAAATCCATGGTGATATCACGAGAAGAAAGAAGACATCAGATTAAGCTATGAGAACAGGTCCTGGAGCAGGTCGACCACTTTAAATACCTCGGAGCTATTATAGACCGAAAGGGAGGCATCAAAGAAGAGTTGGCCACTCGAAAAGCAGCAGCTGGGAGACTTTTTCAGGCAATAAATCGAGGATTCCTCAGCAAGAGAGAGGTTGGTAAGAAAACGAAGATGGCTGCATACCGCTCCACCTAGATGTCCCAGTCTTGACATATGGATGCGAGTCATGGGCAATGACTACAACCCATAAAAGCCAGATCCAAACCTCAGAAATGAGGTATCTGAGGAAGGTGGTTGAAGTAACAAGAAGAGACATGGTCCGCAACCACACGATACAGCAAGGCCGAAAACCCCCCCCCCTGCAGACCCAAGTAGAACAGTCCCAACTAAGATGGTTTGGCCAAGTCTGCAGAATGGGAGAAGATCGGCTACCACGCCAAGCATGGGAAACAAAGAGCCAAGGATCCAGACCCCCAGGACGACACAGAGTCCGCTGGGAGGACAACATTAGACAATCTTTGAAGGACCGAGGACTAGAATGGAACCAGGCCAGGAGGAAGACAGCCGATAGGATAGTCTGGCGCTCTCTCTTCCAAATCTCTACACCTCACGGTAGAAGGGGAACGACTAAGTAAGTACATGTCCGTAAAAAAATATTCACTTTACAATTAATGTAAGTTTCCAAGCTTTAAAGCAGTGTAAATATCTATGTGAAAATATTCATTTTAAATCAATAGAAGTTTCAAACTTTTCCATAAGTGTAAATATAAATTAAACATAAATGAATTTATATTGTGAACACTTTTCAAACAGGGAAGATGTAAATGGAAAACATATAATATCTGTACGTTTAACTTTTTTCATTTAAATGTTATTTAAAGCTAAAGCTATTCAGTTTAAATGTACAGGAAGTTTTATCCCGAGGGATTAAATTTAGTTCTCATCGAAGGTAAATTCTGACATGGGATGGTAGAACAGAATAGAAGGGGGGGGGGGACATAACTGTGTCGGAAAACGCCATACTGAGAAGAACGTTTCGTTTCTATTTCTATTACCAGTTATAGGTGGTACCAGCAGAAAGACTAAATCTGGACCAAAAAAAAAAAAAAAAACCAAGTGAAGGTAGAAGTGGACTGACGTTTGTAAGAGACGCCCCCCATCATAAGAGGGTCTTATAGACAGACGCACAACCAACTTGGCCGTTTTACGTTACTCCTTGACGTTTCTGGAACGTGGCGGCGCCTGACTACTTTGACCAGGGACGAGCGCAAGCAGAGTGTGAACAGGAACTAATTCAGCGGGAGACCCAAAGACGCGGGCAATAGAGAATGTAGTCACGACCCATAAGCTTGACTGCTTTGCGTCAGGGGTCATCGAACCAGAGCTGACCAAGACCCTACTCCACCTCCACGTGGTGGTCCTGGAAACAGGCTGCATCACTGCAGTCTGGCTGAGAGAGTAGGGATCGAAGAGGGAAGGCAAACCCGGTCCCAAAAAATGCTCTGCTGAGGTCGGATGTGCCGGCCGAAAGGCGCAGATATCTCAGCTCCGCTGTAAACAGACACAATGCAACCAATGTCCTTTTCAGGACAAACGAGGAAGAAGAAGAAGTTAAATCCCAATCCAGTGATGAAATCCATTTCATAAATATTCAAATTATTTTCCAACTGTTAAAACTTAAGTGATTATTAAATATTGTTATTTGTGATGTTACAAATTTAACTTCGATTCAATCCATTTAAATGTACTACATTATTATCTCAGTCAAAGTTACTAAACACACACTCTAAACAGGGAGCCTATACATATCATAATAATTCCACTGATTAACTCAGCGGTGGGGGCTAACGAGCTAGAATAAACCATTACTAAATTCTTCATAAAAGGTGTTCGGCAGATTACAGAATTAACGTGCTCAGCATGAACAGCCAGCATTGTTTTAGCTTATCTGAATATCTTTGTGAAGATTCCCATGTGATAGAAGTTTTTACTACTCATTCTATCTACATTTCTGCCACGAGAAATCTTTGTGTAAAGAATAGACTCCATTGAAGCCTATAATAGATGCTCTTGAGTTTTGGCCACTGTTGGACCACTACTGCAATGCAGGGAAGGATACCGTCAATACCGTCACAATCTCATAGCTGGCAGCAATTTTTGGTTTATCTTGTACCGCGAGTTTACTAGTCATTTTAAATGTTATGTTTATTTTTATTTTGTTTCTAAAAAAATGGTAAAAAAATAAATAAAATAAGATAATTAAAACATTGTAGTAAAATGCCAAATGGCAGATATTGACCCTTGTTTTTGACATTTTTCTTGTATACACAATAAATACAAGAGCGGGGAGAAGACTTGAAAAAAAAAGGGAAGTGAACTTTGCACTCACCCATTTTATAGCAGACGATCTAGCTTTTAAATAAGAATACTACTCAGAACTGCAAGAGTCATTGACACTAAACAAATTTAATAAAAATCCTTTGTGTTAATGACGATCAGAGCCACACACCTTGCACAACAGCAAACATTGCTTCTACAAACAGCTGTTTTAACTGCATATGGGAATAGAGAAAAGTAACAATTGAAAAAGTTACGTCTCTGATTTAGAATGTTAATCTTTTAAAGTTCAGTCAATTTTTCCGCTAAAATGTCACGGTTAGTGTAAGAGTTTAACGCCGCTGCTTTTCGACGCTTCCCTATATGTTTTTTTTTTTTATTTCCCTCTAAATCTCTTCTACCTTGGGGATTCCAGAAACAAGGACTGCCACATAAAGGCTATCAAAATGTTTCCTTAATGGATGTGTTATCGGTTGCCAGTATCTTCTCGTCATCTCTTGTTTGACTACGTAGCTCTCCTGTTTCTTGTCATCAGTGCTATCTTATTGGTGATCTTGTACCATTTCATTCGTTTATATTCTACGCAAGCATACCATTTATGGACCGTCTGTAACTTCTTGGATGTAGCTTTTGCTGTTCTCCACGTTTAACATCCATACAATAGGACTACCTTGAACATTTCGTCCCCTTAGTACTGCTTTATTCCATCTCCACCTCAGCTAAAGTTTTGAGGAAAAGTGCGTTCAAAGTTTTTGGGTTACTAGTTGAACACAAGGATATAACACATTAAAATGACATTTTTCGTGATGGTCTAAAGAGTTAACTGTAAGATATTCTGTAGGATAATAGATTAAATTATTTTATATCAAAATATTAACCTCAGGTCAATTTGGCTAAAAGTGGAGATAGAATAAAGCAGAACTGATGCGACGATCTATGTCTATGTTAGAGAGAAAATAAACACGTATGTAGGCTACCAAGAACTACTTTTATCAGTAGTGAAACGTCGAAAGCTTGCCTGGTTTGGGCATGTAACACATCATGACTCCCTTTCGAAAACGATCCTCCAGGGAACAGTCGAAGGTAAACGGAGAAGAGGGAGGCAAAGAAAATCCTGGGCTGATAACTTCAAAGAATGGGTAGGGCACGGTTTTTCCACACTTGTACGCATTGCTGAGGATTGAGAGCAGTGGAGGTCCCTGTCTGCTGATGCTTCTACCATGGCACCCCTACGACCCATGACGGGTTACGGGTTGAGATGATGATGATGCGACGATTTGATGTGTGCATTTTGATTTGTGTGCTGAAATCAATTTCCTTTTTGTCCATGTATTTTTGAACCCAGTGAAAAATGTCAACTCTTGCCTTTCATATTGACATTTTGATATCATTGTCACACAGTGGCTTAATTAAGAGTCTGTCTGAGTAATGAGACAAGACACCAGTTTTAAGGAAAGTCTGAGAAGATAGATTAAGATGAGAAATTAAGTGACTGTGGAGGATGAGACATAGCTTCAAGGGTGAGAACCTAGATTGACTCTCCCTCGCCACTTGTGACTTGTTTTATTAACTACTGTCTCACCACCTCTCGCTCAGCTGAGATAAGGTATGCACTAATTACTAGCCACAGACACAACTGTACAGTTAAGGAATACAGGTACAGTATAGTGAAAGACAAACTGATCCAGTGCACATTTTATAGTTTATTAAAACAAACAAATCTATACTACAGAAAAAAAAAAAAAAAAAAGAAAGCCACACCAATAACGTGCGAGTTCACACAACCTGAAAAAAGGAACAATCAATGAAAGACACAATTATCCAATTACAACGCTCTCTTCCACACCTACACGAAAACAAACAAGGTTAAAGAAATATACCGGGCGGGGGTCTCTAAGCAAGAGCCGCCACCCCTGACTACTCTATTGTTACTAACTAAACAATGTGGTGTCCTCCGCCTCCTGACTGCTCTTCACTAGTGTTCACTCTATTCCGGTTAAGACATTAACTAATTTTGACTACACTGAGAATTCTGCAGAACGAACTCAGAGGCTCTCCTCAAGTATTATCTAACTCTACAGTTGCGGGAAAAAAAACAACTAACTCCACTCTCTCCCCTCACCTTCAGTTTGCTGCCTTCCGGACGCTATCGTCTTCGTCTGAAGCTCAGATGCGTTACCCTTCTTCAGGTAACGCCTCCTGTTAGCATTTAGAAAGATATGATCTCCCTCTCTCCTCTCCAGAATACTAATGAAGGGACCCTTGATGACTATACGTGGGGTGGTGGGGGGGTGGGGGGGTGGGGTTTTTTTTTCTTCTGGCTGTAGATCTATAAATGATGATGGCAACTCAATCCTTCACACACAAACGACGATTTAAACCGCTTCGGGTTATGGTCTTCTGCTTTATTGTGGCAGTATGTAAATGTGAGAAGTTACTGTTATTTTATTTTTAACGGGCCCCATTCTTTTTCTCTAGGTAATCATTTACGTTGTTATGAGCCCATTCTTTTCTCTAGGTATTTAATTGCGGTTTTTATGAGGGATTACTGGGGAGTTTAATTTTTAAGATTTGCACCAGTCTTCTTCTCTTGGTAAAATAATTGCGTTCATTTTTATTTCATTGGGAGTTGAGCGCGTAGTTATTAATGAGGTTGGGTAAAAATTTTCCGACGTTAGGAACACCCACCCGTTTAAAACGAGGGGTGGGGGAGAAACGACCCATGTACGTAGAACTGACGTTAGAACGAATCAAAGAGTATTCTGCTCACGCGAACGGTAATAACTTATCTAACATGACGCAATAAGGACGCGCGGGAGCAGAGTAAACATGAGTCATGTATTAGTTTACGTTATGATGGCCGGCAGCAAAATATTAGGCATGATAATTATACAGAAAATTTCAAAAGCAGTAGACCACAAACTGAGGAAAGAATAAGCAGGATTTAGAAAGAACAGAAGATGTGTAGATCATATATTAACCCTCAGGAACATTATAGAGCGGTGCTTAGAATGGCAGGGACAGCTGTTACATTAATTTCGTTGATTTAGAAAAAAGGCTTTTGTAAGAATACATTGGGACAGTCTTTGGAAAATACTGAGAGCTCATAAAATTCCAAGCGGCATAGTCTCAATCATAAAAAGCCTCTATGCCAACTTTACGTGTAGCGTAGGGCAGAGCAACCTAACCTTTGAGGTGAAAACAGGAGAACGACAGGGATGCCCCTTATCAACCACTCTATTTTTAACAGTCATAGACTGGGTGATGCGCCAGACAACAGAGAGCAATCCAAGAGGAATAAGATGGACTACATTTTCTACATTGGAAGATCTGGAATATCCAGATGACATTGCACTGCTAACACATTCACATCAACACATCCAGGAAAAAACGGATAGACTTAATAAGTATAGCCAGCAGGTGAGCTTGAACATCAACCTAAAGAAGACAGAGGTCATGGCGTTCAATGTGAGCAACCCTGAGCCCATATCAGTAAAGAATCAGCAACTGGAACAGACAGATGCCTTCACATACCTAGGATGCATAGTAACACCAGACGGCGGAGCAAGCAAAGACATCAACAACAGAATGAACAAAGCAAGAACAGCCTTTTTTAGTCTAAACAACATCTGGAAGTCCTCTCAGTACAGCACACGCACAAAATTAGGATTATATCAGAGCTGTGTGCTTTCTGTGTTTCTCTATGGCGCGGAGAGCTGGAGAGTTACAGAGAAGGAAATGTCGAAATTGTCCTCTTTTCACACAACATGCCTAAGAAAAATTCTCCGAATCTTTTGGCCAAATACCATCACCAACCAAGATCTGCTTACTCGGAGCAAGCAAGAGGACATGCACACCATTATAGCTGGCAGACGCTGGAGCTGGGTTGGCCATGTCCTCAGAAGAGACCCCGATGCCATCACAAGAACAGCTATGCAATGGACCCCTGAAGGAAAACAAAAGAGAGGCCGACCAAAAACAACCTGGCGGAGGACTGTGGAGGCTGAGATGCAAAGAATGAACCAGAGTTGGGGCACTGTACGAAGGATGGCCGCCGACCGAGCAAAGTGGAATAAATTTGTTGTTGCCCTACAAGACGCCACCAGGCGTAATGGCCACTCACTGCTTTGACGGTCGGCGGCTGATACACCCTCCTTTTACTCTCTTGTTTCCAATAAATGTAATTAAACGTTAATGTTATTAGTCTGTTTACACCCACTGTTGCGAGTGTAGTGGTTTGGTCTATATCATCGCCACACAGGCTAATTCAATATATGTGTGCTGCTGACCTGCCACTGTGTCTGGAATGTTGACCTGGGTGTGTGTTGATATGTTCGCACACCACAGTACGTACATAAGGGTACATGCAGGAGTCAAGAAGGGTTGCAAACGACTGGAACAGTTCGATACTGTTTATTCCGTTACAACACAGATACGATGACATAAATGACACACATTCGACAGCAAAACACGAATCATAGTATATAATTTCCACACTGCATCAATACCTAATACGGCCTGTCCTAATCCTGGACTTATAATAGCTTAATAGCTTCATACATCTCCACACTGCAGTTAATATATAATATGGCCTGTCCTAATCCTGGACTGATAATAGCTTAATAGCTTCATACATCTCCACACTGCAGTTAATATATAATATGGCCTGTCCTAATCCTGGACTGATAATAGCTTAATAGCTTCATACATCTCCACACTGCAGTTAATATATAATATGGCCTGTCCTAATCCTGGACTGATAATAGCTTAATAGCTTCATACATCTCCACACTGCAGTTAATATATAATATGGCCTGTCCTAATCCTGGACTGATAATAGCTTAACAGCTTCACAAATCTTCATACTGCAGCTAAACATAATATGGCCTACAAAAGTACCTTAATACACAGCGAAGCCTGCATCACCCGGCAGCTTCATTAATCTTCAAAATATGGCCTACAAAAGTACCTTAATACACAGCGAAGCCTGCATCACCCGGCAGCTTCATTAATCTTCACAATATGGCCTACGAAAGTACTTCAATACATAGCAAAGCCTGCATCACACGGCAGCTATAATAAGGTTCATATGGCCTAAACAAATCTTCACTGCAGTGTATCACATAGGCTGTACACACAGCGAAATATATAAGTCGACATTTTCTCAAATCCTACGTAGGCATACATTATCCAAAAAACACTGGGACTCGACCTACACGGTCCACGCCCAAAACACAACTCCCTCAAATCACACACTAGTCCCGCCAAAAAACCCGTCACGAGATTCGGTTGTCTTGAACACCGCTCTCGATAACACATGCAGACTAGCGAGCTATTCACATGACTCAAAACAGTACAGAATAAATACATTAAACAGCGTTCACACGCTTATCTGTACTCTGTCACCCGAAAAATAGGAAAAGATAATTCTATCCTAAAGTCAAACAAGTATCCGCTTAATCAAGCGTTGCAACTCGAAATTTAATATGTTCAAAACATTCTAAAGATTACTTCCCCTTCCATAAGTTCCACCTGCAACAGCGGCTAAGGATCAAAGAAGAAGAAGATGATTGGCCGGGGGTCAGTTATTAACTAATTGCTGCAATTTCATTGGTTTAAGGTCGGACCAGAGGGACGCCGAGCGATGATTCATGGCGGGGGTTCTAGTGTAGGTTTTCTTGAATAAATAACCGCGTCTAAGCATTTAGCGGTCTCTTTGTCTCCAGAAATATCAGCCGTGAATCTAAGCCTATCGTCTGCTCCAAGCGGGAGAAACGTCGGTATTTGGGTATGTCGGTAATTTAATTAGCGTCGAAGATAGTTCGTTTATAATAGTTCTTAGCACGATAGAGTAAAGTTTTCTTCTGGGAGTTAAAATTACATTTAATAGACCGTAGTGCCATCAATTGCTATCTTAGAATAAAACTTGAAGTTGTGCCTATAAATTGTCTGTGAATAAGTAGCAGTAGCTAGGATTGTACAACGGATTTTTTGTTGTTGAGATATTATCTGTGTTAGTATATCGCTTAGATAATAAAACGAGTACTCTGTCATATGTAATAGTAAGTCTGTGAAAATCGCTTTGTGATTATGATAAGTTGCAGTGTAAATACGCTAGCGATTTTATGTAGTTTATTCAAGTGTGTATTAAATTGTTATGTAGTCGGATGGTAAGAGATGTAATTGATATTACTGAGAAGTGAATTAAGTATTACTGAGTTTGGATTTAATATTTCCTAGAACGGTGTGTTTATAATGGTGTTATTGGATAACCCTCCCGGGTCAGTCGCAAATAATGGGGCCTAGGAATTTTACTGGGAATGTTTAGCTTCAGTGAATGAATTGTTTTGACGCCGAGGCCAGCCGGCACAAAAGATTTAGGTCAGCTGCGTCTGGGTTTACCTAACAGACAGCTCGTTACGTTGAAGCATCTGGTAGGGCTGACCTTTGGGCGGAAATAATTGTTTATCGCTGTGCATAGTTGGAGAGGGGATAGACGGGAGACGCATTTATTTAAGGGGTTTATATGTTAGGGATGAGTATATGTTGAATTGTTGTACATTAGTTGTTATTTCTTTGTTTACAGCATTTTCAAGGCACGTAGGGCATGTTGTAATCCGCGCCCTGCAACTTATCACGGTGAATTGTTTCTCGAGAGCATAAGGCTCGAGACATCGCCAGAGGTGAAGGATAGAAAGAGACGTTCTCATGCAGTGAAGCACATTTCTTCTGCGGGAACGGATTTCTTAAAAATCCGGAGCTCTAAGCTCGTATTAACACACCGGAAAAAAGGCGCGTTGCCTGGTGCTGTTGTGTAAACACGACTATAATAATGTCGTTGGCCTAAACCCGAAGAGGGGTAACTGGGCAAGCAAAAGAAGTTTCATCAGCAGTGAAACACCTACATTCCGAGTCAAGTACCTCGTGCGTGATACCAAAGTCATCAGTTGCAGTAGTCAGGATCAGGAGAAAGGGTCATCATTCCTTTTTCTGAATGCTAACGAGAAGAGGAGCGTAACGGAGACGCCACATCAGCAGAAGTCGGGAGTGTCAGAGAGACACTGAAGCAAGGCGGAGAGGAGAGAGAGAGAGAGAGAAAAAAAATAGCTGGGACCAGTAGGGTCATATAGTATACTTAGAGGACAGCCTCTGAGCCAGAGATGTATTAAAATTCTACGAGTGTAGCAGTCCAGTGGTGTTATTTAGGGCGTGTATATCGCCTAAAGAGCGTTGAAGCTGGATAGACAGTGAGTTTAGGCATCGTCAGCAGGACAGTGACAGTAGTAACATTAGTGTAGCCGGGAGTGGTGGCTCAAGTTGAGACCACCACCAATTAGATTGTGGTTAAATCATTAATCATTCTTTTTTTCCACATGCAGGTTGAAAGAGCGGGTGAAAGTGGTTGTTTCTAGTGTCTATCAATTTAATTGTCTTTGTTTCAGGTCTGTGCAACATTGCACGTTATTTATTTTACTGTGTTATTTGATTTTTGAATTGTTTAATAAAACGATAAAATGTACATTGGATCAGTTCTCTATAACTATACTGTACGTATATGCTTGTCTGTATAGTTGTGTCTGTGGAACAATTAGGTAAACCTTATCTCCTTTATTGGTAGTCAGAGGTGGTGAGTCTATAGCTATTAAATACGTCAGAAGTGGCAAGGGAGAGTCAATCTCGGTTCTCACCCTCGAAGCCAATAGTCTCATCTGTCCACATTCACTATCATTTATCATCTAAATCTATCTTCTCAGACTTTCTCATACTAAGATCTTGTCTATATACTCGGACAAGCTCTAAACTTAAATCCACAGTAAACAATACCAGGCAAAGTAGCCTGTTCTGTATTGGACAGTACACGCTTCTTCTCTTCTTCCGTCCTTAGCCACAGACCAGCAAAGCAGTAAGTGGCCATTACGCCTAGTGGCGTCTTAGGGCAACAGCAGATAGGTTTTCTTTGCCATTGTTTCCCATCACGCCTATTGGCGTCTTTAGGGCAACGGCAAATCAATCCATTTGCTGTTGTTTCCGTAATCGAAGTGACTGGCAAACGGGTGATCAGCCCGTTGTGCAAGTACACGCTTAAGAGCTCTAATTTCTAGGCAATTTCACGCTGAGGTGTAGATTTCCCCACGTCATGAGAACTTCTAATGCCTCTTCGTATTGCTGACTTAACTAGGGCGACGGTTACTTTGCGCGTACCCCAGTTCTCTTCAATTACGATGTTGTCTCTTGCCTCCCTCTCTGAGAAGGCAAAGTCCGTTGCAGGCTTAGTGTTACCTACCCTCCGCCGTGAATCGCTGTAAGACAAAATAACAACTTTTTACACCAATTAAAAAATACATAATTCAAAACACGTTAACAACCAAGATTTACCTACACCCCATTTCCCATACCATTATAAAACTTCCCTAGATACAAGCTCCCATCTCTAAGTCTTATTTTTGCCCTCGGGTCAGATTTAACGCTCACTCCTTCTCCTCCCCTGCACAATCCAACGGCTTGTCTATTACGCCTAACCCAGGCGCGGCTGACCTGAATGTGTCTGAGGCTCCGACCGTGACCTCGGCAGGTATGTGTCACAACACTGCTTCGCTGTATCCCAATATTATACGAGGGGCGTTCAGAAAGTAATGCACCACATCGTTTTTCTCAGCTAATAATGAAGATAGAAGCATGAAATTTTACACACTTCAAATATGGCATGTGCCAATTGAGTGCACCAAATTGCACTGCAACCGGCCAAATAATACGGCTGCCCTAAACCGTTGAAATGGAGCATGTTAGCAACTTGCGTTATAAACAGCGAATTGTGATAGAATTTCTCGTTGCAGAGAAGGAAACTGTTGTGAATATTCACAGGCGTCTATGTGATGTGTATGGAAGTTTTGCAGTCGACAGGAGTACAGTCAGTCGCTGGGTTCAGAGAATCAAAGAATCAGGAAGTAGAGATACGGAGCTGCTTGATCGGCCGCGCTGTGGACGTCCTGCCACAGCCACCAACGCAGAAATGTTGAAATGCGCTGAGGGCATTATTCTTACTGATAGGCGAATCATTACTCAACAATTGGCCTTACAGCTGTCAGTCAGCATTGGTAGTGCAAATGCAGTTATAAAAACTCTCGGATTTTCTAAGGTTTGCGTAAGATGGGTTCCTCGAAGTCTCACAAATGACCACCGATTGCAAAGGAAAGCAATTTCTTCTGAATTGTTGGAGCGTTTCAATGCTGATGGAGAGAACTTTTTGGCTAAGATCGTTACAGGTGACGAAACCTGGGCACATCATTTTAAACCTGAGACAAAAACACAGTCAATGGAGTGCATCAATCCGCAATAACCAAGAAGAAAGAAATTCACGACAATTCCTTCAGCTGGAAAGGTCATGATCACTGTCTTTTGGGACATTGAAGGTGTGATTCTTGTGGACGTTATGCCAAGAGGAGAGACAACCAATTCGCAAGCTTACATTAAGACATTGAAAAAACTCAATCAACGTTTTCGCAGAGTTCGGCCGCACAAGAATCCAGCAGACCTGCTTCTCCTTCACGACAATGCGCGACCTCACACATCTGGCAACACGGGAAGCAATCACCAAATTGGGTTGGACTGTACTACCCCATCCACTCTATGGTCCCGATTTGGCACCCTCTGATTTTCATCTATTTGGTCCACTTAAAGATGCACTCCTTGGGACAAGGTTTGAAGATGATGAAGGAGTGATTCATGCAGCAAAGAAATGGCTACATGATCAAGACAAAATCTGGTACGGGCTAGGAATACATGCACTTGTTTCGTGCTGGCATAAAGCCGTACAAGTTGATGGGGATTATGTTGAATAATACCGATGTTTACATGACATATCCATGTATATTGTGTATAAATTTCATGCTTTTTGAATAAACAGCTCCTGAGAAAAACGATGTGGTGCATTACTTTCTGAACGCCCCTCGTAACTTTACTGAATAATTTCCCAGCACTATTCTTAATTAAAGGCAACCCATGGAAGGTTATCAAATTAAACAAATTATTTAGCACACCAATGCATACACCATATATCATAATGCTAAACACTCTTCACCCCTTTTCCTTCTGAATTGCATTAACAAATAACACAATTATTAACATACAAATGCTTACACCATATATCAGAATATTAAACACTCTTCACCCATTCTCCGTCTGAATTACATTAAGTATACCCACAAAAACCCCGCGTACATACACTTCTTTTTATCATAATCAAGATGGGGTTACTCTGAACTCGTTAGCTAGACATAGTATAATTACAACAAACTTACACTACACGGGCTCTAGCTTTGTAGAAGTCGGCAATTGAAAGCAACTACTGACTAACAATTAAATTAAATCCCAGAAGGAAGCTTACTCTTACTTGCTAAATCTTTTAGTTAAAATTCTTACCCCACTAATTAAGTTTACGAACGTACCCAGACTATCAGAATATGCAAGACCTGGCAGACTGAACTGACGCTATTCACGGCAATAAAATTCTTGGACTGGGAGCACTAACTACGAATTTGGCCCTGCATATATAGTGCCCATATTCTGATGCAAGACCGACGCGGTGAGTCATAGCTTCTAGCACAGTCTCCCAAAATCCGCTTCCAACACTTCTTCTGAAGTAATCTACTGATTGCTACATAAATTAAAAATCGATCCCTTAGCTCTTCCCGTTACCCGCCATAACATTATCTTAACTCTGTCAATCCACTAACGACGAAGAGTTATTCCCCCTGCTGGACCCGGATGGGGAAGGGGGGGGGGGGCGTCAAAGAAAATAGACTCCCCTCGAAGCTCGCTGAAAAATGTACGTAATCTTACTAACTAAACTGACCGCCTATCAACCAAAAAAAAAAAGACTCACTAGCCCACGTTACAACACGGAAAGGGGTTTTCTCCCATCTCCAACTTAGAAGGGTTGGTGTCGGTGGTATGAGTCATCCTAACGCCATAAAGAATAAATAACCCAGAATTAAAACAAATACGCACTAGGACGCATTAGAATAAAAAATAAGAACCAAAATTAATAAATGGGACAAGAAATGGGGCGAGTTGAAAAAAAAAATTAACAGTAACTCATCACAATCATGGACTGCTCCTCCAACTTTGTTTATATTACTGCCAAGATATACCTGTGTGTGTTCAGCGTTCTCACAAGGTAACTAAATGTTATCAGACCTAAAAGTCTTTTATATTTGCACACGCCCCCTAATATAACCGACTAGGCTGAAATGGTAGAGCCTTGCCAAAACGATGCAAATTTTTTTTATTTTTTTTAAATGTGTGTGTTCACATCCTGCATGGATGTTTCTCCAAGAGTTAGTTTGGCTATCATCTGCAACATGTATTGCCATAATCAGTCTTCATGTATTTTCAGACCCAGATAATGTGACACATCATCAAGTATTCTATCTTATCATGCATCCGGTTACGAATATGGTTCATGGGTCAGGTTTTCGGAAAAAATCTTGGTGGTCAAATTGTTCTGCCTGAGTCCGTTAAATCCTGTTGGTTGATGTCATTGCTCTCATAACCCGATCATAACTCATAACCTGTAAGAAGATAAAGACAAAAGGCATCCCTGCCGCAATACAGTTCTTATCTCAAAGGATTTGAAAAGTTGTCTTTCGTGAAGAATTCTGCAATTCAAGTCTTCACGTGTTTTACTAATTAGGTCTAATTTAAGAATATTTCAACTATTCTTTTGTAAAACAGCACCTCTTTAGCCACAACGTATTTTCTAGTTTGTGTACTCCATGTGACACATTCAGGTCGTGAAACACTAATAAACACACACTATCTCTCTCTGTTGAAATTTTTAAAAATTATTATTTTGATATTTATTATTCGTTTGATTTCGTAGTACATCCAAATGCAATGAACACTCCTCTTGCCCTGCGTGACCTTATTTTGGTAAATCGCTCCAACTGTCTATATTGCTGCCAAGATTTATTTATTATTCCGCACCTTGTAGAGGTGTTTCTTCAAGTGCAACTCTGTAATAATTGCCAGCACTTAATATCATTATCTGCTATTTTCTCTGTGCATTATCAGACCCACTTGCTATGACCTCTTATCGAATCTTTTCATTTTTGTCTTACTTCTAGTTACGGTTATGAGACAGAAGAGCCAGGTTGTATGCGCAATCTGCAGAGTTCAGTCAAATTTCATTAATTCCATCGTTTTCTTTAGCCTTTATCGCCCTCTTGTGGTTCCCGTGAGACACTTAAGAGACAAAGAAAGAATGGAATGAATACACCGCTAAGCGTGTCTTAAGTGTGAGGTTGTGCGTGATGCTAGAAACCTCACCATGTAACATAAATTACTAGGGAAATTATCACATGAAGAGCGTTAGAAAGATGGCTAACCGTAGTGGTTTTGTTTTTCACGCTGATTAAGGAAAAAAACCAAAACTACGAGTACTAGGTGACCAAGAGAAAACCAAAGGATTTTATTTTAATTGTCTGTTCATAATTTATTCAAGACTGTTCATAATTTATTCAAGACTGTTCATAATTTATTCAAGACTGTTCATAATTTATTCAAGACTGTCCATAATTTATTCAAGACTGTTCATAATTTATTCAAGACTGTTCATAATTTATTCAAGACTGTTCATAATTTATTCATGACTATTCACAAATGATTTCTTCTTCTTCATCTACGTCATTCGCTCTCAAATAACCGCCTCTAGGCGTCCGTCCTAGGCTTCTCTCATCATCACCATTAGGTTTCTCATTTAACTAGGTTGAAGAAGGCCACGCTGTCACTCTGCTCCTCTCCTGGAGACTACAGTTTTGGAGTACATGTTCCACTGTTTGTTTGTCCTCACCATACGGACATACTCACCATACGGAAATACTCATCATATGGACATATATCTACATAGGGTTTATAAATATTCAAAATGCTCACCTTGATTATCACGACACCTTCTAATGGGGCACTCCATTGGCGGAGTGGTTAGAGCGCTGGTATTTTAGTGGAAAAGGTACCGGGTTCGAAACCCCTTGGCGGCACGCGCCGATCTAACCAGTGGTAGTTGAGTACCTGACTCTGCTCTTAAAGTTAAGGAAGGCGAAGGCAGCGAGGAAGGGAACTAGTCACCCTACCTCTCAAAGCTGGACCTAGTATAAAGAAGTCTCCAACACTTCCCTCACTACGGCAGTATCAGTTATAGGACTAATTTTACAACTTGTTTATCCTGTAGAACGGAAAATTCATGATCTCGTTCAAGGGCTGATAAGATCAGACACAACATCTCTTTTCATCTTTTTTTTAAAACCCTGACATCTATTTTTATAGCGTGCTTTTGCTTTGATCTTTTTATTGATATTTCTTTTTTAATCTAATGGCGTAAATACCCGGACATTTAGTTTATAATTTCGACGTTTATGTTTGTAGTACCGCATCAACATCAAAAGTTTTGTCTCTAAATGTCCGCTTTTCCTTTACCATCACTTCATTATGTCCCTTTTCGCACTCCAAATACAACCTTACATTAGTCATCTGTGTTGACATGCTTGAGGGGGTCCTAATATAACCGACGATTCTATGCATATGGATAATGGTTAAAAGGGCAGCGCTATTCAGAACGTAGCAAACACCAGAAGAAACAAACAATGCCCCAGAAAGCAGCAGTTTTATTCTTTCCCTGTGCAACCAGAAAAGCAGATTTAAACACAAGCAAAACCAGAAGTTCCAAAGCCAAGGCTCAAGAAGTGTACACAGAAGCAAACAAAGAAGTAAAAAGAAGTATCAAAAGAGACAAGAGGAAGTATACTGAGGAGTTGGCAAGAGAGGCAGAAGATGCTGCAGCCAAAGGGAATAAAAGAGAACTGTATAACAGCACAAAGAAGCTAACGGGGAAATACAAGCAAACAAGTTGCTTCATAAAAGACAAGAATGGAAAATTGCTCAGCAATATACAAGAGCAAATGAAGAGGTGAACAGAATATTTTGAGGACCTTCTCAATAGACCAGCTCCACAAAACCCCCCGGACATCCAGCCAGCAGAAGAAGAGCTACAAATTAACGGTGAAAGACCAACGAAGGAAGAAATAAAGAAAGCCATAAAGCTCCTAAGAGATGGAAAAGCGTCGGGACCTGATGGCATTCCAGCAGAGGTCATCAAAGCAGATATCGACACGGCTACAGAGATGTTATATAAATTACTTGGTAAAGTCTGGGAAAAGGAAGAGATACCAGCAGAATGGAAGGAAGGATATCTGGTTAAGTTGCCTAAGAAGGGAAATTTACAAGAGTGCACAAATTATAGAGGAATAATGTTACTTTCGGTGCCAGGAAAAGTAGTAAACAGGATTATCCTTGAGAGATTAAAAGAGTCCATAGACAAGAAACTGAGAGATGAACAAGCAGGTTTTCGACAAAACAGATCCTGTACAGACCAGATAGCCACTTTGAGAATAATAGTTGAACAAAGTCTGGAATGGAATTCACCACTATACATCGGATTTGTGGACTACGAAAAGGCATTTGACAGTGTTGACAGAGAATCACTTTGGAAATTGATGAGGCATTATGGAGTTCCCCTGAAGATCATTAATTTAATAAAGAAAACATATGAAGACATGACATGCAGAGTTCTTCATGAAGGACAGCTTACAGAACCGTTTGGGATAAGAACAGGAGTGAGACAGGGATGCCTCTTGTCTCCATTTCTTTTCTTACTAGCAATAGACTGGGTTACGAGAACATCGACAACACACAACAGAAATGGAATCCGGTGGACTCTGGCTAAGAAGTTGGATGATCTGGATTTTGCTGATGACTTAGCTCTTCTGTCCCATAACCGTAATCAGATGCAGGACAAATTGAAAACACTCGATGAGAGGTAACAGCAAACTGGGTCTGAAAATACACAGGGAAAAGACAAAGATAATGAGAATAAATGCAGGTAATGATAACAGGGTTGAACGTGAAGAAGCACCAATACAAGATGTAGAATCGTACACATTTCTTGGCAGCAATATAGACAAAGTTGGAGGGACAGACGGTGATATCAAAATAAGAATACAAAAAGCAAGAGGAGCTTTCATTGCATTTGGAAATATATGGAGATCAAGAGAAATCGGATCCAACACGAAAATAAGAATCTTCAACTCAAATGCGAAGTCAGTCCTATTGTATGGCTCTGAGACATGGAGAACAACAAAGACAACTACCAAAAAGCGACAGACTTTCATAAATGGGTGCTTGCTAGAATAGAGGGATTAAAATGGTATGACAAGGTTACCAACGTGGAACTGATGACAAGAACTAGACAAATGCCAGTGGAACAAGAGATGAGAAGAAGACGATGGCGATGGATTGGACACACACTGAGGAGACCTGTTGATAGCATTACAAGAGAGTCCTTGTTCTGGAACCCCCAGGGCAAGAGAGGCAGAGGTATACCAAGAAGCACATGGAGAAGAGAGCTGGAAACAGAGATGAAAATGATGAGGAGAACGTGGAAAGAACTTGAGATGATGGCACGTGACAGGAGGACTTAGAATGTGTTTGTTGAAGGCATATGCTCCTTTGGGAGTGGAGGGTTATGAATGAATGAACTCCCGATTGCACTTGTGCAAACTTGCGAACACATCTGTGAACTCATTCCACACTGATTACATCTGACAACATTATCTATGTAGACAGGTTATTGGTAGTAAGTAGTACAAACACTCCTGAGCGGAAGCGATTACCGATTATGCCTCGCTTTCCCATGTTTCCAGGTGGGGTAATCTTAAGCTTAACCGGTGTTTCAGCCACACCCAACTTGGTTTCTTTTGTATTCTCCGCCGGTGTGTCTGGGCGTATGAGCGATAAACACCACCTCCCTGATGGACATACGTGTCTGACCGGATTAGTTACATAGACGGTCGACGAATCCTACCACATTTGTCGTATCATTACCGACATTGGGCAATAAAATTATAATGCACCGGCTTGTCTAATAGCCGTGTAGTGACAGAGAAAGTGTATACACATCGATGAAAAGGAAGAGGAAAATGTAGGCGCATAAAATAGGTCAAATAATAGGACGATGAGTGTGAGAAAAAAAGGGTCGAAAAAATACACGTACAAACGTATCGTCACAATACTAAAGCACGCTTAAGGTTTTAATTATGACATTTTACTAGAACAGAAATATTGATTATCATTTAGTCAGCTATTTCACTGATTGAAAAGCGTGGACTTTTGAAGATAACTCTTTTCTTTGTCTTTTCTTTTCATAGAAAGTAGGAATTTTGAGTTATGACACTGTAGGGAATGGTTGCGAATGGTTGCTATCGAATCTCAAAGTGTACTTCTATTAGTGTTGAAAACGATGGGAATGTAACTGGAGAACTCGACATTTGTTATCGACTTCTTTAAATTGGTTTTTTGAGACAAGCGAATGATCCTATTACACAGAACTATCTCCTCAAGCTTTTCTTCAGACTCGAGAGGTTACTGGTTGTCTTTTTAATTACAATTAAAATTATAATAAAATGAGTCATATTGTTAGTACTGACAGTTCAAGGAATACGGTTTCAGTTGATACTTTTTTTACAACCTTCTGTTTGATACAGAAGTCGGTACCGTCAGTCGGTACTGATATGTGTGTCAGACAGATTTCGTTATATAAAGTTCGTAATTTCGCCGTTATCTGCTGATGTCTGTTTATCTAACCGACTTGCTAATTGTCTGATTGTTCGTTAATCTATCTTTGTGAGCGTCTAGTCTACAGACTGTAGGTGGTTGATTGATCTGTCATACACAACTAGTCTCTCCCAGAATAAAAAATATTTCTTGCGTAACTCGTCAAGCACAGACATAGAGCCCACACGTAAAAGGGAAGAAAGAAAGACCAAGGGAGATATTACCAAACTCTGACAGAACTTAAAGATGGAAAGTGCACACACACACACATATATATATATATATTGTCACGAAGTGTATTCGCCTTCTTTTCTCTCTGTCAATCTTTTCTCATACCAAAACATTCCTTCTCTCTAAATTCTATAGAATCTACCACGCGTAAATACACATCAGGAGATCTCCCATTTGCTTCGGAAAATAAATTCCTTTTTCTTAAATCGAGGTTACCAGCAAACCACTGTGACCTTTTACCGCTGTGAACTTTTACTTCCGCGCCCTGAATAATTACAGTTTAGCCAATGGATAGGGAGCGCGGATTATTGTCTTTTGACCTTTGACCTCAGCAACCAAACTGAAACCTGGAGAAATTAGGCGCGATTTTCAAGGCATAGTCTGGTAAGCCCATTCTCTCGCTAGGCAGCGACCGGCCTGGACAAGATAGTCTGGTTAAGAAATACCGGTCATTTTAAACAGCGGTGGTTATGAGCGCAGCGAGTAAGTGATCTATATTGTTATATGAATAACATGAATTAATCATATGTTTATCTACAACATATCATGTCAGTATCTTTTGTTTTTCACTGTGACAGAAATTAATATCCTTGATTTTGTACAGGAGACAACAACATTATGTATACTGAAAGTTTCATCTATGAACTACGCTTGTCTTGTTTTATACTGAATGATTTCTACTAATTCTACTGTATGATTTCAGCCCTGATTATTCTTGTCATATTTTAATCCTGAATTGATTTCTGCAAATATCCTTATTATGTTTTAATTTAATGTGTTATGATGGTATTAATAAGGTATATGAATGCCTATCACATAAACTTAGAACTATGTAATAATGGACTGTAGCAAATTTTATAAATGAATATGTTGACTGACTTGTAATTCAGTGGTTCTCAAACCTTGGCAGCAATGACACCCCAACATGTTACAGCAAAATAGAAAACTATTACCCAGTGGTTCTCAAACCATTGTTGACAGTGACCCCAAATTGATTTTATTGCTCTATGGGCACAAGGTAGACCAGTGGTTCTCAAACTTTTGATGACCACTGCCCCAAACTTCACAGTGGGTGAAGCTAATGGCCCATATGTTGAAAATCACTGCGGTAAACAAGCTGGAAGCCAGATATAGGTTTAGATCCACCTGTTTGCTTATAACATCAGTTATGCTATAGTACTTTATAGATAATAAATAGTACTTTGTTATTGATGTTAGCTATGAATGTTTGTTAGATTTCTGATGGACGATTAGCGTCCAGCAGATATGGGAAATGACTTCTCTGGCATGATTACTAATGGAGCTTCGATTGTTTGTCAATCCAGTCCTACCAACCAGGTTGTCATACCAGAAGACTAAACCATAAGCAGTGTTCTCAAGGGCAGACTTAATCCATCCCAGCTGGTGATGCGCCCTGAGTCAAGACGGAGAAAGCAGCTTGCCATCCTCCGAAACCCTAAAAAGACCTTGCTGGACCTGGAGTGCTTTGACATATTGACTACATAAATTCAGCATCTGAGATGAGTATCTGTACATGCCAGCAGAACCACTACAGAATATTCCCATTGTCCTATGATTAAAAATTAATTCTGACATGGATCAGAACCATTCATAGATTAGGGAACATATCATATAGTTGTATATTTTAATATATTGTGAGATTCTATTTTCATTTTTGTAAACTTTACATAACCGAGTCTGTTGTTATTTTCTTTGTAATATTTAATTGGGTTGTATAGTTTTAATAACATAAATCTACACCCTGGGGGCAGAGCCAAAATTAAATAACACTATTGGGTCAGGATATTTTTAATGTGGCTGGGCACCAAATCTCTTATCCATCTATATGTACTATACATAGTCCTTTGTAGGATATCGGATAAAGAATTTATCGCCTAGAGAATATCCTGTTTAGTTTCACCAGAATTCTCTTAGAAAGTTTTTTTGAGTGGACTAATCCCCGAGGAGAGACTGTGCATTCAACTTGCAGTCTGGAAGAGTTTCCTCTAGAGGTTATCTTTTATTCATTCCATTCAAGCTGTCCTATCTCCTTAAAAACGCCTCACGACAGTGGGACGCTCGTGTCCGGGATCTACTTTTTTCATATTTAGACACTTGTCTGAGATATGAAAACTCTTATCTTTCCTAGACCACTACTGCTGTAGGTACTTGTCACTAATTGGTGTCCAAGTCTAGGATTAGATTAAAGAGGGGACATATAAATTACCCTAGACTAAATTACACATAAATTTTTACAAGAAAAACAGATTTTAAGTTATGTTATGAAAACTATTCTTGGTGGTACTGCTGGTTATTAGTTACATGTTGTTAACTAATATTTAAGTTATATTTTATGTATGCTGGTTTTAAATAACATAGGTTGTTAAAATACTTTAGTTTAGTTACGGCTATAGAAAGTATTTAGGCCTGTATTTATTTGATAGTGAGTTAGAGATCTCATACTCGCTCAGCAAAACCACTGCTGTTAAAATGGATGAGATAGAAGGACTGAAGAAATGGACAGCGCAATCATATAAGATTGGAAAATTATCTGGCTTCTCGGGAAGTTTGCTGGAAAATTATGTCTCGGAACAGGTAGAATGTTTCATGAGCATAATGGGGCAACAGAACGAATGGAGAGCAAAATGCAAGGAAGAGAATGTGGAACATGAGAGACAAAGACAAGAAAAATCCCTCCAGTGTAAGGAAGAACTGCAAGAAATGGAAACTCAGTTTCAACCTACAAAAATGGAATCCAGGGATAAACTGGAATCTAGGAATCCTTATCATGCCACTCCTTTGCCAGTTGCATCACCATCTTCAGTGGTAAATATAACTGCATCACATGAAGCCGAGTCTATGTCTCAGAATTCAGGCTCAGACAGAGCAGAGGCTAGGATATCTAAACAGAGACCTCTAGACTGCCCTGAAAACAAGATTAAGCACAGCTGTGCAAATAATCTGAAGAGACCTTCCTCATCCTCAGCAAAAACTCACAACAGGCATACTAAAAACAACCGCACCAACAACCTGGTAAACAACCTGGTAAATAGGATCGCTCAAGTAAATAGGATCACTGATCACTCAACAGAAAAGGATTACGCAACCCTATGGGAAGGGAAGGGATGTTCTTGAGCATCACCTGTCGGCCACCCTACATCAGTTAGACTGTAGGCGCCGAGACCCAATCCCAAAGACTTCATACAAAGCTAAGGTCCCTACCATGGATGGGAACTTGACGAAGGCCCGGAGTGGATACAGGGATTCTCAAAATGTGGAGACTGCCACAGTAAATGGAGAAGAAATCACCTGTTTGTATTATCAAGGTCTTGGGTGTGATGCCCTTGTCTCAGCCTCTGTTATCGACCTTGATCAAGTCACCGAAGAGGATGTTGAGGTAACAGCACCCATGATAAACAACAGAAGGATGATTTTGCCTTTAGCTTATGTAGAAGTTAGGTCGAACTTTGTAAACGGCAAAGTAAAGGCCGCAATATTAGATGAACGAATTTACCCGATACCTCAAGGAGGGAAATATATCATCTTAGGAGACTCAGCACGATCCAGAGATGGCGTGACTGAACAGGCTATGGAGACTCCAATGCCTAACTCATCTTCCAATCAATTTTTTCACTGAAAAGTTGGAAGAGTGCAAAGGGATTGACCACCCCAGTGCACTTAATTCTGAACAAGTTTTGATAGTCTCACCCACTAACTGCGTGCAGAAAGTGAAGCCGGGCCAGAGTTTCTTGGTACCTGGTGGGATGAAACATGTTTCAGAAATATCTTCCTTTAACATGAGAGAAGCAGCTGTAGAGGAACAGGACCCTCAAGCACTAAGACTTCACTCAGTTCCGATAACCTCACCCACTCTCTGGGATCAGAAAGTGAAGCGGGTCCAAATTTCCTTGGTACCTGGTGGGATGAAATATGTTTCAGGAATATCTTCCTTTAACACAGGAGAAACGGCTAAAGAGGAACATGAGCCTCAAGCACTTAGTCTTCAGTCAGTTCCAATAACCTCACCCACTATCTGGGATCAGAAAGTGAAGCGGGTTCAAATTTCCTTGGTACCTGGTGAGCAGGAACAACTGACAGACATATCTTTCTCTGTCACTGGAGAAACAGCGAAAGAAGAACATACACGCTCTCATACCTGGGGAGATAGGTATGTGTCCTTAGGCAGGTCAAGTAATATGACTAAAATAAGGTTGTGTATGAGGTTGGCAACCTCATCACGCAAAACTATTTGCTATAGATCCAATTGTAAGCAGAGTGTAGGCTTTAGGGCAAGCTCTTTGCCAGGAGGCAAGCTACAATGTAGGGTCCACAAGGAGGAACATAAGGGAGGGAAGATTTTGCAAGCAGGCTTGCTCAACCCACCTTAACTACTTATTGAAGAGGAAACGGATAGAGATGTGAGAATTACAGGCATACCGTTCGACAGAGGAAAAATGGGATTGAATTAACAAGAGATATGAGACAGGAAGGTATTAGCAGACAGAAGAGAATAGTCGGCTCAACTTAAGTTAGCCGTAGGCATAACTTTTAAAAGGGGGCCTATGTCACGAAGTGTATTCGCCTTCTTTTCTCTCTGTCAATCTTTTCGCATACCAAAACATTCCTTTTCTGTAAATTCTCTAGAAAATCTACCACGCGTAAATACACATCAGGAGATCTCCCATTTGCTTCGGAAAATAAATTCCTTTTTCTTAAATCGAGGTTACCAGCAAACCACTGTGACCTTTTACCGCTGTGAACTTTTACTTCCGCGCCCTGAATAATTACAGTTTAGCCAATGGATAGGGAGCGCGGATTATTGTCTTTTGACCTTTGACCTCAGCAACCAAACTGAAACCTGGAGAAATTAGGCGCGATTTTCAAGGCATAGTCTGGTAAGCCCATTCTCTCGCTAGGCAGCGACCGGCCTGGACAAGATAGTCTGGTTAAGAAATACCGGTCATTTTAAACAGCGGTGGTTATGAGCGCAGCGAGTAAGTGATCTATATTGTTATATGAATAACATGAATTAATCATATGTTTATCTACAACATATCATGTCAGTATCTTTTGTTTTTCACTGTGACAGAAATTAATATCCTTGATTTTGTACAGGAGACAACAACATTATGTATACTGAAAGTTTCATCTATGAACTACGCTTGTCTTGTTTTATACTGAATGATTTCTACTAATTCTACTGTATGATTTCAGCCCTGATTATTCTTGTCATATTTTAATCCTGAATTGATTTCTGCAAATATCCTTATTATGTTTTAATGTGTTATGATGGTATTAATAAGGTATATGAATGCCTATCACATAAACTTAGAACTATGTAATAATGGACTGTAGCAAATTTTATAAATGAATATGTTGACTGACTTGTAATTCAGTGGTTCTCAAACCTTGGCAGCAATGACACCCCAACATGTTACAGCAAAATAGAAAACTATTACCCAGTGGTTCTCAAACCATTGTTGACAGTGACCCCAAATTGATTTTATTGCTCTATGGGCACAAGGTAGACCAGTGGTTCTCAAACTTTTGATGACCACTGCCCCAAACTTCACAGTGGGTGAAGCTAATGGCCCATATGTTGAAAATCACTGCGGTAAACAAGCTGGAAGCCAGATATAGGTTTAGATCCACCTGTTTGCTTATAACATCAGTTATGCTATAGTACTTTATAGATAATAAATAGTACTTTGTTATTGATGTTAGCTATGAATGTTTGTTAGATTTCTGATGGACGATTAGCGTCCAGCAGATATGGGAAATGACTTCTCTGGCATGATTACTAATGGAGCTTCGATTGTTTGTCAATCCAGTCCTACCAACCAGGTTGTCATACCAGAAGACTAAACCATAAGCAGTGTTCTCAAGGGCAGACTTAATCCATCCCAGCTGGTGATGCGCCCTGAGTCAAGACGGAGAAAGCAGCTTGCCATCCTCCGAAACCCTAAAAAGACCTTGCTGGACCTGGAGTGCTTTGACATATTGACTACATAAATTCAGCATCTGAGATGAGTATCTGTACATGCCAGCAGAACCACTACAGAATATTCCTATTGTCCTATGATTCAAAATTAATTCTGACATGGATCAGAACCATTCATAGATTAGGGAACATATCATATAGTTGTATATTTTAATATATTGTGAGATTCTATTTTCATTTTTGAAAACTTTACATAACCGAGTCTGTTGTTATTTTCTTTGTAATATTTAATTGGGTTGTATAGTTTTAATAACATAAATCTACACCCTGGGGGCAGAGCCAAAATTAAATAACACTATTGGGTCAGGATATTTTTAATGTGGCTGGGCACCAAATCTCTTATCCATCTATATGTACTATACATAGTCCTTTGTAGGATATCGGATAAAGAATTTATCGCCTAGAGAATATCCTGTTTAGTTTCACCAGAATTCTCTTAGAAAGTTTTTTGAGTGGACTAATTCCCGAGGAGAGACTGTGCATTCAACTTGCAGTCTGGAAGAGTTTCCTCTAGAGGTTATCTTTTATTCATTCCATTCAAGCTGTCCTATCTCCTTAAAAACGCATTTCACACTGGGACGCTCGTGTCCGGGATCTACTTTTTTCATATTTAGACACTTGTCTGAGATATGAAAACTCTTATCTTTCCTAGACCACTACTGCTGTAGGTACTTGTCACTTATTGGTGTCCAAGTCTAGGATTAGATTAAAGAGGGGACATATAAATTACCCTAGACTAAATTACACATAAATTTTTACAAGAAAAACAGATTTTAAGTTATGTTATGAAAACTATTCTTGGTGGTACTGCTGGTTATTAGTTACATGTTGTTAACTAATATTTAAGTTATATTTTATGTATGCTGGTTTTAAATAACATAGGTTGTTAAAATACTTTAGTTTAGTTACGGCTATAGAAAGTATTTAGGCCTGTATTTATTTGATAGTGAGTTAGAGATCTCATACTCGCTCAGCAAAACCACTGCTGTTAAAATGGATGAGATAGAAGGACTGAAGAAATGGACAGCGCAATCATATAAGATTGGAAAATTATCTGGCTTCTCGGGAAGTTTGCTGAAAAATTATGTCTCGGAACAGGTAGAATGTTTCATGAGCATAATGGGGCAACAGAACGAATGGAGAGCAAAATGCAAGGAAGAGAATGTGGAACATGAGAGACAAAGACAAGAAAAATCCCTCCAGTGTAAGGAAGAACTGCAAGAAATGGAAACTCAGTTTCAACCTACAAAAATGGAATCCAGGGATAAACTGGAATCTAGGAATACTTATCATGCCACTCCTTTGCCAGTTGCATCACCATCTTCAGTGGTAAATATAACTGCATCACATGAAGCCGAGTCTATGTCTCAGAATTCAGGCTCAGACAGAGCAGAGGCTAGGATATCTAAACAGAGACCTCTAGACTGCCCTGAAAACAAGATTAAGCACAGCTGTGCAAATAATCTGAAGAGACCTTCCTCATCCTCAGCAAAAACTCACAACAGGCATACTAAAAACAACCGCACCAACAACCTGGTAAATAGGATCGCTCAAGTAAATAGGATCACTGAACAGAAAAGGATTACGCAACCCTATGGGAAGGGAAGGGATGTTCTTGAGCATCACCTGTCGGCCACCCTACATCAGTTAGACTGTAGGCGCCGAGACCCAATCCCAAAGACTTCATACAAAGCTAAGGTCCCTACCATGGATGGGAACTTGACGAAGGCCCGGAGTGGATACAGGGATTCTCAAAATGTGGAGACTGCCACAGTAAATGGAGAAGAAATCACCTGTTTGTATTATCAAGGTCTTGGGTGTGATGCCCTTGTCTCAGCCTCTGTTATCGACCTTGATCAAGTCACCGAAGAGGATGTTGAGGTAACAGCACCCATGATAAACAACAGAAGGATGATTTTGCCTTTAGCTTATGTAGAAGTTAGGTCGAACTTTGTAAACGGCAAAGTAAAGGCCGCAATATTAGATGAACGAATTTACCCGATACCTCAAGGAGGGAAATATATCATCTTAGGAGACTCAGCACGATCCAGAGATGGCGTGACTGAACAGGCTATGGAGACTCCAATGCCTAACTCATCTTCCAATATTTTCACTGAAAAGTTGGAAGAGTGCAAAGGGATTGACCACCCCAGTGCACTTAATTCTGAACAAGTTTTGATAGTCTCACCCACTAACTGCGTGCAGAAAGTGAAGCCGGGCCAGAGTTTCTTGGTACCTGGTGGGATGAAACATGTTTCAGAAATATCTTCCTTTAACATGAGAGAAGCAGCTGTAGAGGAACAGGACCCTCAAGCACTAAGACTTCACTCAGTTCCGATAACCTCACCCACTCTCTGGGATCAGAAAGTGAAGCGGGTCCAAATTTCCTTGGTACCTGGTGGGATGAAATATGTTTCAGGAATATCTTCCTTTAACACAGGAGAAACGGCTAAAGAGGAACATGAGCCTCAAGCACTTAGTCTTCAGTCAGTTCCAATAACCTCACCCACTATCTGGGATCAGAAAGTGAAGCGGGTTCAAATTTCCTTGGTACCTGGTGAGCAGGAACAACTGACAGACATATCTTTCTCTGTCACTGGAGAAACAGCGAAAGAAGAACATACACGCTCTCATACCTGGGGAGATAGGTATGTGTCCTTAGGCAGGTCAAGTACTATGACTAAAATAAGGTTGTGTATGAGATTGGCAACCTCATCACGCAAAACTATTTGCTATAGATCCAGTTGTAAGCAGAGTGTAGGCTTTAGGGCAAGCTCTTTGCCAGGAGGCAAGCTACAATGTAGGGTCCACAAGGAGGAACATAAGAGAGGGAAGATTTTGCGAGCAGGCTTGCTCAACCCACCTCAACTACTTATTGAAGAGGAAACGGATAGAGATGTGTGGATTACAGGCATACCGTTCGACAGAGGAAAAATGGGATTGAATTAACAAGAGATATGAGACAGGAAGGTATTGGCAGACAGAAGAGAATAGTCGGCTCAACTTAAGTTAGCCGTAGGCCTAACTTTTAAAAGGGGGCCTATGTCACGAAGTGTATTCGCCTTCTTTTCTCTCTGTCAATCTGTTCTCATACCAAACATTCCTTCTCTCTAAATTGTCTAGAAAATCTACCACGCGTAAATACACATCAGGAGATCTCCCATTTGCTTCGGAAAATAAATTCCTTTTTCTTAAATCGAGGTTACCAGCAAACCACTGTGACCTTTTACCGCTGTGAACTTTTACTTCCGCGCCCTGAATAATTACAGTTTAGCCAATGGATAGGGAGCGCGGATTATTGTCTTTTGACCTTTGACCTCAGCAACCAAACTGAAACCTGGAGAAATTAGGCGCGATTTTCAAGGCATAGTCTGGTAAGCCCATTCTCTCGCTAGGCAGCGACCGGCCTGGACAAGATAGTCTGGTTAAGAAATACCGGTCATTTTAAACAGCGGTGGTTATGAGCGCAGCGAGTAAGTGATCTATATTGTTATATGAATAACATGAATTAATCATATGTTTATATCTACAACATATCATGTCAGTATCTTTTGTTTTTCACTGTGACAGAAATTAATATCCTTGATTTTGTACAGGAGACAACAACATTATGTATACTGAAAGTTTCATCTATGAACTACGCTTGTCTTGTTTTATACTGAATGATTTCTACTAATTCTACTGTATGATTTCAGCCCTGATTATTCTTGTCATATTTTAATCCTGAATTGATTTCTGCAAATATCCTTATTATGTTTTAATGTGTTATGATGGTATTAATAAGGTATATGAATGCCTATCACATAAACTTAGAACTATGTAATAATGGACTGTAGCAAATTTTATAAATGAATATGTTGACTGACTTGTAATTCAGTGGTTCTCAAACCTTGGCAGCAATGACACCCCAACATGTTACAGCAAAATAGAAAACTATTACCCAGTGGTTCTCAAACCATTGTTGACAGTGACCCCAAATTGATTTTATTGCTCTATGGGCACAAGGTAGACCAGTGGTTCTCAAACTTTTGATGACCACTGCCCCAAACTTCACAGTGGGTGAAGCTAATGGCCCATATGTTGAAAATCACTGCGGTAAACAAGCTGGAAGCCAGATATAGGTTTAGATCCACCTGTTTGCTTATAACATCAGTTATGCTATAGTACTTTATAGATAATAAATAGTACTTTGTTATTGATGTTAGCTATGAATGTTTGTTAGATTTCTGATGGACGATTAGCGTCCAGCAGATATGGGAAATGACTTCTCTGGCATGATTACTAATGGAGCTTCGATTGTTTGTCAATCCAGTCCTACCAACCAGGTTGTCATACCAGAAGACTAAACCATAAGCAGTGTTCTCAAGGGCAGACTTAATCCATCCCAGCTGGTGATGCGCCCTGAGTCAAGACGGAGAAAGCAGCTTGCCATCCTCCGAAACCCTAAAAAGACCTTGCTGGACCTGGAGTGCCTTGACATATTGACTACATAAATTCAGCATCTGAGATGAGTATCTGTACATGCCAGCAGAACCACTACAGAATATTCCTATTGTCCTATGATTAAAAATTAATTCTGACATGGATCAGAACCATTCATAGATTAGGGAACATATAGTTGTATATTTTAATATATTGTGAGATTCTATTTTCATTTTTGTAAACTTTACATAACCGAGTCTGTTGTTATTTTCTTTGTAATATTTAATTGGGTTGTATAGTTTTTAATAACATAAATCTACACCCTGGGGGCAGAGCCAAAATTAAATAACACTATTGGGTCAGGATATTTTTAATGTGGCTGGGCACCAAATCTCTTATCCATCTATATGTACTATACATAGTCCTTTGTAGGATATCGGATAAAGAATTTATCGCCTAGAGAATATCCTGTTTAGTTTCACCAGAATTCTCTTAGAAAGTTTTTTGAGTGGACTATTCCCGAGGAGAGACTGTGCATTCAACTTGCAGTCTGGATACACTTTTACACAAAATTTACTCACCTCGGTATCCCCCTGCTATGTAGGAATCATCTCTGGTATTTTCCTTTATTGATTCTATGTTCTGTGTCATACTTTGTAGTTTACTTTTCATTAAATTCTTCATTTCAGCAGACTA
The DNA here is from genome assembly GCA_024509875.1 of Oreohelix idahoensis. NCBI lineage: Eukaryota > Metazoa > Mollusca > Gastropoda > Stylommatophora > Oreohelicidae > Oreohelix > Oreohelix idahoensis. The sequence continues at coordinate 39,814 of JAMPIV010016750.1, forward strand.
AATGCGCTTTTCGTCAGTTTCCGAAAAAATACATCCTTTCTCTGGTAGACATGTACTATGCGGGGGGAAGCGATTGCTCTACCCTCAGCAGACTCATTACATGTAGGAGAGGCTTTGCTCTCAATATATTAAAGATTAGGATACCATTATCAGATATTAACTGACAATGGTTCACAGTTCAGAGGGAAACTGATGGAGGAAGTTATTAGGATTTTTCAAAATATTCTCGTCCGCACATTTTATCATCCACAATCGATTGGACAAGTGGAAAGATATAACGGGACTCTACTTACAATTTTACGTAAGCTCGCACAGGAGGAACCAGAATCCTGTGATTCGTTCTTACCTGCAGCTTTATTTGCGTATAAGGAGGTACCCTACCACTCTACTGGAATACCTCCAGCCACGTTATTATTTCGATGACCCATCAAAGGACCCCATGGTTAATAAAAATTAGCCAGTCAAAATTATTTTTACACATGAAACTATGTTTGAAAAACTTGAATTCTGTTTGCTTCAGGGAAATGAATACGGTACCGAAAATTAAAATCCATGCATTACAAGCAATACAGCATCACAAATATACCAATTTGTATATTTTACATATATAATTGGGTAAAAATACACTTACCTGACATACTTTAAAAATTTATATAAAATCATCCACAAAGGTTTTAGTGAAAATAAACATACAGAAATGTGGGCAAATGAATGTACTTTCCAGTGCAATATGTATCTAAAATTTGATATTTTCAATGAAATTCTTCATTTTTGGGGGTTAAACCTCCCCTTAAGGAGACAAAGATATAAACAAGCTTACTGCTAACTCATGCATGTCGTAAGAGGCGACTGATCTGAGGTTGTGCATGGGGCTGCCAAACGAATTGCTGCAGAAATAACCACTGTAAGAACATATGAATGTAATGGTGCAGAAAAGGATGACATTAATGATATATGCATACACACAGGAAGTAAGTAAAACGGTAGACTGTTTAAAATGTCAAACTGATGACAAGAACCAGACAAGTGCCAGTGGAACAAGAGATGAGAAGAAGACGATGGTGATGGATAGGACACACACTGAGGAGACCTATTGATAGCATGAAAAGGCAGTTTTTGTTCTGGATTACCCAGGAAAAGAGAGGTAGAGGTAGACCAAAAAACACATGGATACGAGAACTGAAGACAGAGCTGAAAATTTTGAGGACAACTTGGAAATAACTTGAGCTGATGGCACGTGACAGCAGGGCTTGGCGTGTGTTTGTTCAAGGCATATGCTCTCCTTTGGGTATTAATTGACTCTTTCAAATGGGGCTTTGAAGATAATCCAACTGTGGACAATCCTGAGGAAACATAGCATAACAAGTTCATAGCAACATATACCACAACATTCGAAAGCTGCGTTTTCCTTTCGGCGGTTAAGGCATGTGGACATTAAACATGAACAGTAACAAAATACTAACAACAAGTCAACCCCATGTAATAATAATAATAATAATAGTTGCCCATCGCAAGCGAAGATGGCGACAGCTTCAGACTTGAGTTGTGACACATCTGTGCCGTGATCTCATGTGACTAATTAATCCTATTTTGGCCCTACAGGCCCTGCCACATACGGGGCACACATGGTTAGAGTCGATAGTAGTGTTGCTGTGCATTCTGGCCTTTCTTGCAGCACGCTTGCCTTCTGCCCCATCAGCTAAATTCTGTTCTGCAATGCGAGCACCTTGAGTAATGTTTGTCCGCCAGGCACAGCGATCCTGTGCGATAGTCTCCCAGGAGGAGACATCAATTTTGAAGCTGCTCAACGATGAACAACAACAACAACAACAGCACCGTAAGTTGGTTGCTAGATTTTTTTTTCAAAAGTTGTTAAAATTTAATCAGCACCCTCCTCTGTCATGCAGTGAACAAATGTGTTTGCTTGTCCAAGTGATAGCGGACTTGAAGAATCAACGAGATAATGTGAAGAGTTATTGATGAGATAACGCGAAGAGTTGTTTATGACATAACGAAGATTCATTGATGAGATAATGTGAAGATTCATTGATGAGATAATGTGAAGAGTCTTTGAAGAACTTGTAACAAACATAAGATCTTAGAAATAAACCTTACACTTGGAAGTGGTATCTAGCCACGTTTCAGGTGCGTTTTTAAAACTGAAGGTCAAAAATGAGTAACTGAACAATAGATTATAAATATAACAGTTTTTTACCTCTTCTAGCTAATAAATCACGCTAATGACTCCTGTCTGCGAAGCACTATCTTTTGTGGTGCTTAGTTGGCAGGAAGGTTAGTGTGATTCGCTTCCGTAGCTAGGCGGTGTTGCCGTTCGGAAGATCCTGGGTTCGATTCTCCGGTAAGCCATTCGCTTTCTATTGTTATTTTGTTGTCTAGTTTTCTACTTCTTTATTTCTCCAGAGTACCTGTCACATACCTTTATGCGTGTAATATTTATTTAGTTACTGTTTACAGGTCTCGTGTTTCCCCTCTTTATGTGTCAACTATAGAAGGATAATATATGGCAGTCGTCATCCTATTGGGTTTATACATAACGGTGGGGTAAACCAATATCGGTAATGCTAGAACAAAGGAAAAAGTCAATTTCATGTGTTACAGCCCCAATGCCTTTAACAGGGAGCAAATGAACAGAAACTAAAAAAAAAGGAAAAAAGGAAAAGAAAGGTATAAATAAACTGGATAAACATAAAGGAAACTGATATGACCCCTAAATGGCAGTAGGTGGCATCATTTTCGTGATCTCCAGAGGACCAGTAGACATGTACCTATTGTCGTGGATGAATTTCAGATAGGTAATAGATGTTTATAGCCCTGTCTGAGCAGAGGTGATAGTGATGACAATGTGAAAGTAAGGGGTAATGGATATATAGTTTTTTATCACGATGGTGATCGTGTAAGAGAAAGGACAGTCTCTGGATAGAATAATTTATCTAATCAAGCCTATCTGGAAGACGATATTTAAATCAGACGCACTTTCTCTCCCTGTACGAAAATACAGGTTACACTGCACTCACACGCACGCAATTCTGTGACAAATACGCACGAACGTGAAAACAAACTATGAATAACATATAAAGAATAGGGGTTGACCGATACAATAACTAAAGGTTTAATAAAGTTTATTATCAATAGAAATCACAACATAAATCATATGCAACAATAAATCATGGTTTACAGACAAAATGAAAATTAATCAAATAGGTTCTCCCCTCTGGTAAAGGAAAAGAAAGGACGATCCCAACAGAGGTTAATTTACCCAAAAGATCAAAGGGTAACAATAAGTTATGAAATAGTCAGGATGGGAAAAGAATAGGTTCCTAATGTAATCTATCCCGTGATTAATCAGATTATTGAGAAAAAAATAAAGAAAGAAGAAACCATATAAGTATATGATGTTAACAAAAGACATAAGTTTCTTTCTCTGTTCATTCAATTCACATACACGCAGTGGCCACTTTCAGATGCACTTACCCTAGTAGTTGTCGCAGGCATTCCAAGGAAATACACTAATAAGTAATAATACTATTAAGTGTCAAATTTTAGCTTTGCCAAATCCAGCCCCAGACTCTCCGTAGTTGCTGACTGCAAATTTCACAGGAGTCGTTAGAGTCGGTGTTTTAATTTGTCCTGGATACAAGAAATTAGCTATGCCTTCAGTTGGTTGGAGTAAGGTTCATGCGTGGTGATCGCCGATGTAGGATAAATAGAACATATTTAGTTCCTAGGTTGTTTAGCCTCAGGTGGCTGAAACGCTAGGTTAAGTTTACACAAATGTTGCTGACAATATATGTCGCCGCAGCTGGCTGATGAGATTGATATAAGTAAATCTGGTAATTGTTCTGGTCCAGTTAATATTTTAATTTAATGTGTCCATTCTGCTTTTTCTCATGAAACAATGAGGAAAATTGGACCGCACAGGTCACAGCAAGAAGCTCATCAATATTAAATATTCTTGGATGCTTATAATATTATAAGTTCGTATGATCATAAGTTCATATGGCCATAAGAAAAGCCGCTAGTACTCAGGTTTTGACCAGCATATATAAAAGGAAAAGAACATATAAACATTTAACCAAATTATCAATATCATCTCTAACACGTGTTAAAATAGGACCTCTTCACCACTCTGTTATAAATTAGATTTAAAACACACGTGTCTAGCTTATCCTATCGTTTTTTAACGCGTGATATGAACACTAGTCATTTAGAAAATTACATAAAATGGATAGAAGTAAATAATATATGCCGTCAGTAGACAGTTATTTAATGTGTACTAGTCAATTTAAAACATCTCTTTCTGAGAAATAGCGGGTAATTAAATTCACTTTACGGCTGAAAAAGATTTAGCTATAAGTTATTTAATTAGCACAGAAAATCTCAGTGAAATATAATGAAAACTTTAAACACACTAAATCACTTAAAGGCTAGTATATAAATTACCGTAATCAGAAAAATGAACACTCCACGAAAATCTTATAATTTTCACTCTGTACGAGAAATCTAAGATATCGAGCTAGTGAATTCAGATAGATTTCTGGGCAACTGATCCTGGCTATCGGAGAGACATGGTATATATTGATAAATTCCGTTCTATCACTGTTACTGCGATGGTAACACCCACTGCCAGACCCGAGCCAATTTGCCGTTCAATTCTTGAATCAAAGGTAATTTTGTCACCTCTTCCGCCTCTGCCTCTCTGGCTTGACTTTCATCATCTCCGCCTTGCCGAAATCAGCTACGCACTTAATTCCCTTGAACGTTTTTACAAGCCAAGGTCCGTCTCAGACTGAGTATCGTGTCCCCCTGATCAAAGAATCTATTACGCCATGCTCTGCGCTTCGCTCTCTGTTTCACATACGGCTTAATTGCCAGATGGCCCACGTGTTAATTGCACTGGTGGATCCTTCGTTCCTGTAGCAAAAATTATAAACTAGATGGGGAGGGGCAAAAGTGGAGGATCACTGCTGCACTATTTACATCTGTGACACCTATGAGAACTCCGCCTATGCCGGTCCCAAGCCCGGATGAAAAAGGAGGAGGGCGGCCTGCATGGAGGCCGTAAGGAGGCAGCCCCTCCACCATGCAAAGGCACAACAGACTAATCACCTGTTTGCTTTAAACCATGATTACGAGTAACACAAGAGAGAAAACCGGACTGATTCTAAAGGCGACGAACTGGAACGGACTACGGACTACGACTTATGGAACATGGAACACAAGAAGTATAAATGGGAAGGAAGAGGAGCTGGTGGAAGAGATGAGGAAAGCAAAACTAGAAATCCTGGCTATAACGGAAACAAAGAAAAAAGGACAAGGAGTCATGGATCTCAATGGCAACACGCTGCTCTACAGTGGTGTACCCATATCCGAAAGAGCTAAAGGGGGTGTGGGTTGCATTGTGGCCCAAAATCAAAAAGATAGTATCAAGGGGTGGAACTTTGTCTCAGAGCGCATTATGGTTGTGAAACTAAAAGAAGGAGAAACCATAGTCAACCTGGTCATAGTGTATGGGCCAAATGAGGATGAGAGAGCAGAGGTCAAGGAGGAATTCTTCGAGCTGCTTCAAAGGACAGTGGATGACTGCCTAGATGAAGTTATCATGCTCGGAGATTTTAATGCCAGAGTTGGAAATGACCATGCTAGATGGGGTGGAGTTATCGGAAGATATGGAGAAGATACTCTCAATGACAATGGAAAGCGACTCCTTAGATTCTGCAGTGAGCAGAATCTGATCATTACAAACACAAAGTTCCCGCATAAGCGCATACATGCATACACTAGATGTGAACCAACAAAGAATGAGAAGTCAGTGATCGACTATGCCATTGTTCGGAGAAGCTCATTCAAATATGTCCGAGATGCAAGAATCTGGAGGGGGCCAGAGATTGGAAGTGATCACTACCTGCTAACAATCAAACGAACAACTGAAAGAGTTGCTCAGCCTAGGAACTACTCAACATCACGCAAGAAACCAAGTAAACGAGCAGGAGAAATGAGCATTAGGACCTACAAGCTGAGAGAGCCAGAAATTAAGACCAGATATCAGGGGCTTATTGCTGCATCGGTGAGCAACACAGAAGAACAACCTGATGACTTGGAAACCCTCTGGATTAAATTCAAGGATATCATAAAGACAGCTGCTGCAGAAGCATGTGGTGAAGTCCGACTTGGGAACAAGAGAAAGAGGACACCTTGGTGGACAGAGGAAGTCAAAGAGAAAATAAGAGAGAAGAAAATGGCATGGAAACAATACTTAGGAGCTAAAAACACAACAGGACAAATGGAAAATATAGAGAATATGTGACACTCAGAACAGAAGTAAAGAACAAAGTGCTAGCAGCAAAACAGAAGTCCTGGGAAGAATTTGGAGAAAAGCTAGAAAAAGATGCACAAGAAAACCAGAAATTGTTCTATAAGACCCTAAAGAACATGAGGAAGGAAAAACAATGCCCTCTCAAATTTATAAAGGACAAGCAAGGCAAATTGCTTACTGCCCCGAAGGAAGTAATGGAAAGATGGAAAGAATATTTCTCAGAACTCCTTGATGGTGAGCAAGGTAAAACATCAGAAATGATAACCACTAGCACAGAAGAGGAAACCAATGGTGATGAAGATGACATAAAGATGGAAGAACTGAAGGCAGCACTGGAGAAAATCAAGATGGGCAAAGCAGCAGGGCATGATGGTATAACACCAGAAATGGTTAAGTACATGGGAGCAACAGGCGACCTGTTACTCTTAAGGGTCCTACAGGCAGCATGGTGCAACAAGACCATACCAAAGGATTGGGAGATCGCCATCATAACACCAATTTTCAAAAAGGGTGACAATCGACAGTGTGGAAACCATAGAGGCATATCCCTTCTCAGTGTCCCTGGAAAAATCTACTCTAGAATCCTAGAGCAGAGACTCCGACGCCTAGCTGAGCCACAATTGGATGAGGTCCAGTGCGGATTCCGAGCAAACCGAAGTACTCAAGACCTAATCTTCACACTCAGACAGCTGAGTGAAAAGGCCCTTGAGTATAAGAGTGAGATCCATCTTTGTTTCATAGATCTGGAAAAGGCGTTTGACAGGGTCCCTTGGAGCAAACTTTGGGACTGTTTGGCAAGGAAGAATATTCCAGCACCTCTGATTCATGCTATACAGAGCTTCTACAAGTCTTGCAGAATTATGTGAGGACAGCAAACCATAAGTCAGAAGAGTTCAGGACCACCACTGGTGTAAGACAAGGTGATATCCTATCACCTTACCTCTTCATACTCCTTATGGACGATGTCATCAAGGCATGTAAGGAGAGAACAAGAAAGTATTCAGTGGGGTACTGGAAGATGAGACAGGTCTATATTTCAGAGCTGGCATTTGCTGATGATGTTGCCCTGATTGCTAAATCAGAGGCACATCTCCAATCCAACCTGCAAGTCTGGAAGGAAGAGCTGGAGAAGAGAGGGATGGTCATAAGCAGCTCTAAAACAAAATCCATGGTGATATCACGAGAAGAAAGAAGACATCAGATTAAGCTGGGAGAACAGGTCCTGGAGCAGGTCGACCACTTTAAATACCTCGGAGCTATTATAGACCGAAAGGGAGGCATCAAAGAAGAGTTGGCCACTCGAAAAGCAGCAGCTGGGAGACTTTTTCAGGCCATAAATCGAGGATTCCTCAGCAAGAGAGAGCTTGGTAAGAAAACGAAGATGGCTGTATACCGCTCCACCTATGTCCCAGTCTTAACATATGGATGCGAGTCATGGGCAATGACTACAACCCATAAAAGCCAGATCCAAACCTCAGAAATGAGGTATCTGAGGAAGGTGGTTGAAGTAACAAGAAGAGACATGGTACGCAACCAGACGATACGTCAAGGCCTAAAATGCCACGCCATACAGACCCAAGTAGAACGGTCCCAACTAAGATGGTTTGGCCATGTCTGCAGAATGGGAGAAGATCGGCTACCACGACAAGCATGGGAAACAAAGAGCCAAGGATCCAGACCCCGAGGACGACCCAGAGTCCGCTGGGAGGACTGTGGTGAAGTGGGATGTTATAAATATTTATAGGGGACTTAGTGTACTGACTGAGATCAGCTGTGAAGGTATCTATATCTATTAAGAGTAGTGTATTATAGATAACCTTACTTGCTACCACATATCTCTATATCTCAGTCAGAATTATTCTGGAATAGTGTGATGCTACGTTATGTGTCTAGGGTATGTGTATGATGAAGTGTAAGTCACAACAACAGACAGATAAACAATTTAATTTAATCCACTACTCTTAACAACACTGTGACACTCACATACATATAACACTCTATGAGAATATCTTAAAGAAGTCACTCGTAACTTTTCAAATAACAATATGTATTCATTACTGGCATGAATGAATATGTGTCCTGATTCAACTACAAGGGAACCAGGAATCACAATCAATTTAAATTACAAGTTATGTACAGAATGTATTTAATATGAATATTGTAGTGACATATATTATTACAAATGTTCTATGTGTGTCAGTTGTGTAGTAGTAAAATGAGGTAATACTGGTTTTGTTTTGTTCAAGCTCTGTTGGTATTTGTCATCATGACTTCAATAGTTTGTCTTTAGGGACTAGTATTGGAGATGTTCACAGTTCCTGATTTTAAGACAAGTAAATTCCCCTCTTAATGTTAATTTTACAAAGTCAGTTCAAGATGAGGGGACATAATGTTGAGCTCAGCTGGCCAAGTTAGCTTATCTGGCGTGATGGCGGCAGGAAAGGACTCCTCTGCTCGAATTCTCCTCTGGGCTCTGGAGACACCTCACTGATAGCTAAAAGGACCAAGGAGTATGCTGTCCGACACTGGATTCAGCAAAGCTCTGACTAGGTGCTGCTCAGTACCATCAAGACCACTGTCCCTGAAATCAAGAAGGATGTACCTTCTACTTCATAACTAACTTAAACTCTCTTGTTACACTGATCACAACACAGCACAAACATTGAGTTCAGAGCATTAGGCCAACTGTCAGCTTCATTTGAAATACTTTATTCCAGTATTACCCTTCTTAATGGTTACTACGCCTCTGCAATTCCAGCATTATTTCTTTCTATTCAATCATCCAGGTGTCAGTGTACTGTTTGGCCATTCCATGCCGTTTTACTTCTCTCCGACACCCTCTGTTCAGGCTGGAGCATTACAGGCTTTACCTCACGTTGGCCACTGAACTACACATATATATACAGGCATAAATCAACAATTCACATTCAATTTTCATTAAAAGATATTGAATGGTTCAAGCTTACCACAATTCATACGAATAAACACAGATACGTTGATTAGCAATGAATTCTGGCACAAACTGGCACAAATTCCCATCTGCTTATCTTCCAGGCTTTTATTTAGCCAAATATAAGCTGGCTTCAACGCACTGATGCTTTATCAATCTTATTTAAACAAGTGGTTTCGAACTAACGCTCCCAAGTGTGTATATCAGGGAGTCTGACCAATGAGCCCCGTTTCGACAAGTGTTTGAAAAAATGTTACCTTTCCCCGTTTCCCCTAACAACCAAGATAGTATTTATAGCCCGACCAATCGTGGTTAGGCTTTCATTTGTTGCGCTCCAATCAATTTGGAGTTTACATGGTAGGCTATTTCTGTAACGTAAATTTTTTTCAAACACGTTAAAAAAAAAATCTTATGAGCAGAAATGATTTTATGCTGTCAGGCACCCCCAATATTTTATTTTGGGTATAATTTATTAATTCCTGGACTATTTGCGTAACGTTTTACATATTATTTGTCAGCAAGCCCTAAGGAACCCAAAAATACAAATTTAAAGGAGCTACGTGGCTGCATTCAAAATATGCAATTTCTTCTACCTCCTGTTTCGAAGATGTGCTGTCTGGGTACTGTTATGTTTTCAACCGTAAACCCATCTAATGTTATCTTTTCTAATAAGAGTTTTTTTTGATTTATAAACCTAACTCTGGGAAAGGGTAGTGTATTTTATCACTGTCCGTCTGAAAAAAAAATTAGTGCATGTAGACTTACACGCGTGATGGCAGCATTTGTGTATCGCGCGACGCGTGTTGCATGCGTTCCTGATTTTCAGCCCTCCCCTCTCTCTTTATCCTTTTGTCCATCTGTTCGTTCGTTTTGGTAACGCAGTATAATTAATGTTAGGATTAATTTAGGTCATTACGCAGTACGTCTCAATGTTTTTCTTAGAAATGCAGCACACGTTTCATTGAAGAAAGCGGGTAATAATACAGTAAGCTTTTATATCAACGTGAAAGCATTACAATTTGCAGACGTAGCAGAAAACAAGGGGGATTTCGAGTACATTCTTTGTGACAGCACTGTTATTTTCCCATTGCTCTTTTCTTTATTAATTTTATTTGTTAGGCTTCATATTTACCTAATAATTTATATATGTGGATTAGAATATTTCACGACACCTCCCCTCTTAAAACAGACATTATATGTCAGTCCTTTATTCTATATACACATAGAGAAATTTATTATTATTTCTGGGGTTTACGGTGATTCTCATCACACGGATGGCGGCTTAAAAAATCCGCTCCCAAATTGGTTTTTCCAGATATATACTCAATGCTAAAATTATATGGAGCCAGAAGTAAAGACCATCGGAGTAACCTAGAGTTCTCATGCTTAGCCTGTGCTAGAAACGATAAAGGTTTGTGATCTGTTTGCAACTTAAATGCCTTCCCATATAGATAAATATTGAATTTCTTTATTGCCCATATTACTGCAAGACATTCTTTTTCGCTAGTTGAGTAGTTGATTTCAGCTTTATTCAACTTTCTGCTAGCATATGCCACTGGGCTTAATTCCCCATCCAATGCATCTGATTTCTGTAGTAGAGTTGCACCTAACCCAATATTACTTGCATCCGTCCTTACTATGAATTCTTGACTTAAGTCAGGTAATTTCAAAATGGGTTTACTTGTGAGCTTTTCCTTCAATTCTTGGTAAGTCATTTCACATTGTGGTGTCCATGTAATGCGATCTGGAAGTCCTTTACGTGTCAATTCAGTTAACGGTGCACATATGGAATTAAAGTTCTTGATATACTTCTGGTAGAAACCACATAATGAGACAAAGGATCTCACGTCCTTCTTGGTTTGTGGTCTCGGGGCTTTCTGTAGTTTTTCTAAATTCTTTGGGTCAGGGGTCATATTTCCCTGATAAACTGTGTGTCCCAAAAATTCCAATTCTTTACATCCAACGCAACATTTGGTTGGACGGGCTGTTAAATTTGCCTCCCTAAGTCGATCAAACAGCATGTTCAGAGAGTCAATGTGTTCCTCAAATGTTTCTGTTGCTATAAGGATATCATCCATAAAATTTGTTATACAGGGATTATTCAGAGGATCCAATAATTTTCTCATCATTCTAGAGAAGACACTAGGCGCATTCTTCAATCCAAATGGCAATCTATTAAACTCATAGTGTCCTTCTGAGGTACTAAAAGCTAGGTATGGTCTAACCTCAGGCTTTACTGGAATCTGATAGTATCCTTTACTCAGATCCACTTTTGAGAAATATTTAGCTTTATTTAGTCTGGCAAACAGCTGATTTGTATCCGGCAATGGATCCACCTGTCCTTCTGTAATAGCATTCAGTCTCCTGTAATCTATACAGAGTCTATGTTCTCCAGAGGGCTTCCTTAAGAGTACAACACCGGAACTATACGAAGACTCACTGTGCGAAATAATTCCTTCCTTCAACAGATAGTCTATCTCTTCCTTCAAAGCTTTCTCCTTAGCAAACGGAATCGAATATGGTTTCATACAGACAGGTGTGGGGTCTATCAGTTTCATATCATATTCCAATAGGTTTGTATGCCCTGGTCGGTCTGTTAACACCTCTGCATGATTATTTAGAACCTGTTGCACTCTCTCTTTCTGAGTTTTCGTTAAATGTGTACTGATTTTCACCTGTGCTGCTGTCTCACAGGGGTGTAATGGATATTCAAATGATGAAAGTGGTTCCTTTTTCATCTCCATGGCGATGGACAAGGTCAACAAGTGTGTCTCTTCCTGATGTTCTCTTTCCAAATATTTCTTCAGGAGATTCACATGATAGATTTTTTCTTTCCCCTTCTTATCTATCTTATAATTTGTTCTAGACACCTTCTCTAAAACTGTATATGGACCCTGCCATCCAATTTGTAACTTATTCTGACTCCCAGGCAAAAGAAGCAGTACTTTCTCTCCCACAGCCAAATTTCTGTCTTTCGCCTTCCTGTTATAATAGGCAGCATGTTTCTTCCTGGCTTGTTTCAAATTTTCATTGGCAAGTTTCCAGCCAGTTTTCAACCGAGTGGTCAGCTCATTCACATATTGGTATGAAGATGTAATGTTTTCCTCTGCCTTTTCATCAGTCCACGTTCTTAACAAAGCTACATATGGACCTTTAATTGTGTGGACCTATTTGTCCATGCACCGGTATGGTCTCTTCCACTCGAAGCTTTATAGTGATGATTTTTCCTCCCAGAATTATCATTCACAAAACGACCGCTACCAATTTTTTCTTTTGGGGCTGTCTCCCCACTTAAAATTCTTGATGAGAGATTTCCTCTCTACATCTTCTTCCTCCAGTTTGTTTAAGTCCGATTGAGGGATTGTCGGCTTATCCTGGGGTAAGACATCTTTTTTGCACTCTCCGCATAGTGGCCATTGTAAAACAGTTAAGTGAAGCTTGTCCGTGAAAAGGGGCTTCCCATTCCATTTGGTCCACTTTATCAAATCTATTTCTCTTTTTATTATCAGGCCTAATTTTGCCCCGGGGCGTGTCCAGGTCCTGATCCATGTTCCCACTTGTGGGTGTTCCCTCATGTGCTATGCTACACCTTTCTACAAAATTCTCAATGTCCCATCTTGCTTTGGGCCAATAATAATTGTGAGCCACCTTTTGAATGATGGTACCTATTTTCTCATGGTCCCCATCTGGTTTCACATGTAGGCTCCTTATTAATTCTGTCCTGTATCTTTTTGGAAGAACCAGCTGTCCGTGACCTTTGGATCTAGCTCCAGTCTTCCTATACATCAACTTGTTTTTCATGTAAAAATCTCCCTTGCCTGGAGTTGTATGACAAGTTGACAATTTTCTGAAACAAGGCTTGAGTGTTTTATCCCCAGCCTGTGCCTTCCTCATCTCTTCTGGAGTGGTATCTAACATAATATCCTCCTCCTGTCTTGAGGTCGACCTGACCTGAAGGGTTGCCATATACACAGGTTTCCTTCTGCAACGGTCAGTGTCATGATTGTCCATCTGACAATTCTTACACCACCTTTTTCCTTGGTTGAAAGATTTTTTTTCATTATATTTCCTTTCATCGAATTGTGGGAATTTATTTTTATTTTCATACCGTGGCCTATCAAATTGGTGCTTACCTTTATTTTGATCCTTAAGATCAAATTTATTAAAGTTCTGTGGTGCCCTAAAGTTATCCACCTGTTTCTTTTTATTACCTGTTACCTCTGCTTGAGCTGCTTGATACCTTTCAGCAACATTTAGCAACTCACCCAGCCTCTCTGCACCTTGTTCCATGAGAAACTTTCTCAGGTCTGGAGCCATGGACTCTCTTAGTTGCTCTATAAGGACCATTTCCTTAAGATCTTGGGTTTTCCCCAGAGAAGTCCATTTCTCCAAGTATGTCTCTATTCGTGCAGAGAACTGGTGATAGGTTTCACCTGACAGTAGTTTAGCATTCCTAAATTTTTTCCTGTAAAACTCTGCATTCTTTTCATACCTTAACAAAAGAGCCTGCTTTAGCATGTCATAATTTTCCTGATCACCTCTGCTCATTTTTGCAAAAACTTCATAAGCTGCCCCACGAAGTCCCTGAGATAACTTTAAGCTCCACCTTTCTCTCTCTAACCCATACGTGGTAGCTAATAGCTCATACCTATTCAGGTAGCTCTCTATATCATCGTCTTTCTCAACAAAATGATCTAAATGAAAATTCATAGCTGAGGTTGAGGCTCCTTGAGTAACCGTAGCATCAGAGGCAAAGGGACTGGCACCATTTTCAGGAGCATGGCCTTGAAACTCAAACTCCCTTAGTCGTAACTCATGTTCCCTTTGTAATCTTTTCTCCTCCTTTTCTGCTTCCCTCTCTGCAGCTAATTTCCTGTCTTCTCTTTCTGCAGTCAATCTTCTTTCTTCTGCTTCCAATTTCTTAGCCTCAGCCTCAATCTGCAACCTCTTAGTCTCAGCCTCAGCTTCAAACTGTAACTTCTTAGTCTCAGCCTCAGCTTCAAATTGTAACTTCTTAATTTCCCTGTCAGCCTCTAACTTTCTTTCGGCTTCAAACCTTCTTTCTTCGCGTTCAATAAATTTGTCACATTCCGTAGTAACATAGGCAACCATAACTTGCCCATCTAATCCTAACTCTTTTGCAGTCTGAACAGCAGCAGATCGAAACTTGGCCAGGTCCGCCATTGTCTATCATGTAAATTTCTACAATGTCTAACCAACAATTCAAATTCTAAATATATATAATGGACAACACAGGCACCGTGAGCTCAACCTTATTTAATTCCACCCAAGGATACCTTTTAATTCTTATATTCCCTGAAGTGAATTACCCCCAATATTTTTAATAGGTAAAGATTCAAAATCCCGGGAGCGAGACCCCAATATATGTGGTGAAGTGGGATGTTATAAATATTTATAGGGGACTTAGTGTACTGACTGAGATCAGCTGTGAAGGTATCTATATCTATTAAGAGTAGTGTATTATAGATAACCTTACTTGCTACCACATATCTCTATATCTCAGTCAGAATTATTCTGGAATAGTGTGATGCTACGTTATGTGTCTAGGGTATGTGTGTGATGAAGTGTAAGTCACAACAACAGACAGATAAACAATTTAATTTAATCCACTACTCTTAACAACACTGTGACACTCACATACATATAACACTCTATGAGAATATCTTAAAGAAGTCACTCGTAACTTTTCAAATAACAATATGTATTCATTACTGGCATGAATGAATATGTGTCCTGATTCAACTACAAGGGAACCAGGAATCACAATCAATTTAAATTACAAGTTATGTACAGAATGTATTTAATATGAATATTGTAGTGACATATATTATTACAAATGTTCTATGTGTGTCAGTTGTGTAGTAGTAAAATGAGGTAATACTGGTTTTGTTTTGTTCAAGCTCTGTTGGTATTTGTCATCATGACTTCAATAGTTTGTCTTTAGGGACTAGTATTGGAGATGTTCACAGTTCCTGATTTTAAGACAAGTAAATTCCCCTCTTAATGTTAATTTTACAAAGTCAGTTCAAGATGAGGGGACATAATGTTGAGCTCAGCTGGCCAAGTTAGCTTATCTGGCGTGATGGCGGCAGGAAAGGACTCCTCTGCTCGAATTCTCCTCTGGGCTCTGGAGACACCTCACTGATAGCTAAAAGGACCAAGGAGTATGCTGTCCGACACTGGATTCAGCAAAGCTCTGACTAGGTGCTGCTCAGTACCATCAAGACCACTGTCCCTGAAATCAAGAAGGATGTACCTTCTACTTCATAACTAACTTAAACTCTCTTGTTACACTGATCACAACACAGCACAAACATTGAGTTCAGAGCATTAGGCCAACTGTCAGCTTCATTTGAAATACTTTATTCCAGTATTACCCTTCTTAATGGTTACTACGCCTCTGCAATTCCAGCATTATTTCTTTCTATTCAATCATCCAGGTGTCAGTGTACTGTTTGGCCATTCCATGCCGTTTTACTTCTCTCCAACACCCTCTGTTCAGGCTGGAGCATTACAGGCTTTACCTCACGTTGGCCACTGAACTACACATATATATACAGGCATAAATCAACAATTCACATTCAATTTTCATTAAAAGATATTGAATGGTTCAAGCTTACCACAATTCATACGAATAAACACAGATACGTTGATTAGCAATGAATTCTGGCACAAACTGGCACAAATTCCCATCTGCTTATCTTCCAGGCTTTTATTTAGCCAAATATAAGCTGGCTTCAACGCACTGATGCTTTATCAATCTTATTTAAACAAGTGGTTTCGAACTAACGCTCCCAAGTGTGTATATCAGCGAGTCTGACCAATGAGCCCCGTTTCGACAAGTGTTTGAAAAAATGTTACCTTTCCCCGTTTCCCCTAACAACCAAGATAGTATTTATAGCCCGACCAATCGTGGTTAGGCTTTCATTTGTTGCGCTCCAATCAATTTGGAGTTTACATGGTAGGCTATTTCTGTAACGTAAATTTTTTTCAAACACGTTAAAAAAAAATCTTATGAGCAGAAATGATTTTATGCTGTCAGGCACCCCCAATATTTTATTTTGGGTATAATTTATTAATTCCTGGACTATTTGCGTAACGTTTTACATATTATTTGTCAGCAAGCCCTAAGGAACCCAAAAATACAAATTTAAAGGAGCTACGTGGCTGCATTCAAAATATGCAATTTCTTCTACCTCCTGTTTCGAAGATGTGCTGTCTGGGTACTGTTATGTTTTCAACCGTAAACCCATCTAATGTTATCTTTTCTAATAAGAGTTTTTTTTTGATTTATAAACCTAACTCTGGGAAAGGGTAGTGTATTTTATCACTGTCCGTCTGAAAAAAAATTAGTGCATGTAGACTTACACGCGTGATGGCAGCATTTGTGTATCGCGCGACGCGTGTTGCATGCGTTCCTGATTTTCAGCCCTCCCCTCTCTCTTTATCCTTTTGTCCATCTGTTCGTTCGTTTTGGTAACGCAGTATAATTAATGTTAGGATTAATTTAGGTCATTACGCAGTACGTCTCAATGTTTTTCTTAGAAATGCAGCACACGTTTCATTGAAGAAGGCGGGTAATAATACAGTAAGCTTTTATATCAACGTGAAAGCATTACAATTTGCAGACGTAGCAGAAAACAAGGGGGATTTCGAGTACATTCTTTGTGACAGCACTGTTATTTTTCCATTGCTCTTTTCTTTATTAATTTTATTTGTTAGGCTTCATATTTACCTAATAATTTATATATGTGGATTAGAATATTTCACGACAAGGACAACATTAGACAATCTTTGAAGGACCGAGGACTAGAATGGAACCAGGCCAGGAGGAAGACAGCCGATAGAATAGTCTGGCGCTCTCTCTTCCAAACCCTCTACACCTCACGGTAGAAGGGGAACGACTAAGTAAGTAAGACACCTATGAGAGCCAAGGAGTTTACGGCCTCAACTCTTGCCTAAACGAGGGTGAATTTGGATGTCCTGATTACCTCTTGTAGTGTGAGTCTCCCTTTACGTCCTCCTTCTCCTCCTACTCCTCCTCCTCATCAGCAGCATTTTTCTGTTCGCTCCCTTCGGAGTATGGAGCCACCACCACAGCTGCCCCCTTGCAAGAAGCCTGAATGAAGCATGCACATGCCACCGCAGCGGTGGTGACTGTAGTAATTTGTTTCGTCAGCTCTATGCACAACCTTTATTTGTCGCCATGTACGACATGTCTATGGAAGCAGTAGTCATATTCTTTATTTGTCTGACAAGAGACTCCAGGGAACAACAGGAAGTGGGTTCCCTCTTTCAGTTCTCAACAGATTTCAATAGACCAAGATTTAAATAATTTTATAACGCTAACCCAACCAAAGTAGAACAGAAGGCAGGAATGGCCGGGGAAAAGAAGATGGAGAGAGAAGGGCAGACTACAAGAAATAATCAAAGTGACAATGTAAACGCACGTTGTACAAGAGAAAGAGAAAAGGCTAGCGGATAAAGAAAAAAAATACGGAGACAAGTAAAGTGATAAGGAAAGGTAGCAGACGAAGAGAAAAATACAGTAATACAAACAACACGGGCAAATTGGTTAGGTCAAGGATACCTCGGCAGACTATGGCAGAATTCTGTAGAAAGATAAAACCAGACAATTAATATCTTTAATTACAGCATCATCGTGTTTCTTGTCTTTTAAGAAGGTAGTTGTTTTGTTTTTTTTTCTATGGTTTTTTTTTTTCTGTGACAAAATTCTTTCTTTCTCCAGAACTCATGTGAAACATTGTTTCAAAATGAATGTTACACAGTTTCGTATTTCCAACCACGTCTTTGTCATTGTTTGCCACCAGTAACTTTTCTGAATAAGTAGTTTCAAGTTGCTCTTGTCATTTCATATTTTTACAATGTGCACCGTAATGATCTTTATTTTCTACAGTTGTTTTGTTTCTAAGAATCTACTTCTAATATTTTTATTGAAAGGAATAAAAAAAAGGGTAATTCGCTGAACAGCATGTAGAAACCCCGCACGTGAAAAAGAATTGAGGCAAAAACTATTTTACCTAACATGACAAAAAACATAAACATGTGAGTGTGTAAGTTCTAAAGATCAGTGCCGGATTTAATTCAGTGCATCTAATGTTTTTCCGTTCTAAAATAAATAGTTAAGGCTCAGTAATAATAAAATAATTATTTTTAAAAAGCAATGGGTTCAAAAAAAAATTTTTTTTTTCGTTTTAGTGCTTTTTTTTTACACGCCTAATGCTATTCAAAACGTTCAAGCTGGCAACACTGTCCCAGATATTGGTTGTTGACGGATCTAATAAATCCCAAAGAATGCATTTGTGTAAATGGTTTTTTTTTTTTTTTTTTTTTTTGTGCATTAAAATAACGTGATTAGAATTTTCAATTTGCGTTCTTTAATTACAACAAATCCATATTTTTATTTATAAAAACCCTCATAGGTCAAACATGACTCAGGAAAAACTAAATTCGCTTGCTTTACTTTGTGTGGAGACGGACATGCTTCGACGAATCGATTTTGATAACATAGTCAAAGATTTAGCAATTTTAAAAAAATCAAGAAAACGTTTATTCTAAATAAATATTTTTCAATGATTTTCTGATGTTTGTATGGATTAATTATTTTTTTAAAACATATTATTGTATATTAATAAAAGACATTTATCTGAAATCCATTAATTTTTTTTTCTAGTTTTACCTTTTAGAAGATTTGAGAGGGGGCCCAAAATATCTTAATAGTCTAGGGCCTCCGGAGTTCTTAATCTAGGCCTGCTAAAGATTCGGAAAAAAAGAACATAATCAGCTCACCAACATTCAAAACCAGCAGAGATGGACACGAGACATAAACAAACAAATATCAATACACAAAACACAGTATTATTATTATTATCATTTCGCTCTTTATGGAGCATGGAGTCACTGTTGCAGCTGGTTGCCAGGAAACCCGCACCAAAACATTCACGTGCTATTGTAGCGGAGGCTTAATTAGCAATCTGCTTTACTAGATGAGGTTGAAGGTAGTGTATACAAATGCAATCATTTTAAAACAAGTGCAGCGTCTCTTAGACATTTACACCTGCAGAACTGATGACGTGTTGTTTATTTATTTCACTAGACCACAAGGTCTTTTGTATATTTGGACAAACGCCCGAATATAACTGACGGGCCCTGTGTCTAGGTTGAACGAGATGAACTTCGCCAAAACGAGTGAAAATTATTTTTTAACGTGACAATTATTTGTTACTCCCTTTCTGTGCAATATCATTGTTTAGCAAAAGGATCTACGTATGACCTACACCTGGAAAGTGTGTGTAATACGTTGATAACATTGTGTAGATCTGAACTAGAATACTAGATCCGTCCAAAAAAAACTAGATGCAGATTTCGGTTGTACATAATTTTAAGGCGGAAGTGACACATCTGATATCAGCTGTGTCATTCTTCTGCTGCGGCTTCATATGGAAAATGCGACAGTAAAGGGATGCCAAAATTAATGTAACACAAAATTTACCTGGATCGAAACCAAACTAAGAATAAAAATGAACAAAATTGAAGGACGTAATAATACAACATATGCAGGACTTGGAAGAAAAGTCCTCCTTCCCTCGCTAACACGGTTTAAAAGGTAAAGGAAGTCTCATGGCAGATACTGCCGTAGAAGAGTGAAATGTTAGAGACTTCATCATACTAGATCAACTTTTTTTAATGAGGTGGGTTGAACAGCTTCCTTTCTCTCTGTCTGTGCCCACCCTAACTCAAGAGCAGATCCTAAATATACTTCCTCTAATACAAAGGGGCCCAGTATTTTAGGACCAGATAAAGCGCATATGGTCATCACAGTACCTTTCCTCGAAAAAAAAACTCTACGGAGATAGCTGTGGCCGGGGCTGTATTTTTGTATTCATGGCACCACTTAGAAGTATGTAGCCGGTCACACGGTGCCACGAAGGTGTTTGTAGCTATTATTATTCTGGTAGTAGTTTTACTTGGTTGCTGATGACTAACCGAGTAATATTTTATAACACTTTGTCTATCGCCCAAGTTAAGAGTTACTGGACAATCCCTCCGGAGATGTTTATTCTTGGTCGAAGATTTTTTATTCCAGGTTCGTTCAGTTCCTTCTCAGATGTTATGTAATTTGAGTAGTAGTGATGAATTAATGGTCAACAAATATCTCTTTAAGTGTAGGAAGTAAGTCAACTGCATAGAGTTCCAGTTAAAACATTTTATTTACGAAATGGAACATCGAAGATCAACATCAGTTCAAATGCAATTGTTAGACTTCTTCTAGAAATGGGAAGTCTGCGTGTAGTTTCAATTGTCCATCTTTTATCTCAAGATAATTAGGTATATAAATCCATTGACAAGTTTCCGACTTCTCAATATTATCTATTTCCTTCTTAGGCGCAGTTGAGAGAGAGACCTCTACCTTCTTTTTATTTCTTTAGTATATGTTGTTCAGTGTTAGTTACTTCAAGTGACATTTGGATCTCGATGCATGAGATGAATATTTCCTGAAATATTACTATGTTAAAACGAGGCGTACTTACAAGGTATCAATCTTAGAGAATGCACAACTGCGATTCTTGGCTTTACAAATGTAAAAACCTTCTGTAGGTTTCTCTTTTGAGGTCTTAGGGATACTTAAGAAAGCCTATGTCACTGTAGTTCCGAGAGTAAACTCGAACACGATCCCTCCATCAGAATCTACTAGCGACTTTCACCAACGGCTTTCTATCAGGAACTGAACTAATATTTTGGATTTTTGCTGAGCTCGAAAGTGATGCGGGGACTTGCCACTTTCGATTGGTTATAAAAATCCTAGAGAATTATTTCATTAGCTTCCTACTTAACATAAAATTTAACTAAGCCTATGCAAATGAGATTTCGTCAATCGTTGCTACGCAACTCCCGCCATAAAAAGGCTGGCCGTCTATGAAACAATTTAGTTTCAGTTTCGGTTTATAAATAGCTTTATGTTACTGAAAATATCTTTCTGAAAATCATGGTCGGCGCTAAGGATTTCTACTTATGTTTTGTTTAAACTTATTCTAATGGGTTAGTTAGCACGAATAATGCTGTCGTAGTAGGCCATCCGGTCACATAGTCTCAAGCTGACCACTGCTTTCGTTGAACATGTTCAAGTCGCCGTGTGAAAGTGAACGAAGAAGAAGAACATGAAGATAAAGAAGAAGAAGCAAAAGAAGAAAATTCATTCACAGCTAGTACAACTGTTGCGTGTCGTACTAGGGTTTGAACCCGTAACCCGGTAACATGGTTGCGAGAGGTAAGCGCGCGAACTACTGTGCCAATCACAATCGGACGCTCACCAACTATTAAAAATAAATTTTAAAAAAGAGAAAAACAAAATCATACAAATTTGTTGCATATGACACCAGAGCCAGATATCTATTCCAATAATTGAGAACCAATTTTACACCGAAAATTGAAACAAACTACTACAGTAAATACGGTATGCAAGAAACAGGGCAGGCCTTAAGCCGATTTAGTCTCTTTTTTTTTTTTTTAACTCAATCAGGCCCCCCACTGGGGTTCCCACCTCTAGATTTGAATTGGTTTGGTTTTGGTATTAAGGATCATCTTCACTGCACACGGACAACTTCATCAGTGCTCCGATCTCCTCCCATAGATCACACAAGGAGGATATCAGCAGAGTGCACGAACTCCGTAGCACCGGCGATAATCCCAATGTGTGTATATAGGAATCACACATTCTATAAATTTTTTTTTGGTGGATAGGTATGTGACAAAACGGGGCGGCCCCTATCGATCGTTGTTCCTCTCCGGCAGTATCGGTACATTTGTGGTACTGATTTTTTTATGTGCTGTCAATTATCGCACTTGTTTTTCTTTCTTTCTTTCTTCGTTATTTTTCTGCTAAGTAGTAGATATTTGATTTTATCAAATCATTCGACACTCCTCTCTGTGATGTCACTTGTTTGTTACCCGGTCATCCTAGCTTGCGGTGACCAACTGAAATAAGATAGTCGATGCGTGTTTAGATTGAACCGCTGATAAGACGACTCGTTTGGTAACCCAGATGGGCAGACACGGAGTTTTTGCGTACGAGATTACTGTCTGTGTGACACATGTGGGCAGACAAGTGTGACATAATCGCTTCCGGGCTGACTTGTTATGACAACATTACGTTCTAATAAAGTAATAAGTATTACAGCTTACACATGTTGTCCTGTGAGTTCCCCGATCTGTCTGTAAGTTTGTACACAAGGGCATCGGACATCATATTACCAAATATGGGAGAGATGACTACTGCCTTACGCTCAAAATTATCAGATTTTTTTTTAAATCATCACATCCTATCCGCATGATTTGAAATGATTGGATCATTCTGATTAGATTCAAAACAACAATGCGTGTGAAGATAGGAATATAGTCTGGCCATTTCGCAGTTTCATTTCACTGTGAATTTCCCGGTCGCCAAGACAAGATCAGACCTAGCCAGAGTGAAGACTAGATTCATAATTCCTGTTTCTTAACCGGATCTTTTATTGGAGAACCAAAAAAGACTTACAAAGCACAGGAAATCTCTGCATTTTAATAAGGAACACTGGACTAGGAAACTGAAACACACGGAGTCAGAGAGGGAATCTATGGTCAAATTAAAGACACACCAGACATGTGTAAGAGACCGACTCGTCTCTTTGTTCATCTGAGCAACACGTGTGTTGCCAAGATTGGCGTAAGTAGTGCATTTTTCATTCTACGTTTCATTACTAACACGTGAACTAACACACATATATATAACTGTGACGTATAACGGAAATATAGCCTACGGTAATCCGGCAGTCTTTGTAATCCCGTTAGCGTGCTATAATTTGCTAGCAAAACCATGCATTTTTCTGCCTGTCTTACTCACACAAGCTTATTTTTCATCCACGCCTCTTTTCCTTGATCATAAACAAACGAAGCGTCTTCATACTTTCGTGACCTGCCAGTCCTAACAGGTAACGAATGTGGTTTGTTTATTAAGTTTCTCACTCGAGCTGATCTGTCAATCATCTGATACCTGACAGACCGCACATTAATAACACCGGACCTTTTGAAGTAGAAGCAAGGGCAAAAAGCTTTCCCCGAGTACCATTTGATGTTCGTACACAGAGGGAAACCCCCGAGCTTTTTATTTACAGATGCGGGCAAAATCTCCAAGAACCCCATTACACGGATTTAATTCTTTGATGGCGGTCTAACGCCTGAGATAGAGCGACCTTAAAACTTTTATCTGGGGAACTCAGGTTTCTGATTCTCTGCTATGCACAATAGTGTGAAAAGTAGCATCAACTTTAGATCAGAGAACCATGTTGATATATAAACTGTGGTCTCTTAAACCTGCTATCAGTTGTCACTCATATTTTGGATAGTCTAAGCACGCAGTGACTAGAACCATTTTCTCTAAATGTGTTAATAGCATTCTTGGGGATCATTTCATTCTGACGTTCTGGTAATAGAAATTAGTGCTTATGTGTTACAGTGTTAAAGCTTTTACCATTATAATTCACTTAGAGTTCTAGCTGTTAAAACCAGTGAAACAAAATAACGCGTAGCTATTTTATACCAGATGTTTCAGTTATAACGTTAATTTTTACCACCCGTTTTCTCACACAAGAAGAGACGGTTAGCGGACTGGATATATGCTAGGCGCGACTGACAGTGGCAGAATAGAATTCACGTTATATTTCATTTTGTGTATTTATAGTAAGTGACTATTATTTAATACCGTACGATGACCAACAGACGCCGACAATTTAATAGCTATTAACGACAGGCGATATTTATGTAAGTGCGCGTATGGACAATTAAATAATAATTGACATTGTACGCTGATTGTTAACGCACGCGAAAGGGGCTGGGAGGTTGCATACCTTTATCCGACCTGAAATCGCCACGCTAGCAAAAAGCTGATCGTATAGGTGTAAAGAAAGTCGCCGTGTGCCTTTTAAATTTAATCAGGACTGACGGAGTGGATAAGAGATCGTCTTGTCCCCGTCCGTGTGCATATATGTAGCTATATAGGATAGTAGCATTTTTCCATAATGTTTTTTTATTCCTAGCAGACCTGATAACAAGAGTGGCCAGCGGACTTTTCTTCATTTACTGAATGGTTAATGTTGTCTTTTTCTTGGCTTGTGCGTCCCCAAGTTCATTTGTGAACAGGATTGGCCAAAGGTATACGAGAAACATTTTAACTTGTAAATTTAACTGGACTTATAAAACCCAGTATTATATTTTTTTTTTCCATTTTATCAGCCCACCGTGGTTGTGCAGAAAAATAACATTATCTGACGACTGACAGTCGTATTCAAGTGTATCATCCAGAATTTACGCTGTTTTAGAATCGGCACTCACCATAGAGCCAGCCGATAGGATTACCTTCATTTATCGATTGTAACAGTTTTTAGCAACCAGATGTTTCCCAATACTGGAAGTATTTTCCTCTGTTTACTGTGAACTAACTATTCTAAGGGATATTTGTTCATCCAGGAATAAAACACCAAATTCGGCGTCCACCTTGTTAATCTTATTTGTTAGAGGATGGACTGGGGCTAATTTGGGAAATACACCTGACATTTTGTATATTCGGGAACCATTGTAATTCCAAGGGATATCACAAAGAGTAGGTAAGCGTGATTGAATGGGCCACTATATGACAGAGAGAGTGAATATTTTTCTTTCTTACAGGAATTGTACCAACCCTATATTTTCTTAAAATTGTTTTACTTTACTGTGTAGCATTTAGTAGGAACTTTGTTTTTCTTTACTGTCTATTATGTAACATAGTGCTAACCTTTGACCTTTGGGTTATTAACTTTTTGGGTTCTCTTCTCAAGAGGTGGAGGGCACATTTATTCTGTTATTTCATATGTATGTAAATCTGATTTTATTTGATCTTTCTTTAGACAGTTGGTGTTGTCAAGTTTAATGATAATAAACAACAGAAGAAACTTAACTTTGTGTGTTGGTCAGACCCATACCCAATTAACCATAGTTTTTTTCCCGTTTGTGTGTCTTGTTGTCACATAGTTGTGTGCGTGTGTAGTTAAATTTATATTTTCATGTACGAGGAGGGAAAGATTGTCTTGTACTAAATTATAGTCGCATAGATAGGCTGGACTAGAGAAACATACTCATTCCAGAGACATATCTTCTCCTTAAATTATTCACCCGTAAAATCTATTTCTCACACCTTTTTTTCTCACGAACTTATCACCATCCACTCTATTCAGACGTAAAGAACTTCCAAACCTATCGGTACGACAATAACTATGAGGTGGAAAACGCCATACTCAGAAGAGCGTTTCGTTCTATTCTTTTACCATAGTTAGAGGTGGTACCAGCAGAAAGTACTATCTCTGGAACAAGAAGGGAACCGTGGCCAAAGCTTTAAGACGAAGGACGCACGTGCTAGACTCTCCTTGACGTTTCTGGGAAACGAGCTACACCCGACAGCCTTGATCAGAGACGAGCGGGAGCAGAGGGAAAAGAACCAACCCATAAGAAGGAGCAGAACCGCCATTAGCAGCTAAGTTCAAATATATGCTGCCACTTGAACTTCTTGTAATATCTCATATTCCCTAAAGACTGTGAAGATATTTTTTCTTGATCCATAACTATTCAAATTATTTCCAACTGTTAAAACCTAAAGCGATTAATAAATTTTGTTATTTGTAATGTTAGAAATTTAACTTCGATTTAATCATTTTAAAGTTACTGCATGTTTGTCTCAGTCAAATTACTACACACACTCTAAACAGAGCTATACTAGAATAATAGAATTCCACTGAGTAAATCAGGGGTCAGGGCTTAAACGAGCTGAAAGTAATAAGTGCTTAAATCCTTCACAAAAGCGTAGGCAGAATTACAGAGTTAACATACTCAACCAAAGCAGTATTGTTCTCGCTTATTCTGAATATCTTGTGAAGACTCCCTTTGTAATAGAAGTGTCATCACCCTTCTATCTACTTCTCTGCCAAGAGTAATCTTGTGCGAAGGTTGGTACCTTTGAAGCCCATATTAGATACTCTTGAGTTTTGGCTACTGGTGGACCACTCCTGCAAAGCAGGGGAGGCAATACCGTCACAAGGTTTCTAATTTCTAATTTAAACGTGAATTTTAAAAAATGGAACGAAGAATATTTCAAATTAGATATCAAGAATATTTCAAATTAGATATAAAAAATATTTCAAATTAGATATCAAGAATATTTCAAATTAGATATAAAAAATATTTCAAATTAGATATCAAGAATATTTGCTATTACGTAGCATTAAAAATAAAAACAATAACTACATTTATTAGCAATATGTAGGCATAAAAGGTCTTACAACAAAACTATAATCTTAAGTCCAGGGGCCCCCACCAGAATGATCCAAATCGGGTCCCGCAATTGCTATGGCCGACCGTGCAACAAAAAGAGGAAAACCAGACACAGATACACACATTAACTTTATAGACCTTACACACACACACACACTTACACACACATTTATTGGCCGCGTACTTGAGATTATGTCTGCGTCTTTTTTCTTTACTGGTTTCAAAGCAACAGAATGTTGCCCGACCCTCAGACAAACGATACTCTTGTGATCGCATGATGACTCCCATAGGAAACATTACAGTCAAGAACAGACGAGCTGAGATATCGTGTTTAAAAAGGAAAAAAAAATAGATTGCGAGAGAAAGAAACCACAGATTTGGACAAAATAAATATAGATTCGCCATTAACATTACGCAAGTCTCACAGACAATCATTTGATCACATTGGAGTTTACCATCCCGAACCTGTGTTTGACCATGTCAATTATAACATGAGACAAAAACATCAAGTAAACGTGGTTACATAGTAGATACTACCATAGGGAAGTGAAGTGTTATAGACGTCACTAATAATAGGTCTAAGTATTATGATTTGGGATGACCGGATCCCACTCTCTATCTCTCTCTCTCTCTCTCTCTGCCTTTGCTTTCCCAAACTCAAGAGCAAAGTCAGGCACCCATGTTGAGCTGGTAGACTGGAGCGTGACGCAACCTGGTTTCGAACCTGGTAACTTTGCCATAAGAAGTAATCGTTCTACTTACTCCGCTCATAAGAAAAGTAAGGAATCGCAAAAATACTATTAGACCACAAAATCTTTTTTATTTGGACATGCTTCCTAATACAACCGACGGACCATGTGTCTAGGTTGTACGGAGTAACTCTCGATAAAACGAAGCAAAATTCTTTAAAAATAACTGCGAAAATATAACGGTCTTGTAATTTGTAACTTGTGCACCTACAACAGTAGTTGTCTTTTGGGATGGCCTAGAAAGCGATCAAGAAGGTCTCCAGAAATTGGCTCGTTAATAAAGAAAGAGGCCTTTTCGAGATAAGGAAAAGAAGAAGAGAATGCGAATGCTCTCCACTAGATAGTGTTTTCTAAGAAATTATGGGAAGTTCCATTTGCCCACGACCTTAGCTTCTGCCCTCAGATCTAGATTAAGAAAGAGCCCCCCCTCCCCCCCCCCCCTCCCCCCCCCCCCCCCCAACCACATAAATGAAGGATTATACCCAGTCGTAAATATTTAACACCGACAGCACGAGTGATACTGTGCCGTTCTCAATGGTATATTCATAAAATAATCCAAGCACACGTCTAGTAGGTGTAACGCCAACAGTAAATCATCAAATAACTGCTCCAGTGACCGATACAATACACACTTTATTGTCGATACATTACTCCAATATAATAGATGTTCATCAAGTTAACACACTTGAATAATGTCCACACATAGGACCTAGGCAGTCAATACATAATTCAAGAAACGAACTGTTTGTCCGTCTTGCGTCCGCACGGAAGTCGTTTAACATAACATTATTGAACTCATGAATGAATCAAGTAGAGCTCCAAAATATACTTCCTTTCACTAAATATTTCATCTAGCAATCACACACATTGCTAATTCCTCATGAAGTAGAATCATACAGCGGACATAGAATATCATCAACAAACTACACATCCCACACAGCTATTCCGCCTGAATACACTGCTCTGTAAGTTGTCTCCCCTTTCACGCGCTCACTCACTGCCAGACATCACCCAACAGTATCCCTCCATTCACGACCTACATTCTTCACACGGACTTACCCTAAATCACACTCATAATCATAACACACACCCTCAACTCAGTTCACAACATCTATTCCCGTGACACTCTAGTTGAATACCGCAGCGTTTCAAAATAATGAAAACATTGAGGTGCACAAAAAGATGTGTAACATTATTAACCCCCCCCCCCCCCTTGTCAAGAGAAAACTACCGGTTTTCCAAGAAGGGTGGCCAACAATGTATCTTGGGACCCTCTCATGACCATCTAAGTCATGTTATACATATAGTTACGTTAATGACTGAAGTCAATTATAATAATAATAAACACATTATGTCAATAATAACCTACGTGTAGCAGTGGATCTAATGCAATCTATTAAAAAAAATAATTACCAATACAGTCCACTAATTTTACCAACATGTTCTCCTGTAAGTAAATGAAGAAAATCCATGAATGATACTAAATGTTCTTGCAGATATCAAGAGTTTCACCATTAGCATAGTTCTGAAATAGTTAGGTTCCTAAGTTCCCACTCAGTGTAACTATCACTCTGTGTATCATGTTCATGTCACGTTACTGTGCTAATCATGTATAACACATCTGGATAATGTGTCGGCCAGAACATTCTTGCTACCTCTTATAGGAAGAATCTTATAATTATAAGATTGTAGAAGGATAGCATATCTGGCTACACGCTGATTTGGAATCTTGGCAGTTTGCAAATATGTCAATGCCTTGTGGTCAGTTTGCAGTACAAACTGTGCACCAAGTAAGTAGCGCTGGAGCTTGCTCATACACCATACCAAACCCAGCAATTCCCTTTCAATGGCGGGATACCTGGATTCTGTCGAACTCAGTTTTCGGCTAACATATAAAACTGGATGAATAGCTCCGTGAAAGTCTTGCATCAGGCACCCGCCAATTCCTTCCAAAGATGAGTCAGTCCTGAGAATGAACGGTAAACGCATGTTAGGTAATCTTAAAATAGGTGCGTTAGAAAAACAAATTTTAATGTGGTGTAATGCTCTGTAGCAATCTGCATTCCATATGATTTTACTAGGAGAGCCCCTTTGGTACTTGTGCATTAATTCACCGTCAAATTAATATTTTGGCAATTTATTACCCAAACCGAGAACCGTACTATTTCTTACATTTGTTTTCTTACAATTTTTTTCTTTTTTTCTCGCCTTAATCGAATCGCAGTCTAGGCCGTGGAGTTGTGACATTTACCCAGTCCGTCCTTTCTTTTTTTTTTTTTTTTACACTTTTTGTCTCGTTTTGGTGAGGTGCGTCCCGTTCAACCTAGTCGGTTATATTAAGGCGCATGACCAAATATAAAAGACCCTTAAGTCTAGGGAATTGCCAGTCATCATAATCATCATCATCATCAGCTTTCAATCCCTATCAGAGTCAGGTACCCATTTACAGCTGGTTAGACTGATGCGTGACACTACCAAGCTCGAGAGGTGGTGCCTACGTAGCTATAAATGCGTGACACCTGTTCCCTTCCTCGCTGCCGTTGCCTTCTCTAACTCAAGATCAGAGTCAGGTACCCATTTACAGCTGGTTAGACTGATGCGTGACACTACCAAGCTTTGAACCCGAAACCCGGTAACTTATTGCGGTAGTGGAGCGTTAGAGACTTCATTACACTAGGTCCAGCATCGAGAGGTGGGGAGACCAGTTTCCTTCCTTGCTGTCTTTTCCTTCCCTAACTCAAAGTTAAGTAGCCATTTATAGCTAGGTAGGCCCCACCTCTCCATGCTGGACCTAGTGTAGTGAAGTCTCTAACGCTCCACTACCGCAATAAGTTACCGGGTTTCGGGTTCAAAGCTTGGTAGTGTAAGGCATCAGTCTAACCAGCTGTAAATGGGTACCTGACTCTGATCTTGAGTTAGAGAAGGCAACGGCAGCGAGAAAGGGAACAGGTGTCACGCATTTATAGCTAGGTAGGCCCCACCTCTCGAGCTTGGTAGTGTCACGCATCAGTCTAACCAGCTGTAAATGGGTACCTGACTCTGATCTTGAGTTAGAGAAGGCAACGGCAGCGACTTCCCATGTTTCCTGTGTACCGTTAACTTGTAGAACTGATTCAATACCGTTTTATTGGTTTATAAACTTAAAATACGGGGGGGGGGGGGGTTTGAGCGTCTGTCGTAAGCGTGTCAACTATGAATGCACGGGGAACGTTTTTTTTTTTTTAACTTGCCCTTCCAAACCATAATGTGAAATCAACCTTTTTCAGTCAAGATTTTAGCGGTGAATTAATGCACAAGAACCCCCTTTTAGTTAACGAGAACAGAACTGAAGTGATGGACGAAAATATTGGTATAAACTTATGATAGAAGTTCAACAAACCAAGAAGACTGCGAACTTGTTTCTTTGTTGTTGGTATAGAGAGGTTTAGGATAAGTGACACAGTAGTATCCTCAAGTTTCAGACAGCCGTAACCGACTCTCTGTCCTAAGAAGGTAATTTCTTGAAACCCTATCTGAATTTTGGAGGGTTTTGCTGTGAGATTATGTAACCGCAGAATTTGAAGCAATGACCTGAGACCAGTAATATGTTCCTCCCAAGAATTGTGAAAGAGACATATATCATCAATGTACGTGATGACATCAGATCTGTTGGACAAAATCATCCTCATCATACACACAAAAGTAGCTGGCGCATTCACCAGACCAAAACACATGTAGTTCAACTGAAACAGCCCTCTACATGTAGAAAAAGCTGTGAAAGGTTTTGACTCTTCTGTGAGTGGAATTAGCCAATACCCTTTTGACAAATCCAATTTACTCAAATAACGTAGCCTCAGAGAGTTGAGAGAGCAAGTCTTCCAGCACCGGCATAGGTTCAGCATCAGTAATTGTTATACTGTTAAGTCGCCGAAAGTCTATGCAAATTCGAGCTGATTTATCTTTCTTCCTAATGACGACCATTGGAAAAGCATAGATTAAATTAGAAGGAGATATGATGTTAAGATGGAGCATGTCGTCAAGTTCTTTTTCCACTTGATCACGAAAGTGCAATGGAATTGGATATGGTCGTAGTCTGATAGGGTGATCGTCCTTAAGTTTAATGGGATGAGAAATGATATTTGTTCGTCCAGAAATGTCAGTAAGTACATCTGGAAACGACTGTAAGAGACTTCGGACTTCATCTTGACGATTACAAGAAAGTTCAGTGCATATGGACACATCTTTCCAGGACTCTGTAGGCTGAAGAGGAATGAGTGGTAAATATAAAGGAACATCATGGGAAGACGTTTGTTCTTCGTTAATCACCGCAATAGAAGCAAGACGATCTGTAGATTCCAGGACAGAATCAAAGATTAACTGTAAATTATCAGGTCTTGAGTGAAATTTTTGAGCATATTTATGTGGAATATTTTATTTTTCTCTTTTACCTCAATGCCATAATCCACATCTGTTCTTTTAGAGATCACCCTGTACGGACCACTCCACGAGATTAATAAACGATTTTCCTTTTGTGGTAATAGCAGATAGACTTCATCTCCAGGTGCTAATGTTCGTAACTTCCTATGTTGGTTGTAAAATGAACGTGCTTTTTCTTTTGCTAACTCCGATGATTCCGTCGCCAACTGACATGCGTTGAATAGTCTCTCTCTAAGATTCACTACGTACTGATATGCAGATTTCACCTCAGGATCTTTTTCCAAACTTAGCAGTAATTGTTTGAGAATGGGCATGGGTCCTAGCGGTTTTGCCCCATAAATCAATTCAAATGGTGAAAATTCTGCTCGCTCATTCGGCACCTCCCGATAAGAAAACAGTACTGCGGGCAGTAATCTATCCCAATAATGAGGATGCTTGTCAGATACTTTGCCTAGCTGTTGCTTTAATGTGGAATTTAGACGCTCTACCATGTCGTTCGACATCGGATGGTAGATCGAACTCAGAGATCTTTCAATCGAAAATAATCTCATCACCTTCGACATTGCCTCAGATACAAATTGTGTACCTATATCGGACAATATCTCCTCTGGAAATCCCAAGCGACAAAAAATGAGAAAACGTGCATCAGCTACGTCCTTAGTTGCAATATTCTTCAAAGGAATAGCTTCCGGCCACCTTGCGCACATGTCAATGCACGTTAGGACATATTTATGGTCTCTGGCCAATGCGACTGAAAGAGGACCAATAATATCGACTGCGATTTTAGTAAAGGGGCGCACAGAAATATCTGTGGCCTGAATAGGTGCCATATTGTAAGCCCCATTACGCGCCACTCGTTGACATGTAACACACGAGCGACAAAATATTTTAATGTCCTTATTAATGCACGGCCAGTAAAAAATGAGCTAAAATCCTATACTTTGTTCTTGCGATACTCATGTGACCTGCGCAATTTGCGTCGTGGGCATATCTCAAGACTAAAGGTCGATAAGGTGTGGGCACAATTATTTGTTTCTTTACTGTTGTGAAATCGTCGAAGTTCCGGATCAAGATATCATTTTTAATTTGGAACCAATATCTCGATGTTTTTGTACATTTAATATTTTCTGACGTTGCCAAATGAAAAAGTTTTGTCAATGTGGTATCTGTTTTTTGTAAAGCACTACATGATTCTTTACTTATCATGGTAAACTGCATTTCATAATTGTTTATCTCATTTTCACTCTTTGTCTGAGCCTTTTGTTGTGCTCTAGTAATGACAGCATTTGTAGATATCATATGGTGACATTCCCAGTCCGAGATGTCTTGTTTTGAGCAGTCCTTCATGTCTGTAATGTTCCCCAAAACAACATCCGAAATTGGTTGATCGAGCATACAAACCCCAATCTCTCCTGTAAAAAACGGGAGTTACTTCCCTTGAAAGTTGTGCCATCTCTTCGATCAAACTCCGCGGATAAATCCATTTTACTGCGATTTATTCGTTGTTTGGGTAATAATAGATTGTTCTTGCTTCAGAATATCTATGGCCTGAATTTATGTGTATTGTTTGTCTGAGTAGGACGAGTCTGTCTTATATCTGTATATCTTTACATATCTAAGTCGAACTATATGTTCTGTTGTCTCTAGAGAGGTCGAAGGCTATTCGGCGGATGTGTCGCTAGAGTGTGGTGTGATTTGGCTTCGTCCTGATAGGGACTGTGTGTGTTTTCCTATGTCGGCCTGTCGCCGGGAAAAAGTGATCTCAGTATTTGTGGGGAAAGTGATAGTCGTCTAAACCTATCGTGTATGCTTTACCCCAGTGTTTATTCATATTGCCAAGGAATGGCAGTTTCATATTCCCTCTACCAAGGTAATCAAAGACACTCTTATGAACTCTCGATCGAAGCCACCATTTTCGATAGTTACGATTTGAATGTCTAAGAGAATATATTTGACTCGATGAAAACGACTTCGATTCCTAGCAGCACTATATTCTGTAGAATGCAGTCAATTGTTCATGATCAAATCTACAGAGCAATGCAATGTTTTATGAATGACTAACTTTAGGACAGATTCATTATCTGCATCCAAACGTGAGTGACAGTTCACGAGTGAAGCCATCTTGGAACCAAAACATGTAGCGACTTTCAAGAAGAGAAAAGGGGATGCCCGTATTATCGCTTGTTTAGTCCAGAGATCACTGCTACACATGAGAACCCTTTATTAGCGGTTCAATATTATTATATGAAAAAAATATGTGCTGAACATTATGTTGGAGAATCGTCGCTAAACGAGATTAGGTTTAGAAGCCATCTGAAATATTGTTTATAAGCTGACGTGCTCAGTCAGTGAAGTCAGATGATTTATATGTATGGGCGATGCTGAGGGCTTGGCTACTGACAGTCCATTATAATATTAATCTACATGAGTGCCCATGTAACATAACATTGCAAGACCATTTATCCACTGTACTATGATGTATTATGCCAACCTGTGATTTGTCACTATCTGTGCTGTCGAGTGTGTACGTCCAATTAAACTTTAGAAAAGGTACACAGTCGTTGGTGTCGATGACTTCCAGTCATACATGAGTGTGAGAAAAGAACATTTGTCAACAACACGAACCCTTATCATCATTCGCACATTGTACACTCAATCCATGTCTACACACCACTGCGTAGGTCAAGTTGACATTCCATACACTACAGTGGAGCAAACAACACCATAGAGATCTTATCAACTGATGATGATGATGATGATGTCTGCTTCCATCCACTTATATCTATCTTTTGGTGGATATCATTAACGGGAATAAAAATCCAACATTATTATCAACCTTATCAACTGGTGGACCAGCTTTCTGGGTTTGACCTCGCAGAAGTTCAGAAGTCAACAGATTACCGATACCAGACCGTTTCCTGTGGCTGATACGACACACTTGCAGTATTGGTTTGCTCTTTGTCAACACTTCGTCACGTGACCTGTCAAGTGAATGCAGTATGTAGGCCAGCGTTGTTGACAGTTTTACATTAGACATTACAGAGTTTCACAGAACAGTTGGATCAATTCTTGTCAATGTTAACAGGAAGACAGTATTTGTGTACTAAGAAGTCCTATTTTCATCGATGGATCTTCTTGTTTTCCATATATGAACTTTAATATTTAAGGCCAGAATGTTTAATTGAATAAAGTGGCAGTTTGTTTATTTTCATAAAAATAACTTTGCCATTACTGTAAAACTGAGCCTATTTTGCAACACATACTATCATACACATAATTTATATATATTTATGTTTACATGTTATTTGTTTGTATAGTATGTTAGTTTCTATGTCAGCGGGTTGTGTTTAAGGTTGGGCGGCGTCCTCACAACAGAATATCCCACGTCATAGAGGGTCCGTTGTGGGCGTTTTCTATAGGTGCAATTTTCTTGATTGAAAAATTTGCTGCGACAACTGTTGCTTTTGTGTTAGCTGTGAAGACTGTAATTATTGTTATTTTTGTAATATTTCTTTGTTCTTTAGTTTTGTTTTGAGTTGTTTGTAATTTGTTGGTCTACTCTTTTCTATCTTTCAGTTCTATTCACAATTTGTATTCATATATTGTGACGTCATTGGTGTTGTTATTCTTTGCAGATTCAGTGATTATTTTCATTGATTTCCCTATTTGATTTATTTTGATTTCTGCAAACGTTCTTGTATTGTCAGTCCTATTTGTACTTTATGTATTCTGTTGGTTGACATATGTTTTATATAGGTATATTTCATAAGACACAATTGCCTGTGCACTGCACTTGGATTATGGTATAGACCAGTACCTGATTATTATTACTATTATACAAGACCTTATTAAAGGCTTGTGACCCACAGATATTGGGATAGTATACTGATTAATCAAGTCATTAAGAACTTGTGGTATTATTATTATTTCAGGTGATTAGTATTATTGTTAGACACCATGTCTACATTAGAATACTTCATTATACAAGGGAAAGCCCTTGATAAAACTGGTCAACAATTAGAACAATGGGAAGTTGCTCAATATGACAAAGCATTAGCTGCAGAAGAGAGAAGAGCTATGGCAGAAGAGAAAAGATTAGCTGCAGAAGAAAGAAAAGCTATGGCGGAAGAGAAAAGATTAGAAAGAGAAGCTGAGGCTGCTGCTGAACAAAAGAAATTACAGATGCAGGTGGAGGAAAGGAGATTTGAAGCTGAACAAAAAAAATTAGAAAGAGAAGCTGCTGCGGAACAAAAAAGATTAGACAGTGAAGCTGAACAAAAAAGATTAGACAGTGAAGCTGAACAAAAAAGATTAGACAGGGAAGCTGAACAAAAAAGATTAGACAGGGAAGCTGAACAAAAAAGATTAGACAGGGAGGCTGAACAAAAAAGATTAGATGCTGAAGAGAAAAAAGCAATAAGAGAACATGAATTTGAGTTGGAGAAATTGAGATTGACAAGTATGAGTAATGTTAATCAGGCATCTAGTGGTAATGGTAAACCTTCTACTTACAAGTTTAAGGTTCCACCGTTCAATCAGTCCAGTGACGATATTACATTCTGGCTGGATAGATTTGAACGTTCTTGTCGTACACATAATGTGGATAAATCACAATACGCTAATCAATTATCAGAAAACTTGAAAGGTGAATCTTTGACTAGATTATGCCTTGTAGGAGAAGCAGATAAGGATAATTATGATGTCATTAGGGCGGCTTTGATAAAAAAAATATCAGCTAAGTGAGGAAGGCTATCGCCTTTTATTTAAGACGATGGTACCTGAGACGGGTGTAGAATTCTCAGAATTCACTGCAAAGGCACGTCTCACAGTTGATCGTTGGATTGAGCTTTCCAAAACAGAAAAAACGTATGAAGGACTTATGGATTTGTTGCTCAGAGATAAGATTATGTCATGTGTGAACAAACCTTTCCTTGAATTTATACATGAGCGTAAACCCAAATCTCTAAAAGAAATGGAAGAATATTGTTCCCAATATGTCACTGCACACCCCGACGTGACTTTTGGCAACACTAAGATTAAGGAGAGTATGCCAGTTGCTTCAGCAACACCATACAATCCCAATTATTCACACAGATTTCAGGGACCTCAAAACAGATTTGATAAAAAAGGTAACCATAATAGTTATCAAAACCAAGGTAACCAATCATTTCAGGGTTCTTCTTCAAAGAACTGGAGACGACCTGATAGCTCTCGACACAGGGGTGGTCATAATTATAGGAATTTCCGTAGAGGAAGTAATTATAGAAACTATCAGGGTTATCCGTCTTGGAGTCAACAAGATCATAATTACAGAGATACTCATTATAATGAATATGATAATGGTAACCAAGGGTACTATGACTCAAACCCAAATAGGGGTTACAATAGAGGTAACAATAACTACAGAGGTGATAATAACCGAGGTAGATCTCAATACAAAAGACATAAACCACATTTTCAGGCAAACTCTGCACAACAAGAGTCCCATGAAGCCTATAAACAGAGTAAAGATAATAATGATGCTAGTAATATGGCATGTGCCGCTTTTGATTTTGGGAGAGCATCTCAGTGCCCCCAATGCAAAACGTTATTTGAGCCAACCACAGTGTCTACTTTAAGCTGTGGCCATCCTCTTCCTGCTCTTCCGGCATCAGTCGCGCATGATGGAAGAGGTTCTCTTGTCTTACATAAGGGTTTAGTGAATAACAATCCAGTCTCTGTGCTATTTGATTCTGGATGCACCACAATTGGTGTTAGGCAGTCACTCGTAGATCCTTCCCGTGCCACTGGACAAGTAGTCAAATGTGTAACATTTGGCGGCACATTAGAGAAATACTCTACTGCTATCATTAGGATTGCTACTCCTTTCTTTACGGGAGATGTACACGCATGTCTTCTTCCGAATCCGATCGCTGACCTCATCATCGGTCGCATTCATGGAGTCAAGGAATGCACTCCGCAACAAATTTCCACGTGGGAAAGGCAAAACATGCAGATTGCTAACGCTGTAGTCACTAGAGCTCAGGCTCTTAATGTGCCTCAAACTTCATCTATTGAAGATAATGAAGTGCATAACCAAGATAATCCCTTGGTAATTTCTCGTGACTCGTTTATAAAACAGCAAGAAGATGATCCCACTCTGAAGAAATTCTTCATTCTTGCAACTAAAGGTGATCCGAATAAGGACACAAGTCGTAAATCGTGGATTACAAAGAAGAATGGCGTACTTGTACGTATGGTTCAAGACTCCATTACGTCAAGTCATTCTCAAATCCTGGTTCCCAAGAATTTGAGAGTTAAAATTTTGCAGCACGCTCACGACTCTCAGTGTGCTGGACACATGGGTTTTTCCCGTACTAAGTCAAGAGTCCTTGCGGCTTTCTTTTGGCCATTGGTAAACAAGGACATACGTATTTATTGTCGATCTTGTAAAGTATGTCAGGAAGTTAAATCCAAAGGTCCACGGCATGCTGCACCCATTCAGGCGGCGGACATTCCTATTCGGCCGTTTCAAAAAATGGCCATAGACATTATTGGTCCATTTAAGATCAAGTCTGCCAGAGGACATCAGTTTATCTTGACGTGTGTTGATATGTGCACACGTTGGCCAGAGGCTATTCCTCTGAAGAGCATTACTACTGCTGATATTGCAGATGCTCTTTGGCTTATATTTTCTCGTCTGGGGTTCCCCGGAGAGATATTGTCAGACCATGGCACCCAACTAATATCAGATACCATGTCTCAAGTAATGTCTACCCTGCAGATAGATAGATCTTTAAGTAGTATCTACCATCCAATGTCTAATGGTATGGTCGAACGCCTTAATAGAACACTTAAAAACTTACTGGGGAAGATAACTGAGGATCATCCTCAAGACTGGGACAGAGTTTTACCTGCGGCCCTCTTCGCTTACAGAGAGGTACCCAATGAACATACGGGATTTTCTCCCTTTGAACTCGTCTTTGGCGCGCGTCCGCGTGGCCCTATGTCGTTGCTTCACGATCTCATAACATCTGACAATATTGACGATGACACAAAGTCATCCTACGAATATGTCATCGCGTTGAGACAAAAAATTATCGAAGCATGCAAATTAGCAACTTCTTCTTCTGAATTTGCGAAACAGAAGGCAAGGCAATTTGCCAATAAGAAGAGATGCTTACGACAACTTTGTCCTGGTGACAAAGCATTTGTATTACTACCTTGTAGGGAAAACAGATTACTTATTTCTTGGAAAGGTCCGTACGATATAATATCGAAAATTTCCGATGTCGACTATATTGTCGATATTGATGGGAAGCATAAAACCTTCCACATCAATATGCTTACTGAATTCCATGAACGTCCGGATTATTTGCAACCCATTTTCCAAGCAACGGACAATTCTCCAGTACAACATGGTCATTACTCATCACTGTCCGTGATACAGGATGAGGAAACAAGTTTTTCAGATGTAAATCTTCCTCTTCCAATGATCCCACTTCATTCCAGTGAATCATGGAAGAACGTTACTGTCTCTCCTGATTTGTCTCTAGGAGAACAGCGACAAGTTTCAACTATGTTGCAAACATTTCAGGATGTACTCACTGACATCCCTGGACAAACGAATGTCATTCAACATGACATTGTTCTAACTGACCATACTCCTATTAGGGTTAGACCTTATCCTATACCTATACATTTCAAGCACAGGTCGAGAAAGAGTTGGATGAGATGATAGATTTGAAAATAATCGAACCATCCACCTCTGCATATTCTTCGCCGATGGTTATTGTGCGTAAAAAAGACAATAACATACGTCTTTGCGTTG
Source organism: Oreohelix idahoensis (assembly GCA_024509875.1). Taxonomy (NCBI): domain Eukaryota; kingdom Metazoa; phylum Mollusca; class Gastropoda; order Stylommatophora; family Oreohelicidae; genus Oreohelix; species Oreohelix idahoensis. Next base: position 79,449 of record JAMPIV010016750.1, read on the forward strand.
ACTATCGAAAATTGAATCAAGTAACGAAGTTCGATGCCGAACCTATGCCTTTACTGGAAGAGCTACTTACTCGACTCTCCAAATCTCATTTTTTCACTAAACTTGATTTGTCTAAAGGATATTGGCAAGTTCCTTTATCTGAACGCGCCAAACCTCTCACGGCTTTTTCAACACCTAGAGGTTTGTTCCAATGGAATTTTATGCCTTTCGGTCTTATGAACGCACCAGCTACGTTCGTACGCATGATGCGCCGAATCCTATCTTATCGGTCAGATGTCATTGCATATCTAGACGACATCTGTCTTTTCAGCGATACTTGGGAAGATCACTATTCAGGGTTAGATGAATTGCTGTCTACTTTGCGTGAGCACAACCTGACAGCGAAACCCTCTAAAGCCTATATTGGTTTTAGCGAAATTTCTTTCCTAGGCCACCGAGTTGGTCATGGTTTCCTAAAGACAGAGGACCATAATACTAGTAAGATACTTAACATCTCAATCCCTAAGACTAAAAAACAGGTGAGAAGTCTGTTAGGTCTTATTCAATTTTATGGCAGATTCATTCAGAATCTATCCTCTATCATGGCACCTCTCTCAACACTTCTAAAGAAAGGTTCGCCTAATGTGGTCCACTGGTCTCAGGAATGCCAATGCTCTCTGGATAAGATTAAAACATTGTTTTCAACACCACCTATTTTAGTGCTACCCACTAAAGATAAGACATTCGTTCTTCGTAGTGACGCTTCATCCACTGGGATTGGAGCGGCACTAATGCAAGAGTACTCTGGAACTCTGCATCCTGTAATGTATATTTCCAGAAAACTTAATGCGGCAGAAAGGAATTATTCGGTTTTAGACCGTGAGCTATTAGCTATGGTTTGGTCGATCCTCAAACTACAGAGATTCCTTCTAGGCGCACATTTCATAGTAGAAACCGACCAAAAAGCTCTTACTGCTATACAGAGTAAGAATTTGAAGAGCTCGAGGTCTACTCGATATGCAATTGCTCTTCAACCTTTTCATTTCTCTGTGCGAGCTATTCGTGGATCAGATAATGTGATGGCAGACATTCTGTCAAGATGCCCACATGATTCCACATAACTATTAGGGCTTAGACTTCTTGATATGTCTAGTTCTATAGTAGTTCCTTTTCTATATCATGATAGATACACATTTGTAATTTAATAATATAATGATTGTATCACTACATAGCGGTTCATGGATGTTTATTCACCGCTGTGCTTTGATGATTTTTTTCTTCATAAATCATAAATTTAAGATATCTAAAGCGAAATGATGATATGAATTTTTTAGGCATTGTGTAATTGCCAGAATTGTATTATACTTTGATGACACCTTCCTGGAAAAAAATATACTTGTAGAGAAATAATTTCTCTCAGTTTATGAGACACATTCTCACCAGTCGCTCCATAAGTCGACTTAGCCTCATATTAGGCGTTATAGGTATTCCTGATATTTTCATCTGCGCATTATTCATGCGTTGTGAGCCTATTGTACGTTGCTCCTAGATGTATTTCAAAAAAAAAAAAAAATGTTCCATTTTTTTTTTCCCGGGAGGTGTGGTAAGACTGTTACGTGCAGTCTTTGATATCTTACAATATTATACATAGGTAATTTTTTAGTGCTTAAGGGAAAGTCATTATTGAGTTACTTCCCTTGAAAGTTGTGCCATCTCTTCGATCAAACTCCGCGGATAAATCCATTTTACTGCGATTTATTCGTTGTTTGGGTAATAATAGATTGTTCTTGCTTCAGAATATCTATGGCCTGAATTTATGTGTATTGTTTGTCTGAGTAGGACGAGTCTGTCTTATATCTGTATATCTTTACATATCTAAGTCGAACTATATGTTCTGTTGTCTCTAGAGAGGTCAAAGGCTATTCGGCGGATGTGTCGCTAGAGAGTGGTGTGATTTGGCTTCGTCCTGATAGGGACTGTGTGTGTGTTTTCCTATGTCGGCCTGTCGCCGGGAAAAAGTGATCTCAGTATTTGTGGGGAAAGTGATAGTCGTCTAAACCTATCGTGTATGCTTTACCCCAGTGTTTATTCATATTGCCAAGGAATGGCAGTTTCATATTCCCTCTACCAAGGTAATCAAAGACACTCTTATGAACTCTCGATCGAAGCCACCATTTTCGATAGTTACGATTTGAATGTCTAAGAGAATATATTTGACTCGATGAAAACGACTTCGATTCCTAGCAGCACTATATTCTGTAGAATGCAGTCAATTGTTCATGATCAAATCTACAGAGCAATGCAATGTTTTATGAATGACTAACTTTAGGACAGATTCATTATCTGCATCCAAACGTGAGTGACAGTTCACGAGTGAAGCCATCTTGGAACCAAAACATGTAGCGACTTTCAAGAAGAGAAAAGGGGATGCCCGTATTATCGCTTGTTTAGTCCAGAGATCACTGCTACACATGAGAACCCTTTATCAGCGGTTCAATATTATTATATGAAAAAAATATGTGCTGAACATTATGTGGGAGAATCGTCGCTAAACGAGATTAGGTTTAGAAGCCATCTGAAATATTGTTTATAAGCTGACGTGCTCAGTCAGTGAAGTCAGATGATTTATATGTATGGGCGATGCTGAGGGCTTGGCTACTGACAGTCCATTATAATATTAATCTACATGAGTGCCCATGTAACATAACATTGCAAGACCATTTATCCACTGTACTATGATGTATTATGCCAACCTGTGATTTGTCACTATCTGTGCTGTCGAGTGTGTACGTCCAATTAAACTTTAGAAAAAGGTACACAGTCGTTGGTGTCGATGACTTCCAGTCATACATGAGTGTGAGAAAAGAACATTTGTCAACAACACGAACCCTTATCATCATTCGCACATTGTACACTCAATCCATGTCTACACACCACTGCGTAGGTCAAGTTGACATTCCATACACTACAGTGGAGCAAACAACACCATAGAGATCTTATCAACTGATGATGATGATGATGTCTGCTTCCATCCACTTATATCTATCTTTTGGTGGATATCATTAACGGGAATAAAAATCCAACATTATTATTCAACCTTATCACCTGTGCCATCATGTACTGCCAGTGCAGATAAAGGATGCCCGCATAACAATCTTGAAGTTACATCTGATTTAAACAGAGTCTCACATTCCGTGCAACATACCTCATTATGCAAGTCTGCACTGCACGCATTCGCATGGTTGGTATTATTGTCCCCTTTGTTTTCCATGTTAGGATTATTATCTTGACAGGCATTCGCATATGTGCGTTTTACACTCCGTGAACGGCTGAAGTCGTCATTACCATGGAAGTTTCTACCCCTATTTCTTCCATTTTGTGAATTGTTAACATGTTTGGGACAAGTACATCCAGGACAATGTAGAGAATTAGGTTCATTAGTGTTTTGGTTTCTATAATAATTTATATTGTCTCCATTTTGGTATCGATGCCAAGAGTTATTGGTTCGACTATCATTATGTAAAGGTGATCCATTATCATAATAACGGCGAAAATCGCCCCGGTGTGGAGATTGGCGGCGTATAAAGTTATAGCGCCCTCTAAATGATCTAGTATTTTGATCGAAGTTCCTATCCACGCTTCGAGTTCGAGACCTAATATTATTCGTTTGCATGAGACGAGCGGAGCACACAGGTAGATCCTCCTTAACATTAGTTTTACCGATTGTCTTACCCGGATGTGCCGTCATAAATTGGTGCCGTCATAAATTGGCGCCCTAATGATTCCATCATCGTAAGAGAATCCGGCTTCCGTTCGTGTAAGTAGGCGAGTAATTCTGGACTCATAGATAAGACCTTATCCCTCAGCATTAGATCCATTAATCCCTCGAAAGTGCGATAAATTTTTGCCACTTCCACCCAACGATTGAAACACATCTTAATTGATGAGATGAATTCTCCGGAATCCTTGTTAGTCTCTGGTATCAATTTCTTCAGACGTTGGCGGTAGCTTTCTTCATCTAAATGATATTTTCTTAACAAGAGTGTTCTGACTGCGTCATAATTCCTTCTATTTTCCTCATCCAACGTGTATACCGCTGTTAACGAGACCCCTGTCAAGCAGGATTCTAAACGAATTGCCTACGATGCTCTTGGAATATTAAATTCCATGAATAATGACTCAAAACGGTGTAAGAAGCATGAAACGTCATCTACCCCTGGAGAAAAATTGGGTAGGCGAAACTTAAAATTGGATGTGTGGTCCTTCTTCTCAGACCAAGAATTTATCAGATTCCTCAGGTTATCTTGTTGCTGTAGTTTTAATTTTTCAAGTTCGATAGCTGCCATTTTTTGTTCATGTTCTAATTCAGCTAATCTTCTTCTTTCTTCAGATAATTTAATGTTCTCTTCTCTCTCACGTGCCCTCTCGTCTCTAGCAATATCGTCTAATCTCTTTTCCCCTTCTTTTTCTTCAGCCACACGCAATTGCATGAAAGCAAACTCTTCCAAACCCTGTCCTTCCTTTCCTAGGGTTTGTCCTATCTTGATAAAATATTTTAAGGTAGCCATTCTTACTATTAATGTTTAGTCTCACTTACACAATCGTGAATTACTACTGGTTCCTTGAACCGAAATTATAAATACTTATCTACAATAAGTATGAAGTACCCGAAATCGTACTTCTTTAGAGCTTGAAGATTAGTAATAAACAAATAGAATACTACTTTATATATACAACCGCAGGTATCATGAAATCATCATAAAGATTGGAGTAAGAACAGTACATACAAAGACGATGTGACAATAGTGGGAGCAAAGAAAAGTAGATAATGAAAGAAAACCAAATGCTATGAAAATAAAATAATCGCTACCACTATGCAGTGACAAGACAAAGACGCAAACAACATTAATATATGTATTAACTAAATGATAGTAAGATGAGAGCAGCAGGTTACAAACAATAATGCTGAAGAACTAAATATAAAAACAGTTAACAACCACGAACTACAATCAAGAACATGACATCACAACTAAGATAGAAATTGGATATAATAAATTCGAAGTGAGCGCTATAATACACAGCACTTTTCGCTGGGCCTCACTTAGAAAGAATTATATGCTGGCCTTACAGACATTTTGATTTTGGGACCGTCCTAAGAGGTTTCAAAAAATCCACATAAAAGACCACAAAAAAAAACAACATAAGATATAGAAACATATAACCTATACAGACATAAAGAAGGAGCTCTACCACGTAAAATATAGGAAGGACTTATGCCACAAAACATTAAATCACTTATCTTATTTATGTCCTCCTCCTGGACCGACGCATCAACGTGGAAATACACTATGGTAGCTCCTTTCTTTGACTGTCTCTGTTGTAGACCACACTCTTAGCTAAGGCACTATTGATTGAAGACTGTGGGCATTTTCACTGCTGCTGAGTAGAGCTTGAAACATGGAGAATACACTTTTAATGCAGTTTTTCATACAGTTCTTGAAACACAATGACGTTCTGTTCTTCAATATGACTTGATGTTTGATATCAACGATGCGTTGAGGTATTTGGTCTACCAATCCTGGTATACGCACGAAAAATGTTTCTTTCACTTTGTTTCCCCACTTTGTTGAAGTCGTTGTTCCGCCGGCGTTGCACACTGTTGGTACTTTTGTGTGTACACTCTAAAGCTGTCCCAGATCTATTAGTATTTGAAATTGATAGATACTGAGGCCATCAAAGTTAACAAGACAAGATATTCCATCAGTTAGATCGTTGGAATCAGTGTAAACATAAATGCTGATTGAATGCTGTAATTAATTATAGTAGTTCTAGGCATGTACACCAGAACTGTGGGGGTGTTGCTAAAATGAGCTGTAGTTGTTATTGTCTACATCAAGACCTCCGGCTTGGCCTACCAAATAACTGGGGCGTTCTCAATGATATGTTCATAAAATAATCCAAGCATACGTCTAGTAGGTGTAACGCCAACAGTAAATCATCAAATAACTGCTCCAGTGACAGATACAATACACACTTTATTTTCGATACATTACTCCAATATAATAGATGTTTATCAAGTTAACACACTTGAATAGTGTCCACACGTAGGACCTAGGCAGTCAATATACTGTACAGTATAATTCAAGAAGCGAACTGTTTGTCCGTCTTGCGTCCGCACGGAAATCGTTTAACACAACATTATTGAACTCATGAATGAATCAAGTAGAGCTCCAAAATATACTTCCTTTCACTAAATATTTCATCTAGCAATCACACACATTGCTAATTCCTCATGAAGGAGAATCATACAGCGGACATAGAATATCATCAACAAACTACACATCCCACAGCCATTCCGCCTGAATACACCGCTCTGTAAATTGTCTCCCCTTTCACGCACTCACTCACTGCCAGACATCACCCAACAGTATCCCTCCATTCACGACCTACATTCTTCACACGGACTTACCCTAAATCACACTCACAATCATAACACACACCCTCAACTCAGTTCACAACATCTATTCCCGTGACACTCTAGTTGAACACCGCAGCGTTTCAAAATAATGAAAACATTGAGGTGCACAAAAAGATGTGTAACATTATTGTGTAAGATGTGTAACATATACATTAACGAACTTTATAATGATCACAAAGGTTATTCTTTTATTAATTAAATATATACACATATATATCATATTACCATATATGAGAGAGGTGACCTCTGCCTCACGTTCAAAATTATCCGATGTCGGATTAACATATAGGGTTAATAGAAATATCAAGAGATGATGTGAAAGACAATTCATACACACAGATGGAATGTTAATAATGTAGTAAGTTAAATATGAGAGTGAACCTATGTGAATAGTGAAATGATGATGCGATACTTTAAGTGTTACCACAATGATGTCCAATTTGCACAGTCTACGTGTATCTCAACTTTCCTGCACTGTATGATTGTACACAGGTATGCATAGACTGTCCACTGTAGGTGTATGATATGTCGTGTGACTTATCTCCAAGACGAGGACGTACAGATGACAACCTTTCTAGTAATGAGAACTTGGGAGATATACTGTCCTTCTACTTTCATAAATCTCTCTAGTGTTGACAAAGCGTTGACAATTGTCTCAGGAAAAGGTATGCTATCTGATCTCGGAAAGGCATTGACTAGACTGAAGCTCTGCACAGAATGATCTTCTGGTAAAAAGTAAGTTTCATGCAATGATGATGGTCTGAGTGAGTTTACGTCGTGCAATATACGATGAAAGTAGATGAATTTACTTCCTACACTGACGTAGTGAGTAGCTGAACTTGGTGATTTGAGCTTGATATCTTAGCGAATCAATTTGTATCAGCTTGTGAGTATGTACTCTTGATTCAGGGAATACGCTTTGAGTGAGTTGAACTTCATATATATATATATATATATATATATATATATATATATATATATATATATATATATATATATATATATATATATATATATATATACATTGGTTGGTTAATTGATATGTATTTTGTGGCGGTCATAATTACTTTACTATTTCACCTGTTACGTGAACGTTGATCTTTCTTTTTTTCTTTTTTTGTTTGTTTTGTTACTGCGATATTTCGTGTTTCGTATACCTGGGAGAGAAAGAGTGCATGCATGACATTTACATTTTGAGTGTGGCAGGAATTAAGAGATTTAATATATATCCCCTCTCGTGACTGTCATTCAATATTCTCCATTCACAATTGTGAAACTATTTCTGTCTACCGTCAAGCAACTCACTCGCAATTTAATTGCCCTCAGTCATCTTCTTCAACCACCTCACCACAGTGGCATATAACAAATCTCCGCAGACATATTACAACGGCTACGATTCTACAATGAATCCTACTCAAGCTATCTCTTCCACCAATCTCTTGCTGCTATTCCGTTCTATTTCACTTCCTTAATGCACACGCCTCGTTTTCCTAAACTTTCTAACATTGGGGATATTTCAAGCCATCCCCAAGAATGTGAGGGAATTGTTTGACAACAATTAGCTTTCACAAACCTTAATATCAGAATTCTGGGGAAAATATTTATAATGCGCATGTGCATAATACCCAAAGAAGATAATAGGTACCGCCCCTTTAGCAAACTAGATTTGTTTTTCTTCAATTATGCGGTGTATTAATTAACGTTGCTGTCATGTGATCTAGTTATTGTTGACAACACAACTCTTAGATTAACTCATATTATTGCAATGAAGCCGCCAGCCCCATGCACTGACTTCACTGGGAGTCCAAGACTACTGGTTGATATATATTGGTCTTCTGAAGATAGAGGCAGATCTTGATGGAGAAATTTAGTCTGTTGATTATCCTCCATGAGCGAGAGAGAGAGAGAGAGAGAGAGAGAGAGAGAGAGAGAGAGAGAGAGAGAGAGAGAGAGAGAGAGAGAGAGAGTTGTAACAAAACTTCTTAAACTATCAATTCTGAGACCGGACTATTCCATTTACCCAAATCGATCTTTATCAGCCACACTCACACAAAATGTTCAAACTTCCATGTACAGCTAGATCAATATCTACCACAGTCAATTTCGAATACAGCAGGAGGCATGGTGAAATGGACATCTGAAATCGCCTAGTAAATTGATATCCATTATTACAAACCAATATATCAAGATTGACAATGTCTTAACCCAAGGGACAAACAGGAATCCAATTTTCATAGGTCACTACCATGATGATTCTACGCAGAGTTACACTGAGTGCCCAATCGTCTGGGAAAACGATGAAACAGATTGACTCGTATCTTTTTCAGTCACTTCTGAAGAGGTCGGCTGAGCGAACAGTGCCCTCGGAAAACTGTCTCGTCAAAAGTTTCTGAGAAAACCGAATTAAAAAAGGGAAGTACTAAGTTCTCAACCATAAAATGCTAGACGGGGTTAATAACTGTTCAGTATATGCCAAAAATGCAAAAAAAACGAATAAAAAAATTGTAACTGTATTGTCTCCCTTGCCCTGCAATAGCAGTCCAACAATAGTCAAACCTATTAAAAAAAAATAAAAATAAATAAAGAGTATAAAAATGAGGGTCTTCAGAGGTATCAACCTTCGCTCAAGATTACTCTTGGCAGAGATATAAACAGAAGAATGATGCTTCTAGTTTAGGGAGTCTCAAGTGATTTTAAAGAAAGGAAAGCATAAAAACTGAGATCATCTAAGCTGTCATGAATTTATTATCCTTCCATTCCCTATCTGTGAGGAAATATATTGACTCGTATTTCTGAGTCCCGAGCTGAAGATATTCCGCAACTATTAATTTAATAGCTCTATATGGTTATGTATTTAAAACAATATGTGTCATACGGGTGCAGACTTACAATTCACTCAGTGCTGATTAATCCAACTATAGATGTATAGTTACAGATAAACAGGTTTAATAATCACGTATGGTTTAACAATATAGAATAATTAACGTTGATTTGAAAAATGAAGCACTGAAATTTTCCTCATTGGACGATCTCAACTATAGGTGGATATTTTTTTTAGAAAACATAATTGTAAGTGTCCATGGTTCTTAGCTGCCAGCGTGGGGTCGGTTGGTGTTTGCTTCAGTCGCTGTTGGTTCCCATAGGTGCCTTGGACTGGTCTATCTCTTTAAAAATCAAGATTGTCAAGCGTCTTCAAGACCCGTCTGATGTAGGCGTCTAGCGTCGACTGCTGGCAGCTTGGGGAAACAAATGTTTCATTCTATGTAATGGGTCTCCTGATGTGAAAATCCACAACTTTATCTTCCTCAGAATGTTTATCCTCCCTGAGCATTAATTTCAAACCCATTGAACCGGATGAAAGTGCTTCTGAACAGCGGAAGGCGACAATTGAAATATACATAAACATCCATATAAAACTACTAAAGAGTTAGTATAATAAATATACACAACATTATATCATTATCCATTCCCTGCTCTCCATGGAGCCTGATTCCTTGTGAAGAAACTCGCATGAAGCAGTCGCCAGCTCTTTTATTGGTGGTTTACAGTGTCAAGTTATTTGAAGTGATAAGATTGCTAGCCTTACATGCAATTTTACATCCACAAACATATTATACATATCAATATGCAAATATAAAATGATAAAGTATGCATATTGCAACTTACCCCGAGTTTTTTCGGGTGAGCACAGACTTTTTGCACAGGAAAAGTTCGAATATTGAGGGTAACGCTTTAAGATGCCGTATACATGCAGGTATGTTAGGTGTCTAGCTGGGTGCACTTAAAATAGAAGCCTAGAACTTAAGGAGCAAAATGATGACTCTGGAGTTACACCGTTCTAATCTCAGATTTCACTTCCAGTTCTATGGCCTGTCTTATGTTGGGGTCCTAATATTCCGTGTTCCTGTCTGTCTATGATTTCTCTTTGACGAAACTGGAAGTCAGTGCAGAAATCTTACAACGCTGTAGATTTTAAGCAACATTTTCGTTCACACCGCATTGTTGCTTTGCTGAGAAGAAATCCAGTCACGAACAGTCTATCGTGCCAAACCAACCTTAGTCAAGGCGTCTGATATTGGTAGGGGTTTATCCTCCACCCTCTCATGTAGAACATTACAATATGACAACATAAGATATTGCCCTTTACATGATATTTTCAAACTCCATGACTATATAAGGTCTTGCAACTTCTGTTGTTACCTGTCATGTTTTTCAATCTCACTACTTCACAGATATGTCGCTGATAATCTCCTGCAAGATTTTACTTTCTCGTAGTTGATTATTACAACGAAGTCAATCTGCCAGAAGTGTTACATCTCTTTCCGTGCCTTAATCTTTAACAAGATTGTCATCTTCCGACATCCCAGTGAAATAGGCCACGTATCAACGGTAGTTATCTACCTTCAGCGACAAACGTCTGGGTTTTCGCCCTATGCTGTCTGCTAGTGTTTGTTCAATCAACCCATCTTCCTACTTACGGACACCTTTTCTGTCTGGCCGAAAGCCGTTACATAATGTAGTACGCAAACAACTTCACAATGCACAAATAGAAGTCAATGTAGCTTCAAAAACAAGTCAAGCGGTCAGTAATCGTAGGGAGTGGTAGGATATGATAAGATAACATCGATCGATGAAGTACGACCAGAGAGAATTGAAGCCTAGGAAATGAGAACTGACTCTTTCGTCACATATCCCTGCCCTAAGATATTTATTACATATCAAGATTTGGGCGTTCACTTTTTCTTTGGTTTTTGCCTTCCTCTAGTGTCGTCCTTGGTGAAAGAGTCTTCCTCTTTTCCTTCGACTGGATTTTTATTTTATTTTTATTTTATTTTCGCCGGCAATGGTTACAATTTAGGACACATCTCCTTACAATAATCCATCGACCTGGCCAGAAATGATGTGCATTAATATTGCGCGTCGTCGTTTAATGACATGTGTTTCCCTGATGGCGATACATGCCCTGCTTTCATAATGTGAGCTTTGAGTAGGAGTGGAACAGCAAGTTGCTTCCCATGCCTCACTTTGCGATATAGCACGTCGTCTTTGTGGAAGATCCTCTGAAGCTTGTGACTGTAATATATGCCGCCAATCAGAGCAGGGCGCTAAGGTTACGTCGTGAGTTTGCTCTTTTTTCAGCTCTGTAGTCCTGAGGAGAAGATGTGAATAAAGTTTAGAGCTCTCCATTATTTGGAGCTTTGTGTTCTGTTCCATCTCCTTCCTCGTGGATAAACTATGGTTTTCACCATTCTGGTTCCCCAGGCTATAGCACTGCGTTAAATCTTGCACACGTTGCCGAATATCTCGTTGCATGCCCTGCCTGAAGTACTCGCAGTCACGTGCTCTTTGTTCGGAGGATGATTGTGATTTTGTTGGCCTGTCGTAAGTTTATGATTCCCTTTCAACCTCCTTAACAGGCATGACGCGTTGCGAGGGCCGGTTTTTTTCACCTCTTACACGCCGACGTGAAATATGTGTCAATTTTACACGATTTTCACCATCGCCGTCCAGTTCCCTGTGCGCGATTGCTCACTTTCTGCCTGGTTCCATCCTGTGGTTGTTGTGTCGATCTGTGTGTTGTGTTATTTGTAGCATGCGTATCCATGGAGGGGCAATCCGTTGGTTTAGGCGCTTCTTGGCAGAGTTGACATCCGTCTGCGAGTTTTGGTATCTTTCTGCGAAAATTACCCCTTGCTCAAGAGTTTCGGCCTCGTGCTCCTCCAGGAACCGTTTTATGTCAGGGTGAGCGAGTCTTTGAATGGCTCCACGATAACCATATCCTGCAGCCCTAAATAAGATTTATCAAACGTGCCGAGGGACCTTCACGTCTGCAAGTCCGTCTCTATTCGTTTAGCGAATTCCGAAATGATACATCTTTCTGTCGTTTAGCCTCTCAGAACTTGCTGCTTTGGAGCATTGCCTTCTTCAGAAGGTCATAGTTGTTCTGATTCCCCCACTGGCATTCTCATAAACACGTCGTAGGCAACTCCATGTAGATTCTGAGATAACTTTAAGTTATATATGTCTTTCTCTACGCCATACGAGGTAGCTAAGGCTTCGAATCTATTTAAATAGATGCCAATTTTCTCTGAGGCCTCTGATTAAACATCCAGCAACAAATATGGGAAAACAAGAGCCAAGGATCCAGACCTCCAGGATGACCCAGAGTTCGGTGGGACAACAACATTAGCCAATCTCTGAAGTACAGCAGACTAGATTGGAATAAGCCAGAAAGGAAGGCAGCCGATAAGATAGTACAGCACTCTCTCAGGCAAATCTCTACACCTCAGGGCAGAAGAAGAGCGATTAAGTCTTACTTTCCCCCAACTATGAAATGGTGCATGAGGATAGTAATGTTGCAAAGATATAAACCACTCACACACACACACACACACACAAACACACACACACCTCACACACACAGACAAACACACACACACACACCACACACACACCACACACACACACCATACACACACACATAAAAGCATGACACCAATATTTACCAAGCGTGTAAGCAAAAACGCCACGTCTAGTCCCCGGGTGTCTGTGAGGAGACACAGGAAGAAAGGGCTACTAATTCCTCAGGCATGTTTGAAGAGATGACTAAAGTTTTATTGGGCTAGGGTTTGGATCTTCACCCGGTAAAACAAATTGCTACAGAAAACACTGCTACGTTGAGGTAGGCTTCATACAATAAGGCCTGTTGAAGTGGGGGCTGTTGACTCTATATGAAGTGATAAAGGAACATAGAGAAGTTATCAAAGGAGGAAATCAACTCAACAATAACACTATTTTCCTAAGAAGTCACTCGTGAATGTGGTAGTTTGCTCTTGTGGTAAGAGACGACAAACATGAAGTTTTGCACGAGGCTAACAACCACATTGTGTGAAACAAATAGCTACAGCAACCACGGCTGCAAGAGTATATGCATACTTTACTACAGGCTTCCAGCAAGAGGGCCAGCTACTATGTTAGCTACAAGCTGTTAAAGCTTCCACTGTCAGTGAAGCGGCGAAAAAGTTATCATCATTAAGGTATGCGTGTGTTTTATGTTGTTGTTTTTTGGGGGGAGGGGGGTGAGTTTGTTGCAACTGAATAGATTTAAATATTATTCACAAATTGAAAACTGAAAAGCACGTCAAAACAAAAAACAAATGATATTAATGTCAATATTGATACCAGTTCAGATTCTGTAAATCCTCAAATGAGAGCGTTCAAAATAAATAGATGCTGTAACTCAGCCATTGTAACTCGACTGAGCGGGACTTCTTTCATTACTAGCTGTTGCGACTCTTTCTCTCTCTCTCTCTCTCTCTCTCTCTCTCTCTCTCTCTCTCTCTCTCTCTCTCTCTCTCTCTCTCTCTCTCTAACCAGCGGCACTCGAGCTTTCCAGCCTTTTTGGCCCAATGACATGTCATTGCGAGGCTGGGGAGCCAGTGGACTTTCCTTACAACCCGATCAGGAGCTTCGCTCCTTCCCATCCACAGAGGGTTTATCTGCAGGAGCCGTTCAGGTTATTCCGTCAAAATCCCGGTCGATGACACTCCTACAAATGCCCGCGCCCGCGCTTGAACCTTGAAAACCTGGTCGCTAGCGCAAAGTGGTAACCATTACACCAGCGCGGCTCCCCAGCGACTCTTTTATCGCACGAGATTGAGACTCCGGGGCCGTTTGCGGTCTAAAAAATCACACATCAACTTGGGATCGAACCAGGACCGCCGAGCTGGGAAGCCAGTGCACTATCCAGCTGCTCTACCGTGGCTCTCCCATTAGAAGGCTACGTGGTGCGTACAAACCTGTGAATGTGAATGTTTCTATGTGTGGTTGCGAAATGACGTATCCTTGTTTGGCACAGCAACAGTTTAGTTTATGCTCAGCGTCCAGTGGGTCAAGAAGCTTATGTGTTCGTGGATGGAATGATGTACTTGGAAGTAATCACCACTTGTTTAGTATATAACGTATTATGTGTTAAGGATAAATAAGAGCCAATGCGTCTAGTTGCTACGATTTAAGGAATATTAATATAACTCCTCATAGATGGACAAGTGTCATGTGATGTAAACAATACATTTGATTGACGATATGAACAGTGTCACAGATGAAAATAGTGCAGCAGTAATCATCCACTTTTGCCCCTCCCCATCTAGAGTATACTTTTGCTACATGAACGAAGGATTCACCAGTTTAATTAACACGGGGGCCATCTGGCAATCAAGCCCTATGTGAAAACAGAGAGCGAAGCGCGTGTAGCGAAATCTGTGAAACAATCGCTAAATTCAGTAAGATTTTCCTCCTATGATAATAAATAAACCCGCCCGTGAGGGCTTGCCTATCGTCGTCCTCAACGCCAGTAGAGCGCTGAATTGTATGCAGTAGTAATGCTTAGACAATGATCCCGCTGTCACATCTTACACGCTTTCCTAGTTTCGTCCTTGAGACTTACAATTAACGCAAATCTTTAAATATTACCTAAACGCCGTTTTGCAGACAGCTAAGTGTTAGTTTCAGTCAGAGTGAGAGAAGAAAACCTATGAGGGAGAGATAAGGGGTGAATAAAAGCCTTGACAAGCGTTGGTTTTCGAATCGCATGCGACAAGGCGACGTCACAGAATTGGTTTGAAACACTACACGCGAGGGATAGGTTAGTGTTTGAAAAATAGACTACAGGCCTTAGTTACCGTCGTTAGGGCATGTTTGAACATCTGCTATCGTTCGCTATAGTTTTCTTAGAAAAAGTGAGAGAGAGAAAAATTTGGAAAGGGGGAATGGTATGGAGTCCGTTTAAACTATCGTCTGCATTTCTAAAGTGAAACTAACTGTCACAATTGAACGTTAGATGGAAATAACTAATAGGGGACGATTAAATGATATTATTTGGTTATTATACCTAACATATTACTTAGTGTGATATATTATCTTGCCGTAGAAGAACCCAAAAATAATAAAAAAATGTTATTTGAATAAGTGTAGAAGAAAAAAGTAAATTATGATGAAATGAAGAATAAAAACTATAATAGGGAATATAATAAATACAAGAATAAAAGAATAAAACCACTGTGTGACAGACAGCAACAGGATCACTAATTACTTGTCAGAAGTATAAACCTTTAGGATATAACTGAGATATTGACGAAGACAGATGGACGAACAGACTCGAATCTTTCTCAGTTTGCCCTGTAGTGGGGATAGAGGAGAAGTTAGTCCAGGATTTGAAATTTGAGTTCAGTTTGAATAAAAGACGCTAGAAGCCAAACAGTCCCTGATTGGCTAGAGTCTAATATACTAACGGAGGGATAAAACTAATTTGTAGTTAGTGTTCGAGGCCACTTGTAAAAGAAATTTTCTACACTAAAGTTGTTCTGAAAGCAAGATAATAGTACTATCTTGACTTTGCTGATCTGCACCACCAAGCGATCTGGATTTGACCATATTTATTGCAAATCAAATTTATTAGTGTTAATATTTCTCTGATGCGGTAAGAAAGAAAAGATTTATAACCATTATATTATTATTATGTATGTATTATTGAATATGTATGAAAATTATGTGGGCAGAAAGTTATCTAGAGGGAATTCAACATCAAACTTTGTGTTGTTTCACAGAGTTGTTAGGAAATATATTAACATGTTGTAGAAAAGCCCGACAGGCTTTCTGACATTGTGGGAGAAAGAAAAATTAAATATTAATGGGGAAATTGTTGTACAGTATTATGAGATAAGACCAGGCAAACTACTGGCCGTCTTCTTCAGCAAGTCACCGTGATTGTACATGACTTGATATTATTAACGTAAAATGTTTCCTTCGTCAAGGAAAGTGTCAAACTGTAGTTTGAAGTTTATTTGACCATGAATGGGGTATACAACCAATTAAGAACGTTAACTAATTGTTTAGTTACCATGCTGAGTCTGTATATGATTAAAAATGTTTAGTAGTTAGGGAAAGAGAGAGCTATATGAGAGGTTGAGTAGGACGCATTTATATCGTTCCAGGGTTTCATCTATGACTCAAAGTGAGCCCAGGTCAACCTATGCCTGTCTATATTTCTGCATCTAAAGAACTGAGGCAGTATCGACTGTGTGCCTCCGTGTTATATTGCAAGAGCAGAATCCTTACTTGGCAGTGGAGGCTGGTGATCTAACAAAAATTCATCCTGCATACCAGGCACCACTCAGTTAAGAAATTGTCTCCGGGCACTTGATATATCAAACTCAACTACTCTCAGTTCATAAATGTGTATTAAATCATTCAGATTGTGATGAAGACAGACGTTCTTGTAATAAATACCCATTCATAGGAGCAACAGCAAGAATAAATTTACACTGTTCCAGATTGACACATTTAATTGCAGTTATGAATAAGAATATACTCAGTTATAAATTGAATTAATTTTATGTAAATACTTTGAGTTATCATTTTGAGTTCAATATTCCAGTATACACAAAATTGTGATACTGAAAAAATAAATTGTAAAAAAAGATTTCACATTTTAAACTTAACTCTGGGTGTTGTTAATTATTTTTCATAGAGTTCTTTAGTGTATTTGTTATCATTTTCTTATACCACAATTTCATTACCCTAGACATTAGACGTAGCTGTCAGACATTCTAGTCAAAAATAAGTCTGAGTGAGATCTTAGGGTGGTAGCAGAAAGGTTCTCTGAGAACACACCCTTATTATCTATTAGACTCAGAGGCCTTCACAGCTTGACCTCACTCAGTTACACTACAACAATAACACCAACATTCATAACATCTAAACCCACCACAGCGCGGAGCATGGCGTAATAGATTTTATGATCAGGAGAACACACGATATTCAGTGAGACGGACCTTGGATTGTAAAACTTTCAGGTGAAAATTGCTTAGCTGATTTTCGGCAAGTCAGAGATGATGAAAGTCAAGAGGTGGTAAAATTACCTTTGATTCAAGAAATCGACCGGCAAATTGGCTCGGGTCTGGCAGTGGTGTGACTTTCGCATTAAAGAACGATAGTACGGAACATATCAATATTTACCATGTCTCTCCGATAGCCATGATCAGTTGCCAGAAATTCATCTGGATTCACTAGCTCGTTATCTTAAGATTTCTCGTACAGAGTGAAAATTAATAGATTCCTTGGAGTGTTTCATTTTTCTGATTGCGGTAATTTATATACTAGATTTGAAGTGATTTAGTGTGTTTAAAGTTTTCAATATATTTCATTGAGGTTTTCTGTGCTAATTAAATAACGTATAGCTAACTTTCCAGCCGTAAAGTAAATTTAATTACTCGCTATTTTTCCAGTAAGAGATGTTTTAAATTGATTAGTACATACATTAAATAACTGTCTACTGACGGCATATATTATTTACTTCCATCCACTTTATGTAATTTTTTAAAATGACTACTTTTCAAATCACGCATTAGGAGAATGATAGGATAAGCTAGACACGTGTGTTTTAAATCTAATTTATAACAGAGTGGTGTAGAGGTCCTATTTTTAATACGTGTTAGATATGATATTGATAATTTGGTTAAATGTTTATATGTTCTTTTCCTAAAATATAGGCTGGTCAAACCTGAATACTAGCGGCTTATTTTCTAATGGCCATATGAACTTATGATGATACGAACATATAATATTATAAGCATCCAAGACTATTTAATATTGATGGGCTTCTTGCTGTGACCTGTGCGGTCGAATTTTTCTCATTTCCATGAGAGAAACCAGAATAGAACCATTGAATTATAATATTAACTGGGCCAGAACAATTACCGGATTTACTTATATATATATATATCTCATCAGCCAACTGTGGCAATATATTGTCAGCAACATTTGTTTAACTTGAACCTAGCGTTTCAGCCACCTGAGGCTAAACCACCTAGGAACTGTATATGTTCGATTTATTCTACATCGGCGATCACCACGCATGAACCTTACTCCAACCAACAGAAGGCATAGATAACTTATTGTATCCAGTACAAATTTAACACCGACTCTAGCGACTCCTGTGAAATTTGCAGTCAGCAACTACGGAGAGTCAGGGGCTGGATTTGGCAAACTTAAATTTGACACTAAATATATAAATATATTACTTATTAGTGTATTTCCTTGGAATGCCTGCGACAACTATTGGGGTAAGTGCATCTGAAAGTGGCCACTGCGTGTATGTGAATTGAATGAACAGAGAAAGAAACGTATGTCTTTTGTTAACATCATATACTTATATGGTTTCTTCTTTTCTTTTTTTTTATCTCAATAATCTGATTAGTCACGGGATAGTTTACATTAGGAACCTATTCTTTTCCCATACTGACTATTTCATAACTTATTGTTAACCTTTGATCTTTTGGGTTAATTAACCTCTGTTGGGATCGTCCTTTCTTTTCCTTTACCAGAGGGGAGAACCTACTTGATTAATTTTCATTTTGTCTGTAAACCATAATCTAGTGATGTGTATGCTTATTGTTGTGATCTTTTATTGATAATAAACTTTATTAAACCTTTAGTTATCGTGTCCGTCAACCCTTATCCACTATATGTTATTCATAGTTTGTTTTCACGTTCGCGCGTGAATTGTGTGCATTTGAGTGCAGTGTAACTTGTATTTTCGTACAAGGAGAGAAAGTGCGTCTGATTTAAATATCGTCGTCCAGATAGGTTGGATTAGATAAATTATTTTATCCAGAGACTGTCCTTTCTCTTACACGATCACCTCGTGATAAAACCATTTCTTACCCCTTACTTTCACATTGTCATCACTATCACCTCTGTTCAGACAGGGCTATATACATCTATTATCTATCTGATAATTCATCCACGACAAACAGGAATACAAAATAATAGAATGACTCGCCAGGACGAATGATAAACATATGATACTTAAATATTAAGAGAAGCCAAAGTGGAAAATAAATGTTACTGAGCTTGTCACGAGGAAGTTGAGTTCAATCCTTAGACGTTTTCACTAAGGCCAATTTTTAAGTAGATATAGTTCAATTTTAAATCAAAGTTGACGTATTAATTATGCGAAACAACTCTGCAACGCCATGAAATAATCTCTCTGGATAGTAACCATAGGAATTGCCTAATTGATAAAGTTAGACCCATCTTTTCACACCAAAGTTGCAATTTGTCATAGCGCTTTCCTGCTGAGAAACTAAATTGTTGAAACAAACCGCATTTCTTCATAATATACTGCATTTGTGCATCATGTCTTTTCTTAAATATTCTTGTTCCTGTTGCTTTTCGGTGACAAAATTACTTAAGTTATATGAAGTAGTTCGGGTAAATATCAATAACTGTCTCCATCATATATTTATATATGTAGCCAGTAAAGCATCATTGCTCATTTTAGATGAAGCGTCTTTGCTTTCGAGCCACACTAATTATGTTTTTCTGTACTTCTGAAGCAAAATGGAACAGAATGAAATGACCACAGAAGAATTTAGTGCCGTCATTAGGACATGCAGCAAAAAGAGCACAACATACTTATTCTCCGGTACATTTGGCGAATGACTCACTCGTTATGTCTGAACCATTTGCGTATGTCACGCTGGTTTTTCTCGTCGGTACTGAGTTTGACTGAAGCATGTTTTCCAGTTAGGACCAGTTGACTTGCCTCGTTGCCAGCTTCAACAACTGGTGAATCAAGACCGCTCTACTGTGTGAGCAACAAGCACAAGTGCAGACGGTAGGACAGTCAATTGTGCCTACAGTTTTTTTTTTCTCTAATCAGCGGCACTCGAGCTTTCCAGCTCTTTTGGCCCAATGACATGTCATTGCGAGGCTGGGGGGTCAGTGGACTTTCCTTCCAAGCCGGTCAGGAGCTTCGCTCCTTCCCATCCACACGGGATTTATGTGCAGGAGCCGTTCAGGTTATTCAGTCAAATTCCCGGTCGTAAACATTCCTTCAAACGCTGACGCCCGGGCTTGAACCTTGAAAACCTGGTCGCCAGTACAACGTTGTAGCCATTACACTAGTGCCCCTAGATGAATGGAGAGTTACGCCAACTAAGGTTTGGCCGCCATTTTCGGCTGTACCCGTATCGCAGTAAAATGGAATAGATAAAAATATGTGCTACTGTATTTGCAGCTAATTTTATTTCAAATTAGAAGTTAACCTAAACGAAAATGCAAATTGGGTCTGAAAGTCGCAATTGGGTCCATTTTCTTGCGATACGGGTTCAGCCGAAAATGGCGGCCAAACCATAGTTGGCGTAACTCTCCATTCCATTCATCTAGGGGCACTACATTACACCAGCGCGGCTCCCAGTGCCTACAGTAAACACTAGTGAAGTGCCATGCTTGTTGGTGTAAGCGATCAGGTCTCTCCATAATTGTTTGTCTCCAGTACTATTTGTGGCACATGTATTAGAAATGAAACCTTTTCGCTATCTCACTCTTAAAAATTCGAGTTGCCACAAAGACCTTGGAGATAATTTTCTGACCTATTTCCAAGTTGATCTCATTCGGACACGAATTAAAGGACACCTTACATAATTGCTACAATTCCAACTTTGATGCCGCATTTTTCAAAGCTTTTCTCCCTACCCCCCTCACTGTTTTCTTTTTTTTTAAATATTGGTTTACGCATGCTAATCTTTATAGTCTCGTGATTTCATGCGACATGAAAACTACTATATTGTCTGCTTACTAGTATCTGGTGTTTTCACTAGAATTATGCTGTATGCCGACATTCTGTCATCTTGTATTTGCTTTCCCAGTGTTTGCATAATTTAAACAGTTTTTACAGGCTTTTCTTTAACTTGCAACGTATGTCACTCTCTTGTCACCTTCAAATCTTGCAATCGATTTTTCAACCACTTCCAGATGAGCAATAGCTCTGAAACTTGACATAGTTGTGAATTCCCCAAGACAATACAATAATCAGTCGTAAAAATAATAAAATTAAAATTAATGTTAATTTTGATTGTTTGTATTGTATCACCAGTGAAATGGGCGATAACTCACATAACCTAGGTGTATTCTTTCCAACAAGATTGTCTCCCTTGAGAGAAATATTGAAACTTCCCCCCCCCCCCCCCCTTCTTACACACACACACACACACTGACGCACGCGCATGCACAGACAAACACACAACTGACAACTACATTTAAAAAAATGTAATTTACAACTCTTATCAAAATTTAAAAAAAAATGGAACAAAAAAACACATTAACTTTCCGTGTAATATACTGAATAATGAAATCTGCCTCCTGTGCTCTGGACTCGTTTATCGCAAACTGATAATGTCATTAGCGGATCGATTACATTTGACTTAAATTTAAAAACAAAACAAAAAATAACACTAAACAGAAAAAAAAAATATTTTAAACACAAGCTTTTAATGCACTAAAAGCCACAAATAGTTTTTCAAGGAGTTTATAGCTTGCAGTAAAAAAATGTAACATTAAATGGACAAAAAGCCTGGGGCGCTGATTCTACATGAAATTAACTTCTGCTTTATACTTCATTACACACTTATGGATAAAATGTATGATAAGCGCTTAAGCGCTGTGACACTTCTGTCACATAATTAATTTTAGGTCGATCTCTGCTTCACTACGGCCGTATCCTGAACATTTGTTGTACTGACATTTACGTGCTTTTCCATGGTCTATTTCTTTCTCTGCAATGTAGCAGATATTTTGTTTTTTCAAACATTCTTACACTCCTCTGAGTCTGTTTGGTTACACGTTTCTCCCTGCTTTGCAAGGAACGGCTGAGATTATAATTAATCGACACACATTTTGGTTAATCTCGGGTGTGGCCTATATCAGACTACAGATTAACACTAAAATCGCCCAGCGCATTTGTTTAGTCGCTGATAAGGCCAGACGCGTTCTTTTGCCCAGATGTAAAGAGGCTGATTGTTTGTGCTCAAGCGACAGATAACGAGATACTCGACTGTGCGACTCGTAAGACACTGTGAAAATTCACTGTGATGATCGCTTGCCAAGACGAAACCAGACTGCCAGAAGTTAGAATTCAGAATACCATTTATCAGACCGGACTTTGTGGAACATCTTGAAGGACTTAAAGAGCCCAGGAAGACCATTTTAATAACGAACCGCAATCTGAGGAAACTGAAACACGGAGTCATAGTGGGAATTAATTGTTAAAATAACGACCCATAAGAACACGTGAAAAAAATGCATCTTAAACCTACATCTCTGAGCAGCCAGTTTGTGAGCCAATATTGTCGTAAGTTGTACCTTTTACATTTTATATTTTTCATTACTAACATGTGAACTAATATGTATATATTGCCATATGAATATTAATATGTTAAAAGTGCTAGTGGATGTCCAAGTCATTTGAGGCAGGCAACCTCATCATACAGAATGATGATTTCATGAACCACCACTGCAAGGGCTGGTTACTGCTTTATTACTAGTTGCTTACAGAGAACTAAAAGCATAGGTAGTCCCAAGTATCAAATGGAGCAGGGAGGGAAAGATGAAAGAAACGGTGTACATTCTAATTATAATATTTACAAGTACAAACCAGTGTAAATGTCTATGTAAAAATTTTCAACTTAAAAAATTAGTGAAAGTTTCAAAGCTTTTCAAGCAGTGTAGATGTAAATTAAAACATTTTCAATCTATATTTTGAACATTTTTCAATCAGTGTAGATGTTAGCGTAAACATATTCTATCTATGCTATTAACCTTTTCATTTAAATGTAAGGTAACTATAAAGTTATTCAATTTAAATATAAAGACAGTTTTCTCTCGAGGGATTAAGCTTAATTCTCATCGAGGATAAATTCTGAGGTAGATGAGATGGTGGAATAGGAGAAAGGGACCCATAACTATGTGTCGGAAAACGCAATACTCAGGACAGCGTTTTGTTTCTATTCTTTTATCATAGTTGTTGGTGGTACCAGTTGATGGTACTACCTCTGGAACAAGAAGGGGAAAGTGACCTGACCTTTAAGACCAGGGACCAACTTCGTAGACACTCCCTGAAACTTCTGGGAACGTGCTGCGCCCTATAACCTTGACCAGCGACGAGCGTGATCAGTCTACCAAGAACCAAACCATCAGAAGAAGCATAACCGTCACTGACAGCTAAGTAGCACATTAAAGGTGGCCAGTGACCTCCTTTACACATTTCTATTCCACCACAACAGTGATGATAAACTTTTTTATAAAAAATTATTCATTTCTTTAAAACCTTGTTAAAACCTAAATGGCTATTAAATCTGTTAATTGTAAATATACAAATTTAACGTTGATTTAATCATTTTTAATGATTTGTTTGTCTCAGTCAATTTACTAAATATACTCTAAACAGAGCTATACCAGCATAATAAGAATTCCACTCAGTAAATCAAGGTGGTGGCATGAACGAGCTGAAATTAATAATTTCTTAATTCTTTATAAAAGGCGGCGGACCGATATAAGTTAACAATTGCCCCCTGCCAATGCAGCATTGTTCTTGACTTTGGAAATATCTTTTGAATACTCCCATGAGATAGAAGCATCATTATGAGTAATCTTGTGCAAAGGTAGACACCTTTGAAGACCAATATTAGATACTCTTGAGTTTTTGCCACTGTTGGACCACTACTGCAAAGCAGAGGAGCCAATTCCGTGACAACTTCTGAAGGAAACACGTGAACTGCTAAAGCATCATTTCGAATCCTCCAACATAATCCTGTAAAACCACTTTTCTAAACGCCGATTTTTGTTGTTGTTGACGCGGAACAAAACCTTCTATTCCCGAATGGATCGTTCGGTCCGTTTTTCACATGTTAAAATCGCAGCTTTGAGTTGCCAGACAGTGTCTTTATTGTCTGGCATCTTCCAATGAATGCTCATTCATTGTTGCTGATAAATTGTTCATTTCCTTTATCTCAGCATTAACCTAATAATAGTAATAATAGCCTCTTCAGTCATAACTGACTTTGGGAATGAGCCCCTGAGGTGACAGCCCTCAGCTGCTTAATTTTCCTGGTGTTCCGTTAGACGTTTTCTCCTCCCTTGTGCTTGTTGTGTGAGCTTCTTTTCTTCCAGTCTGAGGTGGTGCCGTAGATAGCATTGCCACATGGTGCGATCGGCAGCTTCATCCGCAAATGTTGCTGGATTTATGTCCAGTGCCCTGTCGCATAGAGATTATGATCAATAAATTTTCTATATTCTCTTCTTTTTCTACCCGTGTCCTCTATTTTATTATCGCTCTTTATCCTTTTCCTGTATTTTTCGCATTCGTTCGTTTGCGAAAAATATTTTCTTTCCCATTCTCACTTTACCGTTTTTCTTTCTCATACTGATACGCATTCTATTACGCAGATGTCAGTGCTGCAGGACGCTAGAACGTGTGAATACTCGTCTAGGCAGACAGAGATAGCAGACATACGTCTGTACTTTTCTCATGTCACGGGCGTTTCGTCAGGCTAGTTCCCAGTTAGGTGTGGAAACTGCCATCTAATGAGACATACCGTCTAGCATTTTCACCTGACACTAACGTTTCTCTCGGAGTGAAGTGTGATATGACACTCAGGCAGCGCTCTGGAATGAGACATATAGTCTGGGTTTTTTCCATGACACTCACGCTCCACGGCCAATTTTTTGGCGTAAGGTGCGAAGACGCACGTTTTGGCAGTTATGAGCTAGCGTCTAAAGTACGTAGGTGTTAAGGAAAGGGGAGGCTATTGCGTGGTTTTGGAAATAGCACTCATCTTTGTCTGTTTCATAGATATTAACCAGAGTTTGAAACTAGATTTTCATTCTTACTCCTAAATCTGCAATAGACAGATCGCCAGGCTAGAAGAAATATCTTGTGTATTGAAAAGTCTTTAGTTTCTGGGCAATTTTGCCGAGTTCTAGACTACTATTATATTGAATGATTCTAGTTCGGGGGATTAATGGGGAGTTCTGTGCGGAGGTAAATATTATATATTAGATATCTAGTATTGTGTGAAGTGTTTAAAGTGTTAAATCGCCTATTTCATTTTCACTAGTTCTTTTGTGCAGAGAGAATTAAAATATAGTCTGTATTATTTTCTAGTGACGTGTTTCAGTGGAAAGCAGAAAAAATTATATTTCTAGCTTAAAATCACGCAGCTATAAATGAATTTGATTTTACTGCTAAATAATCAGGGGGGGGGGGGGGGGATATTTTAAAATTAACTTATAACTGAAAAGCTACATCAGTGAGTATTGACGGGATACGTACGTATTCCTAATTTATGGTGATTGATTTTATGTATGTAACTTATTTTCCGGGAAGTTTTAAATGATATGTCGGCGTCTGTGGCCTAATGGATATGAACGCAGTTTCATAATCCAGATATACCAGGTTCGAAACCTGTTGCGGGCGGTTTGGTAGCAGATCGCTTTGTGTGGATTTTTAACAATGGTATAAGCGCCGTACCGTTCAGAAAGCAATGGCAAACTACTGAATGAAAAAAATTGCCTAGAAAAATCACAAACAGCCAATAAAAGCTGGGGCTGATTGCCACGTCCTGTAAAGGATAAGCAACTAACTTTTTTTTTTAAATGATAAGTCAAGCTGTACGCTTGCAGTTTAAAAATGTAAGTTATAACGAGTACCTAGTATGTATAATTATTTTATATGTGTTTTTTCCTTTATTCAGTGAATACTGGTGTTAACCCAAACTTTGCCAGCGTTAAGTACTGATGAGTGATATCTGTGAAGAACTAAAACATTTTCCTTAAAAAAAACTTGGTTCATAACCTTTACAAGTACTCTAAAGGTTAAATGAAGTAACAGGCCTATCGCGCCATATTTAATTCTTCCTGAGAAACAACTCAAGTACATTTTTAGCCTGTGTGGCAAGTAACATATTAACGTCAGTAACATTCCGACGGAGTTTTGACTAGAGATGTGGTGACCAAATATAGTCCTATCCTGAAAGTAGACACCGATCTGACGTTCCTCATTTCTAGAAACCTAAGTTATTGACACTGTGCTAGTTGTTGATGTTCGTGCCTGGACAATTTTAATGTGACCTAAACAGACATCCGAAAAAATAAGAACACCCAAGGAATCATTCCCTGAAGCAGAGAATTCAACCCGTCTGTTTGGAACTGGGGATTTCTTGGTCAAGACTGAAATTGACGAGTCTGTATGTGAATGTCCTAAGAATTATGTTCCCAGATGCTACGAACAAAGCTGTAAGTATGCATGAGAGCACGTGGCCACGGCTGAATGAATAGAGTGAACGCAGGTCTGAGTGGTTCTTATGGTTGTATTTTGGCACTCATTTTGCTGTCTTAACTGTCTTTATGCAAGTTTGTTACTAACAATATTTTCCCCTTAGAATAGATACTGCTATCAAAGTCAGTTCCTACCTTCAAAAAAGGAAAATATTAGACCCAAATCATATGTATCGGTGACTCTTTGGGCTATCATCTTTCTCCTAACGGGATTGTGGGCTAAACATCGATGGAAGATCATAACTGTGGGTCTATCTTTTCTTGTAGCAATTCCTTGATTTTTTATGACTATTTTTATATGCTTGATGTAATATTTTATGTTGTGATAGAAGTTTATTACGATAATTAAAATTTCTCGAGAACTTAATCAGCGCGTTGGTCAGCTCGTTCCAAATTATCTGTATAATCATTGTTATAGTTCCCCACGTCTGTACGTCTAACTGTCGTCTTCTTAATACTCCTATCAAAAATCTACGACATGCCCTCATGTCTCTCTTGCACACATCTTTGAATTTCAGCTATTAACCTACGATGCTCAGTTATTATCTGAACAATCAGCAATAACTGCCATTTGACTAAGTTTTCTTTTTCTTTTTCTGCCTCTTCCACCACCGCTGTTTTTCAGCAACTGATCTCCTGACCCCTATAGCAGCAAATTTATGTATGCTGTCTCTCTCTTTATCTCTCTTTATCTCCTTATCTCTCTCTTTATCTCTCTCTTTATCGCTCTCTATTTATGTCTCTCTCCCTCTCCTCCCCCCCTCTCTCTCTCTCTCTCTCTCTCTCTCTCTCTCTCTCTCTCTCTCTCTCTCGTCTATTGTCAGAGTATTGGCCATTTTAGATTTTTTTTGGAAAATAAAATTGGTTTGGATTTGGTATTGGCCATTTTAGATTTTTTTCTGAAAATAAAATTGGTTTGGATTTGGTTTGATGTTAAGGACTTTCTTCATGGCACACGGACAAATCCATCAGTGCTCCGATCTTTTCCCTTAGATCACACAAGGATTTCAGCACAATGCACGAACTCCGTAGCACCGACGAGGTTCTCAATTAGTGTATACATAATTTCATAAATCACATATAATATAAATATTTTTTAGGCGGTTTTCCTAATTTTGTAAATTGTTCCAAGGCAACAGCTGTATGGAGTACTCTTTACGAGTTGTAAGCGTAAGTTTCACAAACATGATATAATGAAGTACACACTTTTGTGTCTACTGTAATATAACAACTGGTAAACACTTTCTTTGGCATTTTCATTTCTTTATTCTGAATGGTAATGGTGCATGTTCGAACAATGAATTGTACATTATAAAAGAGACAATAAAGTGGTAATCACGCATCATAAAGTAATTAACGGTAATTGAACATCATGAAACGTTGTATAATATTCGTGCATCATGAAACAATAAATGACATGACAGCCCATGGCAAAAACGACAGGTAGTAGCATATACTAATGCATAAATTAAGTTTAATTGTCATAAAATAATACATGATAGTCACTCATCACAGAGACGTAAAGACTAATCGTGTTTTAAAAAAAAAAAAAATTTTTGCCTCGTTTTGGCGAGGCGTGTAACGTTCAACGTAGTCGGTTATATTAGGGCGCATGTCCAAATATAAAGAACCGTTAGGTGTGAGATTTAAGAGTTACACTAGTCTTGTATCATATGACATAGTAAACGTTGTTTCATTCAGATTAAAGCAAACAGTAACGTGTGCTCATCACGAGAACATAAATATCTGATGCTTCTTTTAATTGCTCTTCTTTTATCAACTACTTGTGCAGCGAAGACTTGCAAGGAGAGTGCGATATTGTTTTACTGTTTTCCGATCTAGTATATGTATTGCAGGCTGGTTTTGCCACAATATGTTTCCGATATCTGCAACTCCCTCCATCCATCTTCTCCGGCGCCGTTGTTTACTCCTGGCAGTTTCCATAAGAGTCCGCAGGGAGGACGATATTAGACAGTCTCTGAAGGACCGGGGACTGGAATGGAACAGGGCCGGGAGAAAGACAGTCGATGGGATAATATGGCACTCTCTCTTCCAAACCTCTACACCTCACTGTAGAAGAGGAACGACCAAGTAAGTAAGTAAGTTTCCATAATTATCATCACCACCACCCTTCAGCTCCTAACGGAGCAGAGTCCTTCAACAACATTGTGCCAGATCCTCCTGTTCTATGTAATCCTCTCAAGATCTGTCGTTACTCCAGTTCTCTCCTCCGTAAGTTTTTTGTCCAGTTTCACTCTATATCTCTTACCTTGGGGGTTCCAGCAGTTTCCATGCTGAGCTTATATATCTTTGAAAGTTACAAAGTGTCCAAACAAATAAATTCCCTGTTTCTCAACATATTTCTTCAGTGCTGCTGTTCCAACAACGTCTGCAATCATTTATCTTCTCACCAGGTCATTACGTCATTTATTAACCTCTTTTCGCATACATCTTTTTTCACAACCAATGGTTCTTCCTCCTTGTTCATTGTTTTATGTTCATGCCCCGCTTCTGTCGCTCAAAGTGGGTATAAGTATGGGGTTTACTCACGATGTTACGGGTTCCCATTAAATTAACTTTTCTACACTTATGGTTGTTGTATCGCTTGTTTCTCGAAGACATGTTACCGAGTTCGAAATTTAGTAGAGCCACGTTTCCTTCTACATAGCTGTAAAATGGGTAGCTTATTTGTTTTCTTTACTTAGGGAATGCAAAAACAGCGAAGAAGGGAATCAGCCAACCCACTTCATAAAGCTGCTAACTAATATAGTGAAGTCTCTAACAATCCACTCCCTTACGGCAGTATCAGCTATGGGACTGCCTTTGCCTTTCCTATCAGATGGTACAGATCACAGTTATTATACATTGTATTTAAAACGTATTTGAAAGGGATTATTTGTTAAGGAAACAAACTTGTAACTTGTAAAATTGGTATTTTTGTTAACTTGGCACTTCAGATATTTCTTCAAACGCGCACAACTTCTCTAAATATCAGACGTTAATGAATTTTTGACTAGCATATGCGATTGAGAACTTTCTATTGTACTCTATAATACTCATCAACTTTACCTAAAAATACTAAACAACAAACACGTAACTGTGACAGTTGTTTATAAAGCGAGGCATATGTTAAACAGCTTCAATTTATATGGTAGCTTCACACATACTTCGATAAAGATTATTCCATAGCAGATAGAACCGTAGGGGAGAACACACTAAAGTTGATTCTAGATTTATGAGATGGGTGACCATCTCATTCCTTGCTGCCTTTGCCTACCTTAACACAAGATTAGGGGTAGGTACCCCTTTACTGCTGGGTAGAGTGTAACGTGACGTAACCATATTTTGAGCCGAACCCGGTAATTTTGTAGCAAGAGGCAGGCGCTAAAACACCCTGCCAATCAGACGCAATCTATTACTTTGATGTAAACAATAAATAGTGTAGAATATTCATTCTTTCTCACATAATTATTTGCGGTCTTATAAAATACGAGTAACTTATATTTACCCATCATGAAGCAGTGACAGAAAATATTAAACATGATATTTACATAACATGAAGAATTACATATAGTTATACACACATTTATTAAAATTGTTTGTGCTTAATGTTTCGTCGTTTTTTTTTTTTTACATGTAACCGTGTAAGAACCGATGGCAGCCATTCTGTGCAAA
Organism: Oreohelix idahoensis; assembly: GCA_024509875.1. Classification (NCBI taxonomy): domain Eukaryota; kingdom Metazoa; phylum Mollusca; class Gastropoda; order Stylommatophora; family Oreohelicidae; genus Oreohelix; species Oreohelix idahoensis. The sequence goes on from JAMPIV010016750.1 coordinate 109,756, forward strand.
ATAATACCGGACTTACTGCCAGGATGCTACTCAAATCTTTGTTGTTTGTTTGTTGCTGTTCTTGGTTTCTTTGGGAAATATTCACAAAATAAGAGTTTCTTTGGAAAACCAAGAGCCAATGATCCAGACCTCCAAAGCGACCCAACGTTCGTAGGAAGGACAACATCAGAAAATCTCTGAGAGACTGAGGACTAGACTGGAACCAGTCCAAAAGAAAGACAGCTGACAAGATAGCATGGCGCTCTCTGTTGCTAACCTCTACACACCATTTTCGAAGAGGAACGACTGAGTAAGTAAGGGTAAAAAGGTAAAGAATCCCGTTACATGCCCATTGAGGCATATTGGGAAGATAGTGTTAGGCCCATATTTTCTTGACCATACGGCACACGTGAAGAAGTCAGCATCACGCCGGCCGCTACTGAACAAGTCAGTATAGTGCTACTGATTAACGTATATAATTGTAATGTGTTGCTGCTACTGTTATTGTGGACTTGACGTAACTAATTCTTCAGTGTTGCCAGCCCTTAAGATTTGTTGCTGCAAAACAAGTTCGTTTCCTGCTATCTCAGTTCTTGGTGCTCTCTCTACAGGCTATATTTCCAAGATTTTTCAAGGTCATTTTTTCATGCTGCCCATTTGTCTTCTTCTGTGGTGCTCCTTTGATCTAGCGCCCGAATCTCCCACGGCTAAAAACTGTCTCCTTCCTCTTTTTTTCTATTCTTTCAACGTGCTTCAACCACCTTTGGTTTTTTCGGTCTTATAATAACGAATATATAATGATGAATAAATAATGATGAATCCCACACAGCGCTGCCGCTCTGAATTTGGAAAAAAAAACCTAGATATCGGCGACTTGGGCTATTTTGGGCGATATTTGGGCAACTTTGGACGATTTTTGGGCGTTCTTCAACTAATGAAGGAAAATGACCCCTAAACGGGACCCAAAAAAAAACTAGATCTAGGTGAATCCACATAGGAGTTTCAACGCTGATCCCACAGTAGATGCTGCAGTAAGGGATTGAAAAGTTAAGAAACTTCCAAATACTAGGTAGAGCTTAATGAGTTATGGTGACCCTTCCCTTCCTTCCTGTCTTTCATCCTCGTCATGTTCATTTGAGCTCCTTGCCGAACATAGAGCTACCCCTGTAACTGGTTCCTTTCACATGAAACCTGCACCAATCATCCACACGCTCATGCAGCCGTCGTTAATGTGGCAATTAGTTTTATATGATAAGGTTGCCACACCCATGTACAACCTCATAATAGTCGGCCTTGTGCAAGATGCTTGAGTGTGGTGTAGTTATATTCTATCTTTGTCTTTCCAGAGATCCCTGGAGCTGCACATGGTTCCTCGATGCCTATGACTTCGTTAACTGAAGAGCAAAGTCAAGTATCAATTAACAGTGGGTAGACAAGCGTGAGTAAACCAGATTTCGAACGCATGGTTTTATGAATTCTTTCATAGTTCTTGCATTATCGAGATTTACCTGCAGATTTAAGTCACGTTTATCGCTGTTAATTTAACGTAAAAAAGGGGGGGGGGGTAACTGAGACGTTGGGCCGTGATCTACTTTATTCTTACCGAGATATATTTTGAGGACCGAGGGGTAGTTTGGGGAAAATATGCATATTTACAGATAATCCATCTCAAAAAAATATTTCCTCTCGTGTCTTTGTTACACCGGAATTCCCCTACACCTACTTCGTATACCTGAATCCAACACACCTGAAGATCAAACTTTTGTCAAAACACTAGTAGTCCACTTCTGACAGCGGGATACCCACTAAACCCAGTAAAACATTTCTCTGTTAGCAAAATGAAACGAAACTGGCAGTGAAGTTGGATCGGTTTCCACTTTAGGTTGTGCTAGATATTGTCATGTACTTACTTGTATTTGTGTCCAGGCTTTTTCGGTTGTTGTTTTTGTTGCTCTCCGTGTTTCAGAGCCATGCAATAGGAATGACTTGACATTTGAATTGGTTTCTCTAATTTTGTATTGGAATTGATTTATTTTTATCTCCATATATATCCCAATTAAAGCTCCTATAGCCTTTTGTATTCTTATTTTTATTTCATTGTCTGTCCGTCCAACATTGTCTATATTGCTTCCAAGGTATATGTATGATTTTACACCTGGTAGTTGTGGCCTAATGGATATGAACGCAGTTTCATAATCCAGATATACCAGGTTCGAAACCTGCTGCAGGCTGTTTGGTAGCAGATCGCTTTGTGTGGATTTTTAACAATGGTATAAGCGCCGTACCGTTCAGAAAGCAATGGCAAACTACTGAATAAAAAAAATTGCCTAGAAAAATCACAAACAGCCAATAAAAGCTGGGGTTGATTGCCACGTCCTGTAAAGGATAAGCAACTAACTTTTTTAGTTGTGTTTATTATTATAGTTTCCTGCATTTATTCTCATTATCTTTGTTTTCTCCCTGTGTATTTTCAGACCCACTTGCTGTGACCTCTCATCTGGTGTTTTTATGCGATCTTCCATCTGATTACGGTTATGGTGCAGGAGATACAGATGGTTAGGGCAGTATGCATGACCAACTTTCCCTGACGCTCATGGCGACAGGCCATTTTTCTGGGCCGGTATAGGAAATAAGTTTTCTTTTGTTTTGCCTCAATTTTATACTTTATTCATCCTCATTCAGCCCCCTTTACAGCTGTGTATAATATTAACATGTTTTTTTTCCTTAACTTGGAAAAGCCGGCTCTTAAACTTTAAAACTATTTTAAAGCCTCAGTGTCAGAAACGCCATGCGTCGAACATGGAAAAAAAACCACTATTTTCTCTAAGAGTTAGAAGACAATGAAAACAAGCACACCAGTTTTGATTTACAATGTTTTCGCCAGTCTCATCTTGGTGTGAAGAAATGATTGGTGTGAAGAAATGATTGGTGTGAAGAAACGATTGGTGTGAAGAAATGATTGGTGTGAAGAAATGATTGGTGTGAAGAAATGATTGGTGTGAAGAAATGATTGGTGTGAAGAAATGATTGGTGTGAAGAAATGATTGGTGTGAAGAAATGATTGGTGTGAAGAAACGATTGGTGTGAAGAAACGATTGGTGTGAAGAAATGATTGGTGTGAAGAAACGATTGGTGTGAAGAAACGATTGGTGTGAAGAAACGATTGGTGTGAAGAAATGATTGGTGTGAAAAAATGATTGGTGTGAAGAAATGATTGGTGTGAAGAAATGATTGGTGTGAAAAAATGATTGGTGTGAAGAAACGATTGGTGTGAAGAAACGATTGGTGTGAAGAAATGATTGGTGTGAAGAAATGATTGGTGTGAAGAAATGATTGGTGCGAAGAAATGATTGGTGCGAAGAAATGATTGGTGTGAAGAAATGATTGGTGTGAAGAAACGATTGGTGTGAAGAAACGATTGGTGTGAAGAAATGATTGGTGTGAAGAAACGATTGGTGTGAAGAAATGATTGGTGTGAAGAAATGATTGGTGTGAAGAAATGAATGCGCTCAAATCAGCTCTTGTAGTAACGGGCTGTGGACAGAAAGACAAAATCATTTGAGGATTTAGAGGATGCTAAAAAATGCACAATTAAGGCAGTATTAATTCTTTTTGACTATAAGTAACAGGTAGATTCGATCACCGGGGTTATCTTAGTCTGACAGCACGCAAGGTGCCGGTTTGAAGATCTCGTAGACGTTTCGTTTAATCACAAAATGAGCGATCTCCAGAAGACGGAGATAATTGCTTTGGAGTGTGATGAGTCTACAGATAACACTGATATTTCAGTTAAGTGTTTACGTAAAACAGCTCGACGATCTAGATTTTGCCGATAAATTGGATCTTCTGTGTCATAACTGTAACCAGACGTGAGACTAAATGAGTACACTTGATGAGAGGGCACAGCTATTGGGTCTTAAAATACACAGAGAAACTACAAAGATTACGAAAATGTGTGTTGCAAATGATAACGAGATTGCACTAAGAAATACGCCCCTGTCAGATGTGGAGTTATAGCTAAATCATGACAGCCAAACTTGGAGGAACAGACTGTGACATCAGAGTTAGAATTTTTAAAACGGCAAGATGAGCTTTCTTTGCATTTAGAAATATATGGAAATCATTTTTTTTAAATAAAATTTTGCCTCGTTTTGGCGAGGAGCGTCCCGTTCAACCTAGTCGGTTATATTAGGGCGTATATCTACATATAAATGACCTATAGGTCTGATTTTTATATGGTGGAATTCAAAATAAATCAAGTCCAGCAAATTTTACTTACTTAGTCGTTCCTCTTCTATCCTGGGGTGTAGGGGTTTGCCAGAGAGAGCGCCTTACTATCCGATTGGCTGTCTTCTTCCTGATCTGGTTCATATCTAGTCCTTGATCCTTTAGAGATTGTCTAAAGTTGTCCTCCCAGGGGACTCTTGTTCGTCCCGGAGGTTTGGATCCCTGGCTCTTGGTTTTCCATGTTAGTGGTAGTAACCAATCTTCTCCCATTCTGCAGACATGGGCAAACCCTCGTAATTAGGATTGTTCAACTTGGGTCTGCAGGTGCTAGATTTTGAGGACATGGCGTATCAACTGGTTGCGTGCTATGTCTTTTCTTGTTACTTCAACCACCTTCCTTAGATACCTCATTTCTGAGATTTGGAGCTGACTTTTGTGGGTTATAGTCATTGCCCATGACTCGCATTCATAAGTCATGACCTCAAGTCCAGCATACAAATAAGAACATTCACCTCAGATATCAAGACAGCATTACTGCATTGCGATGAAACATGGAGAACTATGACCAGAAAGTTACAGGGTAAAGGTAAAGGATCCCGTTATACGCCCATTGAGGCATATTGGGAATATGTTATTAGATCCATATTTTCTTGACCATCAGCACACTAGGGGTGATGTGGTCAGCATCACGCCGGTCCCCTTAACCTTTACAGAGTTGCTCTGGTACCCAATTCATGAGGCTGGGTTGACATCGGAGCCGTTTGCGGTCTAAAATATTTCCGCCTCAACTAGGGATCGAACCATGGACCACCGAGCTAAGAAGCCAGTGCACTAACCACTGCGCTATCGCGGCTCCACAGAAAGTTAGAGATTGTCATCAAATGTTCGGAATCTAGCAGTATAATATCTTAAATGGTATGGCCAGATCATTCAATGTGCAACTGATATTTATAACCAGGAAAATGCAAGTAGAACAAGAAATGAGGGGAAGAAACTGGCATTTGATAGGGCACACACTGAGAAAAACTAGATAACATAACGAGGCAGATCTTGTTCTGGAAGGGAAACAGAAGATGATTGAAAAACACACGAAGATGTGAAATGGCGGCTGACACAAATGGGATTTTTTTTTTTAAATTCTTGGTTTGGTTTTTAAAGACGATCCTCAAAAGTGCCCAGATATCCTCCCTTAGATCACACTAGGAAGAACCCAGCACAATGCACCAACTCCGTACCACCGGCGAGGATCCCAATGCGTGTAAACAGGAATCATACATTCAATAAATATTCATGTGGTGGGTAGGATTCCCAATTTTTAAATTTTACCTGAGCAGCGGCCGCGTGGCCTACTCTTTACGATTTCCAATTACCGAGGGATTTTTAACATGCGCAACTTACACACAGGACATGCTATATTTTCTCTCTGATCCGAGAGGGCTAGGCATCCGATCTCACTACCCAGGAAATCAATGCGAAGTATGACATCATTAGAAACCACTGGTTCTGAGAAAAAAATATCCATCAATTATATTCCCTGTGCTGTCAGCGAGAATGGTACCTTTAGATTTAGAGGCGGACGCCATACCTCTTAGCCACTCTGACCTCTTAAAAAGACCTGGAAAAAACCTTAAATGGATGGCACAGAAAAAGAATGCTTAGCATTCACTTGTTGAAGGCCTATGCTCTATATGGAGCTATAGAGTAATAAATGAATGTTGCTAGGTACAATATTTTAATGGAAAAGAAATTGTTGAGTACCTTCTAACTTTGGTAAATGTTGTTCCATAGCAGATACTGCCATTAGGGAGTGATAGGGTAGAGACGTTACTATACTAGGTCTAGCATCGAGAGGTGGAGGGACTAGTTCTCTTCCTCGCTGCCTCGTTTCCTTCCCTAACTCAAGAGCAAAGTCAGGTACCCATGTACGGCTGAGTAGACTGGAGCGTGTCGATACCGTGAATCGAACCCGTCACTTCTGCCGCGAGAGACCAGCGCTCTAATCCACTACCTCGTAACTATGCTTTACTATACTCAGAGCCTCTTAACCTGTACCCACGGAAGGCTATGGTGTCTGTGTACATAACATAAACTGCATCGTGGGTCGTTGTCATTTTTTGGGCAGATGGGTAATTTATATTAAAGAGAAACATCAGAATTTGACATTCCAAAATGCTCACTTCTCTCACACACATTTTATAAGAATCATCATATTTAAATCAACCTTCAGAACAGCTTAGCGCTTACGACAACCTTTCGTGTGATAAGAATCTCTAAGAAGAGACACATGTATATCATGTGAGGAAACATCACAAATCTTATATGATACACTACATAAACGGGGATGATGGCGATTGATATACACGGGTAGTTTCGCGCGAAGACTTATCACATCTATTTATATATATATATATATAAATTTTTTGTGGGGGCTGTCTTTACACCTTGCTTTGTTAATACTTCTGAATTCTGACGTAACACAACCCGTCATCACTTTTAACAGCAGCCGACAATTAGTACAATTTAAACGTATAAATAATTGTCTTTTGTAATTAAATTAACGGTATAGCTACATTTATTGTATAGTTAACACTTTACTATAGTCTTGTCTATGCTATGTAGTACAATATGAAGATTTACTTTGATTTGTGGTCAACATGGTCCATCCTTCTGAAAGTTTCACATTTTGTTTTTTACTAGCCCTCACAACTTCGTTGGGATATAGGAATTCATTTGACAACATACATTTTTCCATGTCTGTCAGCACATAGATTGAGAATGCAGCAAGGACATATTCGTAGGACTGGCCCTTCTAGTTGTACTATGCAGATTGTGCATTGTAGAAGTGGACTCTAGACTGCTGTATCTTACATGGCGGCAACAGCAAAATAAATATCTGTTATAGTACTTTCTGAACTGTCCACTGAGAAAGTAGAGTGCAAATGGGTTGACGCAGGAATTGATGAACTGCAGACAAAACCCAGTGATCTTGAAAACGTGCCAGAAATAGTTGTAATGGCCAACATCGAAAAAGTACCACATATGATAAATATGGCGGGGTAGCCAACACACGATAAAAATTACAACGAAACTGAGTACCACTCGAGCAACTTTCTTCCTGGCGGCAATCTGGCGGTGTTGATTGGCAGCCCCGGCCTTTGATTCGGTGGGAACGCTCTCGCTGCTCCTGATCAACATACGGGCCATCATGGTGTAGAAAAATCCGATGGTTAGGACTGGCAGTAAGAAAAAGACAATAAATCTTGTGGCGTAGGCAATCTGCCCATACAGCTCTCCCATCTCTTTCGGGGAATTTGTGCAGTACGCTTGTGTCTTGTTGGGAAATGTGACGATTGTTTCTGTACTCATCACAGCATCGGGGATTGCAAGAAGAGCCGACAGAAGCCATATCACTAGTGCTATACCAACTGTTGTCCGCTGAGTGCAGCCTGTAAGCTTAGCCATCGGGTTTACGATGGCCACGTAACGGTCAGCGCTAAGTGCGGTCAGAGTGAAGACGGAAACTCCAAGAGACAAGGTTTGCAAGTATTCATTCAATTTGCATCCGATAGTCCCAAAGGGCCAGTTGAGGAACGTGTAAATAACCGATGAGAATGGCACAGACACCAGAATGAGAATAAAGTCACCAAGTGAGAGACTTGCAATCAGAATGTTGGGGACATTTCTCATCACCTGGTCACGTGAAAGAAAAAAAAATACATGGATTATAATTAATTGGAAAATGAAGGTCTTATAAATTATTTTAAATATATAATAACAAGCATGTAACAATTTATTCAGAAATATAAAGGAAGGACAAAGGTGAATGACGAGAGGATGACATAAATATGTGTACTAATAAAACATAAGAAGATGGAAGCCATGTAGTCTCTGAGAGTAAAGAATCAAGGCAAAAGACAGACAATTTCAGAAATCAGATACCGATAAGATTCCATATGGAACTGGCATCTCATCCTAAATGAACAGACACACAGGCATACACTTCACATTTACTAAAATATTTAGGTCTACCGTAATCGCTTCCATCCGCCGCATGAAACTCAACCCTACTGACTATCCCCCACCAATCTTTTGAAAACACTCTTGTCCATGCGAACATTACAACCGCTTTCATCGGTAGCATGCATCTTAATCCTACAGGCTTCGCCTTCCAATCTTCTGAAGTCAAAACCAACTATGAGATCATAACAACGGCTTTCATTAGTTGACTACATCTCAGACCTACAGACTTTCCTATCCCATCTTCTGGAAACAGTCTAAACACGATAACATTATCTTTACTTTCATCAGTTGAATACATCTCAGACAGACCTAGAGACTTCCCCATCCAATCTTCTAAAACAGGTCATGAGAATATCTCCACCGCTTTCATCAGTTGCACGCATCTCAAAGCTACTGTTAAGCCCCTCTAATCATTTGAAGACGGACTCTCCTTGAGAGCCCCCATGAGGTTCTCAGGAAAGAGTCGAACAAGGTCACTAATATTAGGCACCATCACACAGTCGAACAAGGTCACTAATATTAGGCACCATCACACAGTCGAACAAGGTCACTAATATTAAGCACCATCAGGCAGTCGAACAAGGTCACTAATATTAGGCACCATCAGACAGTCGAACAAGGTCACTAATATTAGGCTCCATTAGGCAGTCGAACAAGGTCACTAATATTAGGCACCCTCAGACAGTCGAATAAGGTCACTAATATTAGGCACCATCAGGCAGTCGAACAAGGTCACTAATATTAGGCACACTCAGGAGTCGAACAAGGTCACTAATATTAAAAACCATCAGACAGTGGAACAAGGTCACTAATATTAGGCACCCTCAGACAGTCGAACAAGGTCACTAATATTAGTCTCCATCAGGCAGTCGAACAAGGTCAATAATATTAGGCACCATCAGGCAGTCGAACAAGGTCACTAATATTAGGCAGCCTCAGACAGTCGAACAAGGTCACTAATATTAGGCAGCATCAGACAGTCGAACAAGGTCACTAATATTAGGCAGCCTCAGACAGTCGAATAAGGTCACTAATATTAGGCAGCCTCAGACAGTCGAACAAGGTCACTAATATTAGGCAGCCTCAGACAGTCGAAAAAGGTCACTAATATTAGGCACCCTCAGACAGTTGAACAAGGTCACTAATATTAGGCACCCTCAGACAGTCGAACAAGGTCACTAATATTAGGCACCCTCAGACAGTCGAACAAGGTCACTAATATTAGGCAGCCTCAGACAGTCGAATAAGGTCACTAATATTAGGCAGCCTCAGACAGTCGAACAAGGTCACTAATATTAGGCAGCCCATGGGGTTGGCAACCATTCCCTGTAAACAGATTGCCATAGAAACCAATGCTGAAAATGCACGTGTCTGCTTGTTACGCGATTCCTTCCTGAAAGGGGACTTACTTCAAAGGTGGCTCCATGCTCCGTAAGGAACACAAAGGAAGATGATGATGATGTCTATGAGAACATTACCATCGAAAGCAGTGTGATTAAAAAAACAACAACAACAACAACATGATCAGCAACAAAATTACAACACCTGACTAAATCGTCTCAGTAAAATAGCCTAGAATGTTAAGACAACGTTGTTATAAAGTGATTGCCAGCACAAGTACACAGAAGACAAACGAAAACCGATTACCTATTATAGACTGAAGGAAGGGTGTAGGAAACGTTTAAAGAAGAAGCCAGACAAAAACAATGCAAGAAACAGCATGGCACTACGGCTAGGTAAACAGCGATATCTAAAGATTTCAGATGCTCAAAAGACAGCTGAGAACGAGAATAATAGAAAACGTCATTATGCATCCCACCTAATGATAAAAAAGAGAGAAAAGGCAATCTGTAACAATCAAAAAAAAAAAAAAAAAAAAAAAAAGGGCCCGTGCGAGGGTAGAAAAAAAGACCAGGTGCAACATTCCCTAACCTCCCCCCCCTCCCCTTTCCACCCCCCTTCCACCCCCCCTCCCCCCCTTCCCCCCCTTCTTCCCCCCCCCCCCCAAAAAAAAAAAAAAAATAAAAAAATCTGCTGTTGTAATTAAGTATGTTTTGTAAAAATCCAAACCCGTAACACACGGTCAAGGTCGTAGCTTCCCTCTTTGCGCCCAGTTTTCAAACGTTACCCAGGACAAATCAACCCGCGTAATACAAGACGTTATAATATTGAAGGAACACAAAGAAGATGGAAGTTTTTGTCAATTAATTTTAATAACATGTGAAATATATACGGCCATCACGTCAAATTCCATCTCACACAAAATGCATTCAGTCTGTTTGATATCAACCCAGTTCTTTTCAGAATTCTGAGCCCTGAGGTTCTGAATATACAAACTGAACCCTTCTACGTGTATCCTGTTTTTCAGAACTCTTTTTGAATGTTTTATTAACTTTTATAATGATAATAATAATAACCCCTTCAGTCTTAACTGACTATGGGAATGCGCCCCTGAGGTGACAGCTGCTTTTCCTGGTATTCCTTAGGAGCCGCGGTAGCATAGTGGTTGGTGCACTGGCTTCCTAGCTCAGTGGTCTATGGTTCGATCCGCAGATGAGGTGGGCTTTTTTTAGGCCGCAAACGGTTCCTGGGTCGACCCAGCCCCAACTGGGTACCAGAGAAACTCTGGGAAGGTTAAGGCGGCCGGCGTGATGCTGACCACATCACCCCTAGTGTGCCGATGGTCAAGAAAATATGGGCCTAACAACATGTACCCAATATGCCTCAAAGGGCGTGTAACGGGATCCTCCTTTCATTGTTTTCTTTTCTCTTCTGCTTGTTGTGAGGTCTATAAAGGCAGTTTATAAAGGCCATTTCTGCTCTCTTGATTTGGTAGTATAATGGCAGGAAATCGACTTGCGTATTAGACCAAAACATTAATTGTTTCCCCTCTTCTCCACCGCCTCCCTCCCTCCCCAGACGGTTTTTATACTGACCAACGGGATGCGTGTTGTGGATGAAATTGAAGTTTGTGACTACACTAGGGTTCCCATAATGTTTTGTTTAAAAACCGGGACATTTCCAAATTTTTACCAAAAAAAAAAACCGGGACATTTTGTAAAAAAAACGGGACATGTTAAAAATTAAGGTAAAGCACAAATAAATCTATTATATATTATATGTTGCACTTAAAATAAGATACTTTTATAAAAATACACATATTAACTAACACAACTTCCACTTTAAAAAAGAATTCTAAATTACAAACATTACTTAATTATAAAAATCGCACCTTTAAAAAATACACAATAGTCAAGTTTATATTTCAGATTCATCAGAATATTTATCAGATTGATGGGCCTGTTCAAGAAGTTTTTTTTCTTCTGATATTTGGACATAGTATTCAGCACAAGAGAAATCCTTAAAATGGGTCTTTATAATGGTTAAAGCTTTCACTGTCTCAATTTTAAGTCTGTTTTTTTTTCGTCTGTCCAAAGCGCATTTATTAATGAAAAAACACGTTCAACAGCTGCATTGGATCCTGGCAGTGCCAAACAAAAACTAACTAGGCATTTCAGGTTCTCAGCATTTATATCCTGCTTTGTAAAATGAGCGAACATCTCATACCATTTTTCACTGACACTTTGATCCTTCAGTTCACTCCACACATCAAATTTGCTTTCACAATATTTTTTCACACATGCAAACTCATCAAGTAAGTCCTCTTCATTCACAGTAAAATTTGGTGACACTGTCTTCATGAATATGTAGCTTTCTTGGATGTTCTTCCAAGTCACAGACTCCTTTCCCTTCAAATTGATCCAATCCATAGACTGAAGAGGCGTAAGAAATGGTGTACACCACTCCTGAATATATTCAATGCAGGTGTCATAGAAATCTACTGCATAGCTTTGAAACTTTTCAACTGTTATGTGTCCTTCTTTTTCTAATTCTTGCAACTGATTTCTCACAGTAGTGGTAAGAAACTTTTCTGCCTTCCTGTAGTTATGCACTGCCGTGTGATAAGCGAAGGTTGCTTCCTGTGCTGCCAACGATAACTGTTTTTCCATTTCCTTTTCACTCTGGGTTTTCGCATTTTAAGAAATGACTTATACTGCTGTCGGAAGCCTTACTTTCAACAGCACCTTTATGTTTTTTCGTTTTCACGTGGTTGACTACGTCTGACCGACCACCATGTGAAATGCAAAATTTAGAGCTGCATAAAGTACATTCCACATTTTCATCTACACCTTTAATGAAGGGAAATTCTCTTGTAATGTTATCATTTATACTGCACTTACGTTTCGGCATTATGCGGATGAAAAACGATAAAAATACTGTATAATAATGCTAATACGCATTACATCATTTGGTAGATGCTCACTGAACATTGTTTTGGTCGACTTTCGAATTTTTGTTCGAGATTCAAACCGAGGGTCCACTGTAACCGGAAATTTATAAAGTAACACTACTAAAACACGGAATAAAATCCGATACCTAAAGATTTTTTTTTCAGGAAGGACCCTTAAAAAGCGGGACATTTGGAATAAATTCGGGACACCGGGACATTTTATCAAAACACGGGACTGTCCCGGGAAAAACGGGACGAATGGGAACCCTAGACTACACAACAACAAAGCTAATAATGCGATGACAGAAAAAATGTGCTCAGAGACCATGTGACGGATCTTATCTTTCCCCAATTGGTTCAGTATTTGTTGTTGATGCTGTGGCCCAGGCTGACATGTCATATTCCAGTACGGGACCCCAAGATGCAGCAATAATGAATGCAGTCAGTGACCCATAGCTGTACTGCTTGCATCAGGACCAGCGAACCAGAGCTAGTCAATACCGCACTCCACCTCCACGTGGTGGTCCTGGAAACAGTCTGCAGCAGTGCAGTCTGGCTGAGCGAGTGCGGATCGCAATGGGAAGGCAAACCCGGTCCCTAAAAAATGCCGTGCTGAAGTAGGATGTGTCGACCAAAAGGTGCAGATATCACAGCTTAGGCGTAAACAGACACAACGCATCCACCGTCCTTTTCAGGGCGAACGAGGAAGAAGAAGAAGAATATTCCAGTACAGGCCTGACTGTGCCGGTATAGACATTTCATAGTATATAACAGTTCATGTACTTTGCGCAGTGGAGACATGCTGATTATAAACCGCTAACCCAGACTCAACCATAAAGCTACACTACAGTGCGTTTTACAGTGTTTGCCGCTGTTTAATATTCAATATCTCTGCAACCACTTGATCGTAATTATTGCAACTTTGCATATGACCTAATGATCGCTATGTCCCGAGGGGTACATTTTTTTCCTCGTTAACAAACTTATGGTTTTAAATTTTCTTTATTTAAAGTATACAAAATCGACCACCTCCTAGTCCAACCGTGTATTGACAGGGCTTTCCCCTTCATATTTGTGAGCTATTTCGATTTAACATCTTGAACGTATTTCACATGATTTTCCCCGTGTTTCAGCTCACTACCGCACTGTTTTGAACATTACATCCGGTGTGTTCAGTTACCGTTCTACTGATTGTGTATTTCAGTGCATAGGCGTATCTTGCGGTATTCTAGGTCGGAAATACAATGGGTATGAAAGTCAAGTTCCTTACACTGCATACTATGGCAGTAAAGATGTATAAATATTTCTGCAGAGAAGCTAAGCGTGGTGAACTGTATCGGAGTCTCTCAAATCATGAAAAGATAACTATTCACGCTTTGGGTTTAAGTAAACGCTCATTTCATCAATTAGTTAGTTGCTTATCCTTTACAGGACGTGGCAATCAACCCCAGCTTTTATTGGCTGTTTGTGATTTTTCTAGGCAATTTTTTCATTCAGTAGTTTGCCATTGCTTTCTGAACGGTACGGCGCTTATACCATTGTTAAAAATCCACACAAAGCGATTTGCTTCCAAACCGCCTGCAGCAGGTTTCGAACCTGGTATATCTGGATTATGAAACTGCGTTCATATCCATTAGGCCACAGACGCCGACCATTTCATCAATTACTCAAAGCTAATGGAATTTTCAGTTCAATCAATACCAGGACGCAAGGAAGAAAGGAAGTAGTAGATAGTTTTGACAGGGATGTGATTAGAAGAGAGATTTGTAGAATGTTCAATTCCAAAGAAACTGTGACACTAAGAAAACTGAAAATTCGGTTGAGAACACACAATGACACTGATGTGTCGAAATCAACATTATGGAGAACTGTTAGAAACATTGGCTTTACGTTTAGGAAGTACGCTAGTGGAAGAAACGTCATCTGCGAGAAGCCGCACTTAGTATCTATGAGAAGTAAATATTTACGTGAAGTACGGGAAATGCGTAATCAAGATTATGATATTGTGTATGTGGATGAAACTTGGATCAATGCTCACCACACAAGTGAAAAGGAATGGCAGTTATCAAATGGAACGATTAAAAGATGTGTACCCAGTGGAAAAGGACAACGTCTGCTAATGGCACATGCAGGCAGCAGACATAATGGGCTAGTGAAAAATGCTGAACTTATTTTCACTTCCAATTATACGGACAACCGGGACTATCATACCGAGATGAACGGTAACATATTTAGAGAGTGGATTGAAAATACTCTTCTTCCGTCCCTAGACAGACCATCCTGTCTGATAATGGACAACGCATCATACCACAACGCTGTGGCAGAAGAAGACAAAATCCCGACATCTTCGAGTACAAAAGATGCTATAAAGATTTGGCTAAGAAAAGACGACATTCCATTTAACGAGGGGTTTCTGAAACCTGAATTACTGTCCCTTGTTAAGAAATCACAAAAGACCAAGATATTCCATATAGACAAGCTGATTCAACAGCATGGTCATATGTGTTTGAGACTGCCACCTTATCATTCACATTTAAGCCCAATTGAACTCGTTTGGGCAAAAGTTAAAGGACAGGTGGCAGCTGAAAATAAAGCTTTCAAACTATGCAATATGAAAGAACTAACATATGCCGCTCTCTCGCAGATAGACATAGATTATTGGTGTAAATGTGAAGACCATGTCTTAAAAGAGGAAAATGACTGTTGGAAAAAAGATGGACTGTCGTTCGTTCAGCCGAGAATAGTCATCAATATGTTAGACTCGTCTGACTCAGAATAAGTGTGTAAATACCTTATATGTTTTATATGTTTTCTCTTTCATCTATGTGTATATGTAAACCAATTCATTTCCTTTTTATCTCCACGATTTCACTACTATTTTTAACATACACAGTACTTTCACCTCTTCATGCATCCATTCACGTTTTAGTATAAAAAGTAACATTTACAACGAATAGGCGTTATTATTCTCTCAAATATTCCGAAGAAATAAAAAAGGACCTCACGTAGTAATCAGTTAACAAACCCCTCTAACATTCGAATTGTATAGACGCCTATGCCGAAAATATGCAACTTCCTTCATTTACGGTAAATTATTTTCTACCAGGACAAAATAATTACTTCGTTAAAAAAGATCAAAGGAATTAGCCGTTGCAAGAAAAGAATACTACCTGCAACATTGAATTTTATTAAAAACTTTGGGACATTGAAAATATAAGACCACATGCAAAAAATCATGTTTATCAGGGCAAGGAATATGGAGATATTTGAAGTCAATCGTCGACCGATCTTTTTGAAACGCACTATAATTGAAACTTGATGTATCGAGACGAGTCATTGTGGTTGACTTTAACAGAGCCACCAAGCACGATGGAGCCACTGGGCTCCACTGCATGCTCCGATGTGTTCCAAATAGTAATTTGCAACACAAGACATTTTGTGACGGCGTAACTGCCCCAAACAAAGAAAGAAGAAAATGAAAAATAAAAAAAACCAAAACATTTGTGAACTCTTCTTTTTGTGACGGTATACGTGTGCCCTTTAAATAACACTCACCAATTTATTTATTTATTTTTTTCCAATCTTTATTCGCATTCCGTTTGAGTTTACAAAACATGTTCATCTCGTACATATTGCAATAAAGAAATTTCAACGAAAAGACAATTACACAATGAACAATTGTATAGAAAAACTTTCACTCCCTCGCATACACTCATTTACAAAAACTCTTTCTTGCACATTTAAAAAAGTTATACATTATACATTTTCTGTAATGATAGTAGTGATTAATGGGAGACGGGGAAAATGGATAAAGGAACCATACTACCTTGTTCTTGAAATTAAAATGCACACTCGTTTTTATAGTGATAACAGTAGGGGCGGGGGGGGGGGGGGGGGAGGGGGGCGGGGGGGGGGGGGGGGGAGGGGGGGCGGCGTGAGGGGGGGGGCGGGGGGGGGGGGGGGGGGGGGGGGGGGCGGGGGGGGGGGGGGGGGGGGGGGGGGAGGGGGGGGGGGGGGGGGGGGGGGGGGCGGGGGCGGGGGGGGGGGGGGGGGGGGGGGGGGGGGGGGGGGGGGGGGGGGGGGCAGGGGCGGGGGGGGGGGGGGGGGGGGGGGGGGGGAGAGGGGGGGGGAAGAGAAATAGAGAGGAAAAACTGAATAGACGAAACTTCCACAAAAATGTTTCAGTGAAGATACAATTAAAACACTTCTTTCCCGTTTTGCTTTATACAGTAACGCTGACTTTCTCTTTCTGATTCCATTATATATACAAGTATAATTGCTTTTTACATAATATTACAAACATCATGTGCATTATTAAAATAGAAGGTCAAATTGAAATACAGATAAAAGTCATATAAACTCGTACACACACACTTCTACCAAAAGTCTACTCTCATTAACATAACAATAAAACAACAAACGTGTGATATATACATTCATAATTGTCACGGATTGACTGATAATTTTATATTCCCTATACGTCCCATTTTTCTTACTCTTTTAATGTTTCTGGTTTCCTCGATTTTTTTGCACTTTCGGTTTCTTTTCCTTCGGATTTTACCTTCGCAGCACAGTATTCCCCTCTCAGACCCCACCCTGTGGTTTGATTTTGTTCTGGCCTTCATTATAAATTCACCACTGGTCAGTAGTGGTCAGCTTACGATAATATTACCTAAGCTGCACCTGGTGTCTGACTAGGGGAACGCTTGTAGCTCCACGAGCGAGAAATAGTTTATTTGAAGAAGCGAACCGCTATCCTACTAAAGTCGGTAGCGGGAGCAAAGATGAGGCAACCCTTTGAGGTCTAGGAACCCGCTTTCATCTCCGATTCAGGGGAGACAAAACTCCCGTTCGTTCTGAGATTTTTGTTGTTGCCCTTGATCGCCGCAGTTAGCTCATAGAATAATATTATGTTTTATCTACGAAACTTTTTCGCGGTTATTGTCTCTGATGTAGACTCTAGAAAAACATTTGTCTTACTCATGATTACGGTATACGCCGAACATCTGTGGAAACATCCGATGCTAGGTGGCCGGGGGTAGCGTCTCTTGTAGACTATAAACCTAGATAGTTGTACCTTGTCAAACACACTCGTAAATTTTTCCTGCCCGTAGATGACCAATGAGACGAAGGCAGATGTGGGCGCAAAACAAGACTGTGTTGCCTATTCTCGTCATCTCGGGTTCCAGGGTACCCCACTGCAGGATTCCAGTCAGGCGAAGAACGTAACATTCTCATCGATCTCACGGTTCCTAAAAGCAATTAGCACCACGAGTTGTCATCTATACCTGAAGTACAACCCTTTTCGACGCCCATACCTCTAATGGGAAATGAGCTCATGCAGTGTATAACAAGCCATAGCAAATCTGAAATCTTATTTGGCAGTAGTGGTTTCCTACTCGCCTCTTGATCACCAGTCAGAGCATAGTGGCTTCCAGCATATCGATCAGCACAGCGTCTTCAGCAAAATTGAAAGCACCAGACTGTGTGTTTAAACTGAGCGCTCAGTCACAAATAAAGTTCAAACCAGCCAAACCGGATTTAAACATCAAGTACGCAGGCCTATTTCACGAGCTGGATAAATAGCGCAGTGGACCGGTTGTCCTAAATTGACCTCGTCTTGTGTGTGTTTCTGGTCATTAACCCCCCCCCCCCCTCCCCACACGTATTAGTGGCCAGCCGAATGTAGACAGAGTACTCTACATCCTATCTTGTTGCTAGTGCGTGTCCAACGGTGCATGGATAGCGCCTACAGTGAATTTATAGTTTATTCATCACCTGTAGGAGGATATACATTTAAAGACACTAACTGGAGTTAATGAATTTAGTTCCACAGAAGCGGAAGGATTGGGAACTCTGTTTATTTATTTATTTTTTTTTTTCGTACGCCCGCTAATACTCGAGGCGAAATCTCAGGTTATTATTTATGTCTAACCTGACATTGATTTTACGTGAGTATCCCTTTATTTCTTGTACAGAGACAGGTGTCCCTCGCCATTCAGGCAAATACTCGCCGATTTCGGAGGTACCCATTGCAGCTGGGTCGGCTCAGGAGCCGCCAGTCCCTGGTCGACGACACTCCTTCAAATGTCTTCGCCAGGTCTCGAGTTAATCCAGTCCAAATCCCGGTCGACGAAAAATCCTCAAATGCCGTCGCCCGGGTTTGATCCTGTATCACCCGGTCGCCAGAGCGGTGTTGTAACCACTACGCTGGCGCGGCTCCCCATTCTGTTTATTTATTTGTCGATGTTCTACAGGAGGGTTTTTGTGTTGGTGGATGGTTTGTTCGTTGGCGTTTAATTGGATATTTCTTAACTTGATGTGATTATTTATGCTTTTCTTATGTTGTTAAGATGATATACTTATTTCATATATTTTCTACCTTCAAGAACCTTTAATAAATTGTACTCATTTATCAACGCGCTGTTCACGACCCTTCATCCATACTTAATATTACAGCTCTTACTATTGTCTCTATTTGACCAGAGAAAGGAGAGCGGGTGGTTCTTAAGACTATATAAGTGAGTTGGGGCTTGGAAAGAGAGATAGCTTTTAATGAATCCTCTTTCAGGTTTGTCTCAAGTTCACCCTATTTTACACATTATCTGTGTGTTGTCTATAATTCTGTCAGTCCACTCTCACTGTCGATTTCACTACAATTGTCTGACTCGTCAAATACTCTAAAACCTTAACTCAACCACGACAATAATCAAAAAGTCAAGTTAAGCAATGCTGTGCGATTCTCTCTTCGCCGTACTGTCAAAAATTCTCCCCCTGAATTTCAGGGCATTTGCAGTACAAAAACCGGGTCAAACACCTCCTGCGAACACAGTCAGAGATCAGTGGACAATACAGACATTGACACTTTAACGGCGTCCAGAAATGTGGCCAACATGACTGTGGTGAGTTGGGATTATATAAATATTTATAGGGGACTTAGTGTACTAAATGAGATCAGCTGTGAAGGTCTCTGTATCTAATAAGGTTGGTGTGTTACAGAGAACCTTGCTTGCTACCACATTTCGACCTCAATCAGACTTATTCTTGAATTGTATGATGACTTCGTTTAATGTCTAGGGTTATGTTAGTGATGAAGTGTAAGTTCACAACAACCAACAGACAGATAAACACCTAAGTAAGATTCACAACAATTTACAACACTATGACAATCACAAACACATAACACTCTAAAGATTTATCTTAAGTAAGTCAAGTGTTAAATTTTATAGAATGTATTAGCTTTTTCAATATATAGATATCCTGATCCTACTACAATGTGAATCAGGAATCACAATCAAATGTAAGCACAATGTTTATGTACAAAAATTTATACAAAAGATCTTTGTCCAGACATACAATAGTATTGTAATATAAGTGTAGTGTTGTGATGTATTATTATGAGGTAATACTGGCTTTTAATGCTAGGTTGTTGTTTGTCATCACGACTTCATTTGTTTGTTACTGGTGGAAATAATATTAAAGGATTCACAGATTCTGTTTCTTTACAATTTCTGTCCCTTTTATAATAAAGTTCAGTTCAGGGGTATTTGGTTCAAGGTTGGGCTTTACGTGCTGACATGCTCTTATCTCATAATGCAGCTGCAGGAAACCTGTATCCTCTGCTCGCTTGCTTCTCAGTTTGATAATATGATAGACAATGGCCGCTATCTTGTGCTGGGAGTCTGCTGCCAACTTTCTGGATCACGCAGTACTCAGACCGGACAATGCAATATCACCATCTATACCACGGTCCCACAATTCGTAAGGAAAACACACTAAAGATGACTGGCACAGTTTGATCTGCGGTATGTCCAAGCTGTTATCATATATTTAATTTTGGATAACACTGCCTGCTCTCATCTCTCAAATGTGTAACGATATGGCGTCCCTTCTAAGATTTCTTCTGCCAATATCCAGTGTATTGACCAATCGTTTTGAATATATTCAAAAGAGTACCCAGTCATTCCAACATTTTCATTCACTTCTACTCCGTTTCAAGGCATTTATTTGTTATTCATAGGTCACCCAATCCAATTTCTTTTAACTACAAAGTTCAGCCAATGGCCTCCCACGTACTATTTTAGACTTTCTGTCACTACTATGTTTCAACAAAATTCAGTGATTTCCATCCCAAGCAGATATGACCAAACCTGACAGTATCTCTGTTCTCTATATGTTTTATTACCAATATCTAATTATCTAATGGACTTTTTAGATAATTTATTACATATTCGTAGTCTACTAGCCTTCCTGTACACGAATATATGATTTTCAAGGGGCTAAGTGGTGTAGTTAAGAATACGATCTTTTTTCGATGTTAAGTGTTTAATTTCAACTACCACCTGTTCAATCCTTTACGACTGTACTATCAGTATAAAGTCAGGAGCACTACGTAAAAATTCAATATTCCTAATAAGAATTAAACCTGTTTTCAAAACTTAACATCGTATCGTTAGTTTTTTTCATCACTGTTTATTTGAAAAAATTAAGCCATGCACACTGCGAGTTGGTTTATTTTTAGACACACAGCGAGTGGCTTGCGCTACTGTGTTACATGGTCCGTCTACCTCTCTCTGCTTTTTTTCTTCTAAGCCCGTCTGTCGTTCCAAGGCTAACCTTGTGCGTGATTTTGCACTAGTGTTAGTTTTTTAAAATCAAGGTCGTTCAAAAGATTTTACTACACATTCTATTTTTAGAACTACGGTTATCGCCGTATTGTTAGGCTTAAGCATTTTATTTAGGAACGAACGAATTAGGACAAGTAGAAATCTTGTGTTAGCCATTACGGCGTTATACAACTAAGGCATTATCTATACTGGGAAAGCACTGATCCTTCTCCATTCTTCTTCCTATCGTATTATTTCGTTCTGCTTTACATTTATGTTCTAATTTATATATGGGTATTAGAATTTTTCACTACAATGACCTCCCGTGAATACAGGAGTAGTTTATAAGGTCGAGTTTAAGTTCCTTTTTTTCCCCTTGTGGACACCCACGTATTCCGACCGAAGACCACACGGTCTGCTGTTGACTTTAGAAAAAATTATCCTACAAAAACGCTTACTTTTGCATCATCCGTCTAAAAAAAATACAAATAAAAAATAAAACAAAATAAAATAATGAAATAAACAAACTACACAA
Organism: Oreohelix idahoensis; assembly: GCA_024509875.1. NCBI lineage: Eukaryota > Metazoa > Mollusca > Gastropoda > Stylommatophora > Oreohelicidae > Oreohelix > Oreohelix idahoensis. The sequence goes on from JAMPIV010016750.1 coordinate 131,414, forward strand.
ACTACACATGTACATATGCATTAACAATTTAAAAATTTAAAAATAAGAATAATAATAACAACAGATACATAGAAAATAAAATAATAACAATTTAAAGGCAGGCATCTCTCTGCGGACATGTCAAAAAGGAGGATGAAAAATTTTAAACATGCACACACTCTCACACGTGTACTTAAGATAAAAATATTGGGTGATAGACTACCTCCCCTTTAAACATTGTGTGTGTGGGGAGGAGGGGGGAAGAGGATGTTTGTTGAAGGGGTGGGGAAGTTAGAAGAAAAAAAAGACAGATGGAGTACCTCGTATTAGCAGTGGGGATGGGCGAAAAAAGGAGGAGGGATAGGAAAGTTACCTTTGTATAAACTAAAGGCTTGGATTTAAGAATATTTGGCGGGTCATGGTACAGGTAACTGGGAATAGTGGACAGGTTTTAAAATACTTGTAAGCGTCGCTCGCTGGAGGAACAAATTCAGGAGGAGGGCTGGGAGGATAACTTTGTACTCAGATACTGATTTAATGCGACTTTTCCATATTAAATAACGGAATTCCGAAAGCAAAAGGATCAATTTTAAATGGATGTCTGGGTGTGTCTTGGGAATTGAATTAAGCATAATGGCTTTGAAAATGTATGTTTTTTGTTTCGCATCTGTGTCCAGTATGTCTTGTAAGATTTTTTGTGCTGTTATAATTGTACTACATTTATAGAAAATGTGTTACGCACGTTTTTGTACATTTGCCTGGCACATTTTGCATCGTGATTTTCGTTTTAATCTGTGTGTTGCTCTTTCTGTGGTTGGTGTCATGTTATATAAAAGTCGGTATGTGACTTCTCTGGCTTTTGGTGCGATGCTTTTGTTGTGAAGATCGGTGAAAATCTCATTGTAATCTCTTATAAAGTAATTGAAACCTCTTTTAATTCTAAGGTGTAAGGGTGGTGCTTGTACCCTGACTAAGTGTTTGTAAATTGTGTTTGTTTTCTGGTTAATTAAAATTTCGTGTCCTTTGATGGCTTGTATGCATGTCCTGTAAAAGGGTGGTAGTGTGCCAAAATGGTGTGGGACATTGTTCATTAGTGGTCTCAGTCTAGCAAGTCTAAGGCCCACGTAGTAATGGGCTAATGTGTGTTGTTCTAGGTCTCTTATTATATTTCCTACATGTCTGTTTCGAAGTGCCATTATTTTTGTCCCTATATCCTGTAGGGCAATTCCCCCGAATCTTTTGTTTTGCATGAGGGTTTGATTTTTAATGCTAAATAAAGTGTGCTCAAAACAAAACACCCAATCTCCTTGTTTATCTCTGTCACAGTATGTTGTGGAGGGTCAAAGACTGTAGCAATGTAAATTACTTTTGGTATAATAAATCCGTTCACTATAGCACTTCTGGAAAAAATTGTTGTTTTTTTGTATTTGTAGCGGTGTAGCGTGTCTGTGATATGTGCGACAACGTTCTGCCATCTGACTTTGTGTGTGCGGTTTGGGTGAGATGGGAAGTATATACCGTACAGTTTCATGTTTGTTGTTGACGTTAAATCAAAGGGAAAATCTGCTTTGTTTTTCCATCTGCCTATACCTATAATTTTAGACTTTTGGACGTTTAATTTTGACCGATTACCTTTACCAAAAAGCGTGAATGTGTCTAGAATATTTTGTATAGACCTTTCATTGTGGGGAAAGAAGATAGTATCGTCTGCGTAGGCAAGCAACTTTTGTTACCCTTTACCCTGAATAAAAGTGCCTCTTATAGTATTGTCTTGTCTAATTTTCTCTAGCAGTGGTTCTAGAGCGAGTACATAGAGTAGAAGAAAAGGGGACATAATTTTTAGTTTTGTTTTGTCTGGATCGTCCTTAGGGATTAGAGTGATGTATGACAGGTTGAAACTAGATAGAAATTCTTTTTTTTTCGAAAGATTCTGAATATACCCGTAGTAGGAGAGGGCCTAAAATGGGGAAGAAATGTTGGTAGAATTCAGCTGTGAGTCCGTCTGGTCCTGGTGACTTGCCTTTTTGCATATTGTTTACTGCGTGTGTTATGTTTCCTAGAGTCAGTTCTGCCATCAAGAGATTATTTATCTTTGTTGCTCAGTTTCTTAGTGTATAGAGATTGTTTATCTTTGTTGCTCAGTTTCTTAGTGTATTGCATAAAAGTGTCCTGTATATGTGGTTGTATTCCTTCTTCTGTGTAAAGATTTCTATAGTAGTCATCAAAGGCTTGTGCTATATGTTGTGCCTCCGTTTGAATGTCTCCATGTGAATCAACTATTTGGCCTATTTGCTTGCTTCGCTGTATGTTTTGTTCTTCAGCCATGTATTGCCTGCTGGGTATCTCTTGTGTTATTGTGTTCAATTTTGTCCGTAACAGGGCACCTCTTAGTCTATGGTGTTGATATTGTTCTATTTCTTCCTGCAACGTAAATGTATGAAGTGCTGTTTTATCAATTTGAGTTGCGAGTTTGATGGCTTGTTCTATTATCTTTTCCTGTCGTATTTTGTCTCTGTGAATCTTGGTTGCCAGTATTTGTGTTCTCTCGCGTATAGTATTCTTTAATATCTCCCAGTGTTGTTGTATGTTTTTCAGTGGGTAAATCTTTTGTGTAAGTAAGAATGAGTTGCATCATTTGCTCTACGTATGCTTTATTTTGCAGCAGTGTGTTGTTGAATTTCCACTGAGGTGAGCGTTCGGATGTGATATTTGCGTGTGTGGTGTTTACAGTTGCCAAAACCGCTTTGTGGTCTGTGAATTTGAGTGTTTCTGGTAAGTGTTTTGACTCGATTGTACAGTGAGTTGATGGTGTATAAATTCTATCTAATCGTGCTGTTCTGCCTTGTGTGTTGTTTGTGTGTGTGGTGCCAGTCCCGTTGGGATGTGTCTCTCTGTAGGTGTGCATTAAGCTGTGCATGTTTACTATGGTTTGTAGTATATCTAGCTGGTGAGTGCCCTCCCTGTTTGCCATCCGAATTTGCGTTTTGACATCCTCGCCTATAACATCCATTTTTGTCAGTATAAAATTAAAATCTCCCCCTAATATGATATTCTGCCACCTGTATGAATGCGTGAGTAGGCTTTCTAGGGTATCATAAAATAAGGGTTGGTGTCTGTAATCTGGTGGTGCATGTATGTTGACTATGGTGTTTGTTTGTGTGTTGTTCCTTACCTGAACTATGGCTATTCTACCCTAACTATCTCTATTTTTCATGATAATTTCCCACCTATCCGATGTCTGTAAGATAGTTACCCCTGAATCTATATTCTGAACACTAAAGCTAAAACATGAATTGTCTAAGTCCTAATTGTTTCGTGTATGTTGGTTTCTTGAACCAGTATAAAATCTGGATGGTATTTGTGTATGTGTTATGAAATGTTGTAATTTTGAGCGAAGGCCACGAATATTAACACTTAATTACTCTAATTTCTGCCGCCATTCCTGAAATGTGTTATTTGTTAGTAGTGTGATTTCACAAAATTGGATTTTTGGGGTAGCGGGAAAAGTCGTTACTGTGCGCTACCAGGGCAATCCAGCACAATGACGAGTCTCGGGCTGGAGTCTGACAGTGTTCTACTTCTGGGTGGTGTTTCCACATGTTGCTTGTTTGTCTTTTCTTTGTTTGGGCTTGTTGGGCTATTGTTTTTATAAGCTCGTGCTGGAGTAGGAAAAAACTTGGGATCCATCATCGTAAAGTTCGGTGTGTCTTGCGTGGTGACGTTGTCCTCAGAGTGGTGTCTTCTTCATTTATTATATTTCGTGACTGTTTGGAACCTCTCTTTGTCTGCAGACTGACGGGGAGGTGGTATATGCTGTGCTTGTTTATCTGGTTGTGTACGTGCTTCATTTCCTTTACTTTTTTGGGGGCACCCGTTTGCCCAGTGGTCTTCTTGCATGCAAAAGGGGAACTCCGTCTTTCGTCCTGGAATAGTGACGAATATTTTGTGTGTGTTTTTCCCCTGCAATATACAGTTGAATCGAGCAGACTTCACTACACGTCCGTAAAAACTTCGGAAATGCAAAGTTGCTGATATGAAATAAAAGATCTTGTTCACAAAATTAAGCACTTGCCGAAACACTGGGGGGTTGTTTTTTTTGTGTATAGCGGCCTTACTGTTTTTTTTTTTTTTTTTTGAACAACTTTATTCACATTCTTTGGAAATTTACAGATTTACAAAGACGTACATCGAAACATTGCCATACAGTTACTGTATTTTTTTGGTTCGGTTTCTGCCTGCTTCTGGCGGAGGCGCGTTCCTTTATCTGCTAGCATAAAGCCCTAAAAATGACTCGCCAGCTTCTTTTTTTTTTTTTTTTTGGTATTTACAATTAAACTTCTTTTCTTTTTTATTCGCACTCAGTTCGAATTTACAAATTTCAACAAGGAAGTTCCAATGAAAATACAATAAAGCAGCAGCGAGGTTGAGGTCAGTACATAAAAAAACAACATTAAGTACAGAAATCCAGTTTAAGAAATTAGCATAATAGCGGTGACAGACTATATAACTTTCCTAAAGGGGAGAGAAAATTGTGACTTGTTGATTTTGGACAAAGGGAAATCAATCTTTAATTATGCCCCTTAAGGTTATTTTTTTTCCCTTCTGCTTTGGTATAGCGCTTTCTATACCTCGTTCACCGTTGCAAGCGATCTTTGTCCTCTCAAGACTGTGTGTGGTCCCGGCTTTCGGGTCTTCCCAGTAAAGTAGAGGCAGTGATATATGTCTGTGTCCGATAGCGTCATTTGACGGTGGTTGAGGCTCGGTCGCTGCTACGCCATTGATGAACAGAGCCGTGTTATATCGAGACTGTGTTTGGTCCCGGGTCCGGATCCTCCCAGTTCAGGTGGGCCGGAGCTGGTTTCTTCTTGGTAATGCAGATCGACAGTGGTAGAGGCTCGGCACTGGCTGTGCCGATCCCTCGATACGTCTTGTCTCGGAGATATAACCCCCTTTGCAGGGTAGAGAACGACTTTTCTCGTGGCATTGCACCCTCGCCACCCGAAGAGAAGTTCCCTGGGGTTGCAATAAAGCCCATTGGTGGCTGGCCTCTTTGCCAGTCACCACTGTCTTTGGAGGTATAACCCCCTTTGCAGGGTAGAGAGTTATCAAACCTCGGGGCAGTACACACACGCCATAGTGGGCCTGGTGTACCCTGTTTCGAGTCTAGGATGCTCCCTGGGGTTGAAAGAAAGCCCAAAACACACCCCCCAATCGCCTGATACGTGTGGATGCACGGCGGGTTGCGGCCCTATCGCCTGGTGTCACGATGGGTGGCTTCCCGGCCGTGTGGCAACACGGACCATGTGCAGAAGGGCGGTGGTCCGCCGCGCCAGGCTGTCTGCACAAAGGGTAAAAGAGTCTAGTTACTCGCACCCTATGGGGATTAAAAAGCAAAGCAAAGCAAAGCAATACCTCGTTCAACCAGACCCAAAATGGGCCATTGTGGTTATAATTGGGGTTTATTGAGTACTTTGTTTCCTTTTCAAGCTAGGTCGTTGTTAGCCCTGAAAAGGGCTGGTCCTGAGAAGGACCCTTAGCCTACTGTCTCTTGATTGCATACCAGTACTGCACTTCTGCAATCATGTTGTCCTTTTTGTTTCCACCTGTTCTAGCTTTGTTGGCAGTCTTGAAAAGGACTATGCGCTGGGACCAACTTTCATGTTATTGCACGTTTCACTAGCTTTGCCCTCAAACAAATGTAATTACCTGTATCTGATTAACCGTCCAACGTATTAATGCCATTTTTTGCATATGATGTTATATTGGGTTAGACCCAACAAATATATACTTTATATCTGTGCATCTTGTCTAGTTCCCATAAACGAATGAAATCCTTTGATCTTTGTCGGAATACTAATTATTGTGTATCGAGAAAAGAAATTTTACCACTTCAGTCACAGATTCTGTGAATTGATTAGGCATAGGCGTGTCTACTATTACAATAATGTGGCCATCACTTTTGCATATGAATACCTGTTGAAGATGATTTCTTAAATGATCTGCATGCGAGATACTCGTGACATTGTTTGTCATTGACATTTAGTGCGCTACCAAACTGGACCTTCATTGATCTAATTATTTCAATAGGTATCACCACTTTGCGGTTCATAAATATCATAATGGAACTTTGCTCCTCTACTGTGCTTGTAAATAACGGTAATGTCATCTTTAAAGAAATTAAACTTCATCCGAATCATAATCAGATGTCTCTGAGAAATTGATAATCAATCTCGGCTGAATGAAGGACAAACCATCATTTGTCCAATATTCCTCTTCCTCTTGTAACACATGGTTCTCACATTTCTTCCAATAATCCCTGGCTATATTGGAGATGGCGGCTTTTGTAAGTATTTCAACATCTTTTAATTTGAACGTTCTATTTTCAGTTGCTACCTGTTCCTTAATTTTAGCCCAGACTAATTCTATTGGGTTTAAGTGAGAATGGTAAGGAGGCAATCTTAAACATCTGTGACCATGTTCATGGATTGCCTTGTCTATGTGAAATATCTTTGTATGCTGTGTCTTTTTTACAATTCCAAGTAATTCAGGCTTCAGGGACATTTCGTTGAATGGAATGTTGTTTTTGGTCAGCCAAATCGTTATTACATCTTTAGTACTTGATGAATTAGGAACTTTATCTTCTGGTGCCACAACGTTGTGATATGAAGCATTGTCCATTATCAAACACGACGGTCTATCCATTGAAGGAAGTACATGATTCACAATCCAATCTTGAAATATCTTGTCATTCATCTCTGTATGATAATCCCTATTATCTGTAGATTTTGAAACAAATATGAGTTCAGTATTATTTAGAAGCCCATGATGGCTGCTTCCTGCATGTGCAATTATTAGGCGCTGTCCTTTGCTGCTTGGTACTAGTCTCTTAGTTGTCCCATCAGATGATTGCCAATCCCGTTCATTACTGTGGTGCGCATTGATCCAAGTTTCATCTAAATACACAAAATCATAACAATCTCTTCTCATTTCTCTGACCTCGCGTAAATATTTGCTTCTCATTGCAACTATATGAGGCTTCTCACAAATAAGGTTTCTACCACCAACATATTTTCTAAACGTGAATCCCAAACTCCTAATAGTCCTCCATAGCGTAGATTTGGAAATATCAATGTCATTATTCTTTCTTAACCAAATTTTCAATTTCCTTAAAGTCACTGCCTCATTATTGTGAAACATATTGCAAATTTCTCTTCGGATCAATTCTCTGTCAAAATTATCCACCACTCTTGGCCTAATTTTCGTGTGTAAAACACTGGAATTAGAAATTGCAGATGTCGCTATCCAGCGGTGCAGTGATCGTTTGCTTATCCCCAAAACATGAATAGTCCTCTTTTGTGGGTTTGAAATAGAATGATATAGTTTTCCTCGAGTAGCTTCATTGCAGAAATACTTAAAAATCATATTTGTGAATTGCTGTAATGTCATAAAATGTACTCGCAGACTCATTTGTCCTACTTAAACACACAATACTTTTTGTAGACACACCTTTGATTGACAATGTGTGCGTAACACCGGATATAAACTGTTTTATGTTCAAAAAGTGCAATTTCACGCAATTTCACGCTAAAATCATGCCAATTGTTTGATAAACCAATCATGTGCAAATGAGGTCGTATTATTTACTGTAGACATTTTAATATGTGTGTGTATGATGTGTGTTGGCAAGTAGGATTTTGATATTATATCGCAAAGAAACGGAAACCAATGGCCGCATTTTAATGAAAAATTTAATTCATAAGGTCTATACCATTTCAAATTGACACACAAAATTTCACTTATATGCATTATATATTCGCTGAGATATAGCATTTTGAAGTTGGGCAAAGCTAGTGAAACGTGCTACAGCTTCAGGTTTACCCAGCCTTATCTCCAGCTGTCTTATGGTTCTGCTGATTATAGCTGGGACAAGGTCCTCTAGAATTTCTTCCAGTGCTTTTTCCCTGGGTTGACGCTTGGGTCTTTGTGTTGTTTCATCTCTTATTTCTGTGATGACTTGTCTCTCCACTTCAATTCTTTTAAGGATTTCTTCGTTTTCCTTTTTCATTTCGGCCAACGTTGCTATGTCTTCTTGTATTTCTTGCTGTATTGTTTTCATCTCAAGGATCATGTGTTTTACACTGTCCAAGTCACCCGGGATATCTCCACATCTCACAGTTGAGGTTTTGTTCAGGTTGGTTTTTTTTTCCTCACAGTTGTTATTTGATCACTCTCACCTCAGACGTCAGTTGTCTGATTTGAATCGCAGGACCTTGTTCTTGCTTTAGAGGAGACAGAGTATTTACTTTTACTCTATTCTTTGCCTCACTCTGTGATACTCCCTTACCGATTGACACTTTGAGTATCTTTCTCTTTTCTTGGTATGCCGGGCAACCGCGGTATCTTATCCGTGCTCTCCCATGCAATTCGCACAAGTTATATTTCCATTGGGTGCTTTGTAGTCGGCGTCCTTCTTTGCCTTTGCACAGTCACTGTATGTGTGGTTTTCCACACAGTATCTGCAGGCTATCTCTTATCTACAAGACCTCTTTGTATGCGAAAATCCCTGGCCCCTGGAACATTGTATAACTGGAGGGAAATATACGTCTGTTATTCGAGTTCTGTTTTGTAGAGTAAGCGTCTGTGGCATAGTTGTACTTTAGACCGTCACTATCATGATATTAGTCTCTTTCTGGTTCCATGTTTTTAGCCTTTCGACATGCGTGATTACTGTACCGGAGTTTTCAGCCTCCAGATACCTGAGTACTTGTTGCTCTGTCAAGCGTGTGTCACCCCCTTAGATGACCAGCTCCTTGCTTTCCTTGTGAATCTCGGCTATTGATGTTATCTGGTGGGGCAGCTGAAATTCTCTAGGGCCTGACTCAAGTGTAGCCATCAGAGACTTGGTCTTGTCCGTTGTATTAAGGGCTATGATCACTCCCTTATGGTGTCTTTTGACACTTATTACGCCTCCTCTGCCTACTATTCTCTCCAATACACCGATTACTTTGTACTTTGTCGTCTGGCTGGGATCTGAGGGTGACCTCTTCTCCGGACATTTGCGTGATTTTGACTGATTTCGCCTCCGGACTACAAGTTCTGCGTGCACTAGTTGGACTATATCTCCTGTTTTTCTGAAAGCGTATCTGCTTTGCTTGTCAGCCTCGTCTGTTTCCTTTGTTCCCACCTCTGGTCTTGGTTAAAACAGGAATCTGGTTGGTTTCTGTTCGTTGCAGGAATAAGCCTTCTCTTGTGTCTGAGCTTTGGTGTTCGGGGATGTATTCTGGGTCGTACATGTTGTAGTCTATTTTTTGCATTAGGCATTTAGAGCTTCGGCTTGTCTAGATTGTTGCATCCACTTTAGGCGGTGAGCTTGGTTTCTCAGTCTCAGGTCCCTGAGTTTTTTTTCTATACTCTCTGCCGTCATCGGAGTTTGGTGCAGCTTCTCTGAAGTAGACACGATTTCGGCTGTCGGTTCGGGTCCGTAAGGTGTTGGCGACATGGCCCTCATCGGCTCTTTTGCTTTCCTTAAGATAAGATTGTGGATTTAGTTTATATATTATGTGACGACACGGTTGTGCGATCTCACGTTCTCTCCGGCAGTATCACTTTTTTTCTTCATTTTTCTCTTCCTCTCACTCATCGCTATTATTTGGCATATTTTTTGCCCTTTCATTCATTATTTTGCTCTCTACGTTGGATCTGTAGGGTGAAGTCTCTAACACTACGGAAGTATCGGCAACGGGACTATCTTTAATTTTCACATGTTTGCTTTGAGTGGATCCCAGACAGAACTGTAATAACGCCATGTAATTTGACCGATCAGCGACTGACAAGTTTTCCCTTCATTCGTCTGGCCACATTTGATAGAGACGGTCATCTCTATTGATATCTTTGAATGTGGCGGTACGTCACTTGTCTCAAGGTAGCTAGCGACTATCCCTATGTTTGCAGAAGACGGGAGATAATGAGATAATCGCTTCCGATGTACGTTCTGTATCAAGATTACAGATAAATCTGTCTGGAAACTCAAGATTTGCAGACGATTGCATCGGGGCAGTATCAGTGCACATTAATTGTTTGTGAAGATAGCACAAGATGCCGGCAGAAGTCTGACACAACGATATGAAGAGGTCACGCGTGGATATTAAATTTAATATTTTGAAACACGTGAGGGTGTTTTTTTGAATTTGAAACATCCCTACCCACGTAGTGCTGAACGAGAATCGATTGGATTGGCTGATTTGAGAGGCCGGAATATACTATGTATCTCATTGGAGAATTAGGCGGAAACACAGCTGGAATTGGAACTTGGAAACTGAAAATATAATGTAACAAAATCGGAGTCACAACACACACTGCAGCGCAAACGTCAGACTAGCGACTCCTAAATGCCAGAAAGAAAAATGAGTCATTGCACTTCGAAATTCTACAACTATAAGTAACAGATCGAGTATTTGGCAACTTAAGAATTTACAAGTAAACCCGCATTTAAGACTGGAAACTTAGGAATTTGATCACAAGTCATAGAGGAATTAAAGAAAAGTTTTCACAGGCCCAGTGATTTTGCAGAACATCCGCCGTCAGAGAAATTAACTCTAATTTCCCAGACAATGTCATACAGGAATTAAACAACAGTTTTCCCAGGCCAGTGATTTCGCAGAACACCCGCCGTCAGATGAATTAACTCTAATTTCCAAACCTAAGTGATTCGAAGCATCTAATACAGATATGTGTGTGACGGTATTGCCTCCCCTGCTTTGCAGTAGTGGTCCAACAGTGGCCAAAACTCAAGATTATCTAATATGGGCTTCAAAGGTATCTACCTTCGCACTAGATTACTCTTGGCAGAGATGTAGATAGAAGGGTGATGACACTTCTATTACAAAGGGAATCTTCACAAGATTGTCAGCATAAGCGAGAACAATACTGCTGTGGCTGAGTATGTTAGCTCTGTAATTATGCCGACGCTTTTTAACTAAGATTTTGTTCATATAACTGGGAGTCATGGTTCCCTATCGGCTCCCTGATTAGGCAAGCGACGTTAAAAAGGCCGGATTTCAGCCTCTTACAATCCGATGTGAAATGCGTGTCAGTTCTGCACGATTTATTATATCGTCGTCCAGTTCCCTTGGCTGAATTGCTCTGTTTCTGCCTCTGGTGGTCTTGTTGTTGTTGTTGCTGTTGGTGGGCTGTTTTGGGTGTTGTGTTGTCCGTACCTTTGGAGCTCTCATCTGGGCGATCCTTCTGTTTGAGGTGATTATCGTGGTGGCGCCTCTTAGGCGGATTCACTTCTAACTGGTCCCTCTGGAACGTATCGGCAAATAGTACCACCTGCTCAAGAGTTTCGGCCCCATGCTCAGCTAGGAACCTTCTCATGTCAGGGGTGAGCGAGACCTTGAACTGCTCCACGAGAATCATCTCTTTCAACCCTTCAAAAGATTCATCAAAGATGCTGAGGGATCCCCACTTCTCCAAGTACGTGTCTAGTCGTGTAGCAAATTGTCAAAAAGATTCATCTTTTTGCTTCTTAGTCTCACGGAGTTTACAACGAAAAGTCTCTGCGTTAAGCATAAAACGCTGTAGCAGAACCTTCTTCAGCATGGTGGTTGTTCTGTTCTTCCACGGGCATCTTGAGAAACACATCATAAGCAGATCCCCTCAGACTCTGGGATAGCTTCATGTTGTATCTCTCTCTCTTTCTCTCTCTCTCTCTCTCTCTCTCTCTCTCTCCCCAAGCCATATGTAGCTGCTAAGGATTCAACCCTAGAGATATAGATGTCTATTTCCTCTAAAGCCTCAGAATAGACATCTAGTTGGAAGGATACTGCACTAGGTGCCACCACTTGAGTGGTGTTTCTTCCATAGCTACTTTGGGAACTGCCAGACCGGCCATTGTTAGAACTAGAATCCACTCTTCTTCCTTCGATTTCCAATTCCTTCATTCTAATGGCGTGGGCTCTGTCCGCCTGTTCCTTCTTTTCTTGATATGTCCTCTCCTTTTCTTTCTGCGGCTTCGAAAGCATTTTGCTTTTCAGCTTTCTGTTCTTTGAAAGCTCTTTGCTTTTCTCTCTCTTCAGCTTGGGTTTTTTCGTGTTCCCTGGCCATCCTTCTCTCTTCCCTCTCAGCTGCTTTCTCATCACGGAGTGCGGCTTTCTCTGCATCGATCCTGTTTTTTTCTCTTTATCTTTTTTTTCTGTTCTCTCACCGAAGTAAGCACGAAGTCAGAAAGTTCTTTAGCTGAAAACCCTAGTTCCCGGCCTAGATTAAGGTAAAAGGTATGGAGGTTTTGGGACTCTGCCATTCTGAGCAAAAGGTCTGTTTACAAAGCTACGCAAAGTTACAACAGCTTCTAACAACTAAACACCAAATTACAACACTGAATTAGCTACTCCAATTGAACTTCTTATTCCTTTACCTTTAACTTTAGTTACAAAAGATTTTGTGTCTTTCAGTTATTCAATTATTCTTTATACAGTTACTTTTACTGCTATTATGAATGCAATGTATGCTCAGTTTTACTATAACACACTCTTGACACTTTTCTTTCAGTAACTCTGAAATTTATGTCAGTCAAGTCTAGGGGAACAACTGAACAATTTATATTTCCCGGCGCGTGTCGCTCAATTGTGAATTATCTCGCTTGTGCGACCGCGTTCAATCCCGTCGAGACCCCCAATTGTGACGGTATTGCCTCCCCTGCTTTGCAGTAGTGGTCCAACAGTGGCAAAAACTCAAAAGTATCTAATATGGGCTTCAAAGGTATCTACCTTCGCACAAGATTACTCTTGGCAGAGATGTAGATAGAAGGGTGATAACACTTCTATTACAAAGGGAATCTTCACAAGATATTCAGAATAAGCGAGATCAAAACTGCTGTGGCTGAGTATGTTAACTCTGTAATTCTGCCGACGCTTTTGTGAAGGGTTTAAGCACTTATTAATTTAAGCTCGTTTAAGCCCCCACCCCTGATTTACTCAGTGGAATTATATTATTCTTGTATAGCTATATGTAGAGTGTGTGTAGTAAAGTGACTGAGACAAACATGCAGTAACTTTAAAATGATTAAATCGAAGTTAAATTTGTAAAATTGCAAATAACAAAATTTAATAATCACTTAAGTTTTAACAGTTGGAAAATAATTTGAATAGTTATAGATCAAGAAATGTTATCGTCATGGTCTTTAAGGATTGTAAAGTGTTACAAGAAGTTCAAGTGGCAGCATAGATTTGAACTTAGCTGCCAATGACTATTCTGCTCCTTCTTATGGGTTGGTTCTTGTCACTCTGCTCACGCTCGTCCCTGATCAAGGTTGTCGGGGGTATCTCGTTTCCCAGAAATGTCAGAGTCTACAACGTGGGTCCTTCGTTTTAAAGCTTAGGCAGCTGTTCCCTTCTTGTTCTAGAGATAGTACTTTCTGCTGGTACCACCAATAACCCAATCCTGGCTCACATACTTTTTTGTTCAGATGAATAAAAGAGATTTGAATCGGCCTCTTACATGCTCTAGGGTGTCGTTAATTTAATAATTTCCTTCTCTGACTTCGTGTGTGGTCCTTCAGTTTCTCAGTCCCAGTTTCCTTATTCAAAATGTTTGAGATTTCCTGGGCTATATTGTAAATCGTGATAAATACTCCAATAAAAGGTGTCCGGTAAATTAAGAAGGAATTCTGGATTCTAAAACTTCACTGTAGCAGTCTGGTGTCTTGGCGAGCAATTTCTCAAGTGAAATACCTTGAGAAAATGGTCAGATTATATTCCCTGCCTTCCCACGCCTTCGTTTGTTATGCGCTATCAAAAAACTCCAATCATATTGGAACAGGGGGGTTATGGGGTAATTTCAAAATATTCCGACATCGGATAATTTTGAACGTAAGGCAGAAGTCAACTCTCCCATATGTGGTAATAAGATGCCCAATGCCCTTGTGTACAACCTTACAGACAGATCGGTAATCTCATACAACATAGTGTTCAAAATGCAACCATCATTACTTTATCAGAAAGTACACTTGTCATAACAAGTAGGACAGGAAACGCTTGTGTCATAAGCCTCCGCCGCGTACACGAGATCCTGTGCTAATCTTAGCAAAGCTGTGCCGCTCCCTTGCGACTGCGAGTAATTATCTCAGCAAATCTGGTTAGCGTCAAGCAAATGTGATTATTATCACCTACAGGGAGTGGAGTGTCAAGCAATTCGACAATACTCAAATATCTGCTACTTAGCAGAAATATAACGAAAGAAAGAAAAGTGCGACAATTGAAAGCACATAATAAAAATCAGTACCACAATGTACCGATACTGCCGGAGTAAAACACAGATCGATAGGGGCCGCCCCGTTTTGTCGCACTGTGTTCAGTCTACATCTGTGCAAGGAGATTGTGTATTCCCACAATTTTGTGGTACGTGTAAACAATTTATTTACTAATGTAAATTTTACAGGTTTCTTGCTAAGTGATTATATACGAGACTGGCAACTTCAACATAAGAAAACAGTATACGCATGAACTACTACTACAAGAGCTGGTGATTGTTTCTGACTAGTCGTGCGGAAACCTGACAGCAGAGGTGACCCCAGGACTCCGGCTGGAGCAGTAATGAGTGATGATTACATCATGGGTGACTCAAATGTAGCAGATAATTTTTGAGATGTGTGTAACTCGTTAATGTTAGTTCAGGCACAAGTCATATTCTCACTGTCCAGACACATTTTACCCGTTAATCCTCAGAGTAATTTTGGTGAATTTTAACCATTTTCTCGGAGTTACGTTGTGCGTGCTCGAGAATTAAATTCTTCTGAGAGTTTAACATTGGTGGGCGGACAACGGGAACGTGAGCCTGTTAGAGTGCTCCAAACAAATGTACTTAGCAGAAGTTACTCGCGACTGTGTACAATAGGTGCGCACTCGTGCGGACATGTAGTCATTACACTAATTCAAACAAACAAAAATATTTTTGAACGGATCTTGTAAATTTCCTGTAAAACTAATAAAAATTAACCCAGACAACAGTAAGAGTTTTTTATATAACGTAAAGAAGAAAATTCGAACATGACATGAGTTTTGTAAGGGCAAAAAATATATTAATAACTGCATGGAAAATCTAAGACTGCATGCAAAAATTCATGTCCATACAACAAACAGTTTTGGAGAAAATAGACGCTTTCTGTGGGCACGAATTTCCGAACGGACTATAGTAGAAGTGTGAAACAAGTGACATTTGATAGAAATAAACAGCTCTAGCGGTTAGACCAGTCTTTATCAGAAGATACATCAAATTAGTTTCACCAGATTCTCGTTTTCAAGGGGTTAGAAGCAAAGAGATTTTATAGAACCTGAATAAAAAACAACAAGTTACTAAGATGACTATTATGACAAGAAGGTAGGAAATGACAACAGAGAGTTTCAAGTTCTAATCACATTGACCTCCAGCATATAGAAATTATAGAAGCAAATGTCAGCATGTATAGAAATGATGGTGCGTGAGAGAAAGAGGATTTATAAAGAGGTGCCTATGAACATTGTACTGTAATACCATGACCCCGCCTCAGTGGAAGGTTGGGCATGATACTTTATTTCAACCGTTGCTGACCAAACTGTAAATGAACTTCATTTTGTTATTCACCGCTGTCTGAGTGAAGTAAATACACAAGATGTTTACCCATCAAATCATCTGTCTGTCGTGTGAGGTTATAATTGTCAATATTGTTTAGAGTAACTCATCATCAACACATAACTGCCTACTGTTGGGACAGTGAGACGAATCCCACTATACACATACCATCATCAAACAACGGCCTCATAGATGATCTGGTACCGAGTGACCAGCCACCTCTCTACTTGAGTATATGCCAACCGCCACAGAAGGTAAAAGACTGAATGACAGAAAATAAACTCATTCTCACAAACCAGCCAGCTGACAAGCAAAATTACTATTCCAGAGCATGGAAAACAACGAACACACCGGATCTCGCTATAATAACTGATGATATTCATCGGTTCACTACGTGAACATTAAATAGTCAACTGGGAGGAAGTAACCATGCACCAATCACCTTACAGATCTCAGAAATAGGAATTATATTACTAAGTAATATGACCTTTAGCTGGAACTTAAAAAAAACCGCAAACTGGACCCTATTCAAATAACAGGTTGATCAGCATTATCAGACCATTACCCACTCAAAAAATATAAATATTGTTTCCACAATCAATGAGGCAATCATTCAAGTTGCAAAGAAGTCACTTCCACGTGGAAAACGACGAGACTATAAACCCTAATGGAGTGACACTCTGGAAAAAAATTCATAATGAACTGAATGAAGCACAAGAAACCATGGAGCAAAATCCTACTATAGAAAACACCCGCAGGCAAACAGCATAAAACGTGCATTCATTTAACAGAAGAAAAGCAGAAACGAAAAAAGAGATGGCATCAGAAGTCCATCAGCCTCAACATTGATAAACTTAACTTAACTGAGAGATATTGTAAGATTTTTAATAAGCACACTTTTGTGCACTATTATTGAACATAGAGGCCAAGGTCTTAATGTATTAACCACTCGATTTGTAGATTGGTTTATGACGTTTGCTTTTTGGTGGGTCCTTAGTGATGACGTAGATTGGTAAATAACTTAAAAATGGAGGACCATCGCCTTGTCAATGGTCAGACACATTATTGTACAGTCCGGTTGTATATTATAGCTTCGGAAGGAAGCCTATGCTAGGACTGGTATTAAGGAATGAAGTATAATATTCAACCTTACGTGGACGTGGAAGTAATACACCGTAAAAACCGGAGTCAAAATCTTCCATTGTCACCGCAGTGTTTAAAGTTATTCTGGACCACAGAAATCCAGCATTGAAATAGTAGTTGACTATATATTGCATGTATTATGAACAAATTCGATGACCTGATGACCGGACGTAGAACCACATTTTACCATTTAATCATCATTGGAAAATAAACCTCTGTTTGAGTTAAAAAAAAAAACACCTCAGCTTTTATGGTCCGTTAAAGTAGAGGTTGGCTGTTGCAGGTTGTTCTTCCCTTTTGAACCAGTGAGAAAAACAGGGACGATTAAGTGTTGCTACACACTCACGTTTTGGCATTCGCGTCTTATCACTGTACTTTCATCAGTGATATAAACAAAATTGGGAAGAACTTTACCGCTGTTGGTGGACATTTAACATGACTCTAACGGTTGTTGAAAGCAGACATCAAAGCGGTACGGGATCTTAACATGGTGGCCATATTTCCCGTTCTAGAAGATTTAGATATTTGAGCTCAATTGATTGCCACGTATTTTGGAACACTGACACCTGTTGCATGCTCAAGAAATCGATCGTTATTTGAAATTCGTAACCTTGACTGGGAAGGTCAACGTGCTTGGGATGTACAGACGCAAGTCAACAGAGAAGTATCATAGTTGTACTAGGAAATGATTGCAACAGTTGTCAATTTCCATTTTCAAGTCCTGCTGTGTACCTGCGGAGGTTAAAGTGAATGACGTCATTCGGTAACGAGTACTTCCAACTAGAGGAAATTACTGTGGCTGTTTGGATCCAGTTGTATGAAAATCATAACCCATGATGGATCGAATGCTTTACGAGGAGGATTGGGATTCCCGCAGATAAGTAGACATTGTATAGTGGTATCAGTATACTAATTATATTAGCGAGCACCTTTCTTTTGTCACTTTTACTCGTAATATACTTCTTCATCGTAGGTGTCCTGGGGTGTTTTCCTAGGTTGATTTTGGGTGGATGAATTGCAAAAAACTTATAGCAAGTTTCTTTGAGGCTACTGGAATGGTGTAGATTCTTGGGGTCACTCTGTGGTTCTTTACGATATTATCTTTTCTTTAATTGTTTATGTGCGGTGATTGTCATTGTTAATGTGTATATTTCTATGTAATTGATTCTCTTCTTTGATCATTCTATGTTTTCAGTAGTAATATTATCTTGTATAATTTCTTAGTTGATTGATTTATAGCTGCATATTTTATTAAATAAAAGATGATTAATCTCCAATAATGAGTAGCGATAAGGTTTCGAATATAGCATAATAATTGGAATACTACAGTTTATTTGATGAGATAAATATTAGAATTCAGATTCTGAAATGTCGACGGCGGAGTACTTCATCAAACAGGGTAAAATTCTTGGGTTATCAGGAGATAAATTACAAGAGTTTGCTCAAACAGAATATAAAGAGGCGCAGGAAAGAGAGAAACGTCAGTTAGAATTAAAAGATAGAGAATTAGCCAACCAGGAACGTATGAAACGGTTGGAAATGGAAGATAATGAGAAAAGGTGGCAAGACGAAGAGAAAAGGAGGCAAGACGAAGAGAAAAGGAGGCAAGACGAAGAGAGAATGAAACTCTTGGAGATGGAAGAGAATGAGAAAAGGAGACAATATGAATTTACACTTGAGGGAGAAAAACGAGCACATGAAGAGAGAATGTTGCAGTTAGAAATTGAAAGACAGAAGTTGCAAAATGGAAATGCTACTAGTCAATCACACACTCAGAATGATGGTCAAAAAGGTGACATTAAAATCCATTTGCCCATGTTTAAACCAGGGGTCGACGATATAACGTTCTTCTTGTCAAGATTTCAATTGGTATGCACAGAATATAAAATTGATAAAAGTATGTGGTGTAGCAAACTGATGAATTTTTTATCAGGAGAGGCGTTAAGTGCAGTCGCTTCGTTAGAAGGCGATAGTCAAAACTATGAGGAAGCTAGAGCTACGCTATTAAAAAAATATCAGCTTACAGCTGAAGGTTATAGAAGGCGTTTTAAAGAGTTGTTGCCGGAAACAGGAAAAGAGTTCTCACAATTCATTTCGGATATTCGTTTAACTTTTAATCGTTGGATCGAACTTGAAAAGGTGCAACGGAAATTTGAAGATCTGGCAGATTTAATATTACGGGATAAGGTATTATCCTCAGTAAGTGATAAGTTTTTGGCGTTTTTACAGGAGCGGAATCCTAAATCGTTATCGGAAGTTGAGACCCTAGGGCGTCAGTTTTCAGTTGCTCATCCGAACTTGAATGTCAGAAACATTAAATTACATGAATCGTTACAGTCAGCGGGTGTTGCTACTGTAAATAACAGACAAGGAAAATTTAGATCGAATAGTGGTGACAGAGATAGGTTTCGTCATAGAAGTGCCAGTTCAGATCGAAATAATAATTATCAAAGAAATTTTTCTCATTTCGAAGGTGGAAATAGAAATGATTCACCAGCTGGCAGAAGATGGAATAACAATCATTTTGGAACTGGTCAACAGGTTGATTTGGGAAACAGAGACAGAATGAATTGGCAACGAAACACTCCTAACTTTTACAGTTACAATAAAGCACATTACTCGCAGAATAATAATAGACATTTGTATAACAATAGACAACAAAATGACAGGGCATTTCGGTCAAATAGTTATAATCGATCTGCTTACCATGGTAATTCCGTTCAAATGTCGGAAAACAATGTCGCAGATAACAATAATACTGTTAATCAAGCAAATGCATGTGCGTCATTTGATTTTAATAATGCTGAAACATGTTTGGAATGCAAGAATCTATTACAGCCTGATGTGGTATCCAGACTGAGATGTGGACACCCATTGCCGGCGTTACCTGCTATGTCAGCTCATGAAGGAACCGGGTCTTTAGAGTTTCACAAGGGCTTACTTAATGGCATGCCAGTAACTTTATTAAAGGATTCAGGTTGCACGACGGTAGGCGTGCGACAATATTTGGTTGATCCTTCTTCTTGTACAGGCACATGGGTTAAGTGCATTACGTTTGGTGGTAGAATTGAGAAATTTCAAACTGCTGTGGTTCATATCGCAACGCCATTTTTTACGGGACAAATAAAAGTATGTTTGTTGCCGAATCCAGTTTGCGATTTGGTTCTTGGTCACATTCACGGTTTTAAAGAGTGTACTCGTGAGCAAATAAATGATTGGGAACGAGAACACGTACACAGGGCTAATGTTGTGGTTACTCGAGCACAGGAACATGCTCAACAAAATGTTGTACCATTGGGTAATGATGAATTGGGACATAGCAACATTAGCAAAGAAGCTTTTGCTACATTGCAGAAAAATGATGATTCACTAAAGAAATTTTTTAATTTCGTACAAATTAATACTACAAATGATATTAATTGTCACAAGCAATGGTATGCTATCGTCAATAACATATTAGTGAGACAATTCCGAGATGGGAAGTCCTTTGATACCGTGACTCAAATAATGGTACCTAAAACAATGAGGGCTTATATTTTAAGTCATGCTCATGATTCACGTTGTTCAGGTCATTTGGGTTACTCGAGAACAAGGGCTAGAGTGCTTGCATCATTTTTCTGGCCTGGTATATCAAAAGACATTTCGATGTATTGCCGTTCTTGTTTTATATGTCAGGAGGTTAAGTCTAGAGGGGCACATCATGTAGCTCCCATTCAAGCAGCCGATATTCCGGTGCGTCCGTTTGAGAAGATGGCCGTGGACATTATTGGCCCACTTTCTATAATGTCATCGAGAGGACATAGATATGTTTTAACCTGCATATGTGTACGCGTTGGCCGGAAGCTATACCTCTAAAAAATATTGCTACTCAAGATGTGGCTGAAGCTTTGTTTCAAATATTTTCCAGAATCGGTTTTCCGAGAAAACTGTTGTCAGATAGGGGCTCTCAATTTGTTTCCGGTACTATGACTGAGGTGATGAAAATGTTTCACATAGATAGATCACTTAGCAGTGTCTATCACGCCGCCTCGAATGGTATGGTGGAGCGTCTCAATAGGTCGATAAAACAAATGTTGGGTATGATTACTATTGATTTTCCTAAAGAGTGGGACCGAGTTTTACCTGCGGTACCTTTCGCATATCGCGAAATACCGAATGAGCATACTGGTTTCAGTCCATTTCAACTTGTGTTTGGGGCTCAACCCAGAGGTCCATTATCTTTGATTAAAGATTTGTTAATCGATTCTGATTTGTCTCAAGAGACAGTATCGTCATACGAGTATGTTGTCAATCTCAGACAAAGAATCATGGATGCATGTCAGTTAGCGACATCTGCATCAGAGAGAGCTAAAGAGAAAGCTCGGGTGTTGCAAAATCATTCAAGACATCTTCGGCATCTTGTACCAGGTGACGAAGCATTTGTTCTCTTACCTAGTAAGCAGAATAGACTACTTATAACTTGGTCTGGTCCTTTCAAAATTCTGTCCAGAATTTCGGATGTAGATTACGTACTTGATGTCAATGGGAAAAGGAAAATATTTCACATTAACATGTTGAAAGAATTCCACGCAAGACCTGAACATCTTCAGGCAGTATTTCATGCTGTCGAGGACATAGTCTCGCGTCCAATTGGGTGGTCTTCATTATCAGTGATTCAGGAAGAATCAGCGTTTCCTGAAGTATCTATGAATTTTCCTAACATACCAGTACATTCTACAGAAACTTGGAAAGATGTGACGATATGTCAAGATTTATCGTTGGATAGAAAAACACAGGTGTCTGACTTATTACATTCCTTTAATGATGTACTTTCAGATATTCCAGGTAAAACAAATGTAATCATACATGATATACATTTAAATGATGAAACGCCCATTAGAGTACATTTTCAGGACAAAGTGAACAAAGAAATAGATGACATGATTAGGTTAGGGATAATCAGTCCGTCTCAAAGTAATTTTGCTTTTCCTATGGTGGTAATTCGAAAAAAAGATAATGAGATACGACTCTGCATTGATTTCAGAAAATTAAATAAAGTAACAAAATTTGATGCCGAACCATTACCATTATTGGAGGATTTCTTACCAAAATTGTCAAAGACAATATACTTTAGTAAATTTGATTTAGCCAAGGGTTATTGACAAGTTCCGTTGGCGGATAGATGTAAACAGTTCACAGCTTTTTCTACTCCTCGGGGGTTGTTCCATTTCAATGTCATGTGTTTCGGACTAATGAACGCACCTGCGTCCTTCACTAGAATGATGAGAATGCTGTTCTCTCATAGGCAAGATGTTATTACTTATATAGATGATATTTGTCTATTTAGCAATACGTGGGATGAACACTTTGTTGGTCTACATTCACTTTTATCTACTCTTAGATCTGCTGGGTTATCTGCTAGACCATCTAAGGTGTATATTGGATTCTCTGAGATTACGTTTCTAGGTCATAGGATTGGTCATGGGAATCTTCAACCTTTGGAGCAGAATGTTTCCAAGATTCTAAATCTTTCCATTCCTAGAACAAAAAAAACAAGTCCGTAGTGTGTTAGGACTAGTGCAATATTATGGTAAATTTATTCCTAATTTATCTTCAATTACATCAGATCTGTCCACTCTACTTAGGAAAGGGGCTCCTAATGTAATTAGGTGGACTCCAGAATGCAATGCTGCTTTTCTTAAAATTAAAGATTTGTTTTCATCCCCACCGATTGTAAAACTACCCAGGCTTAATAATCTTTATACTCTTCGAACAGACGCTTCGTCCAAAGGCGTTGGTGCTGTGTTGCTTCAACAATTTGATGGACATCTGCATCCGATCACGTACATTTCGAGAAAATTAAACAAGGCGGAAATGAATTATTCGGTGTTGGAAAAGGAACTTCTCGCCGTGGTATGGGCAGTAACCAAATTAGAGAAGTATTTGTTGGGTGTATGTTTCGTAATACAGTCAGATCAGAAGGCTTTGGCGTATTTAAAGACTAAAAACCACAAATGCGCCCGAGCAGCCCGTTATTCGATTCTGATGCAGCCGTATAATTATACGATTCAAGCAATTCGGGGGTCTGACAATGTGGTGGCAGACGTACTGTCGAGGTGCCCTCAGGAAGACAGTACACAAGTTTTTAATGACAGTTAATGCATGGTCAACAGTAGTGTTGATGTAATTGGGACATTGAATTTAATTGGTTTTACCCAGAACACACTTTAATGTTTAGGGGGTAACGTGCACATATAGTGTATATAATACTGTACTGCAATGATATTCAAAAGCAAAAAAAAAAAAAAAAATTTTTTTTGCGTGTATATTATCTAGAGGTTCCTAGGGGCATTGAAATAGGTAATTTGAGGACCAATTTATGCTTATACTTGCAATCGTTTGGGTTTATATCATGAATAAACATATATGGGACTGACTCTTCATTGGTGAGGTACATATTATTGTAATCTTTATCCTATGGGTAGATAATCCTATTAGATGTAATTATATTAGGTGAGTTTTGGGTCTAGTATTATTGATTAGTTTAGAGGTAATAGAGGGCGGTGTTGTTTTTTTTCCGTAATTTTTGTTATTATGATTATTTCTTCCTACGTGGATTTTATTCACATGACTTGTTTATCACCGTTTCATCTCATCGACGACTGACTGATAATTTTATGAGACAATTAACTGACTTAGACGTATTGAGACTTAGGATAGTATTATGCTGGTATTTTTATTATTATTACCAATAGATTTTTGAAGAAAAAAAAGAAACTGCGTTTTTTTTTTTTCTTACAGGTGGTAGAGGGTAATTGTTGCAATATGCTTATTGTCACAATGTTATTTGCGCATAAATGGGCGCTGAACTTAACTTTTGTGCACTATTATTGAACATAGAGGCCAAGGTCTTAATGTATTAACCACTCGATTTGTAGATTGGTTTATGACGTTTGCTTTTTGGTGGGTCCTTAGTGATGACGTAGATTGGTAAATAACTAAAAAATGGAGGACCATCGCCTTGTCAATGGTCAGACACATTATTGTACAGTCCGGTTTTATATTATAGCTTCGGAAGGAAGCCTATGCTAGGACTGGTATTAAGGAATGAAGTATAATATTCAACCTTACGTGGACGTGGAAGTAATACACCGTAAAAACCGGAGTCAAAATCTTCCATTGTCACCGCAGTGTTTGAAGTTATTCTGGACCACAGAAATCCAGCATTGAAATAGTAGTTGACTATATATTGCATGTATTATGAACAAATTCGATGACCTGATGACCGGACGTAGAACCACATTTTACCATTTAATCATCATTGGAAAATAAACCTCTGTTTGAGTTAAAAAAACACCTCAGCTTTTATGGTCCGTTAAAGTAGAGGTTGGCTGTTGCAGGTTGTTCTTCCCTTTTGAACCAGTGAGAAAAACAGGGACGATTAAGTGTTGTTACACACTCACGTTTTGGCATTCGCGTCTTATCACTGTACTTTCATCAGTGATATAAACAAAATTGGGAAGAACTTAACCGCTATTGGTGGACATTTTAACATGACTCTAACGGTTGTTGAAAGCAGACATCCAAGCGGTACGGGATCTTAACAACAAGCAGGATGTGGAATCTTACAAGACTTCTAAATGAAGAAACGAAAGCCAGTTACTGGAAGAGGGTTATCAAGGAAAATGGAACATATCGCACAGGAAAGATGACTTGCGGACTTCCACAGCGAAGAATACACCACAACACTCCAACATGCACGTATCCAAGAATTTCATAATGAAATAAAAGAAAGCTGAAGCATCGCAACCCAGAACCCTGCATGAAGCCATTTTTCACCACGAAAGAACTAAGTTCCGCCATAAATAAGTTTAAAAAACAAGAAAGCTGCAGTAAAAAAGATAGTATTACTAATGATATTATCAAGAATCTAGGACCTGAAATATTCAGCCAGTCATGGAGTTCTGGCAAATTTCCAGATCGATATCAATAATGAATCATCACTCAAATCAGACAGAAACAAAACAAGAAAACCAATAAATGCATCTACCTTCTGAGCTATCTGGGCAAGGCCATGGAGGGAATAGCAAACACACGAATATTGAAACGTCTTTAAACAAACAATCTGCTTGACACCTCACATTCAACCAGTCAGCCGTCAGGAAAAAACCGCAGTACTTAAGACCAGCCATGTCATGAACGCCAGAAGGAAAACGAAAGCGAAGTCGGCCAAAAGCTACATGATAGAGAACTGTGGAGGCAGAGATGCAATGCATGAACCCGAGCTGGAGCACCACACGAAGGATGGATGCCGAACGAGCAAAGTGGAAACAGTTTGTTGCTGATGTAATGAAGTCTGAATCATATCTCGGTAACATTCAAAATTTATCACCGCGCAAACCCCGTGGATATAACTGACCAGATGGTACATGTAGTGTCAGAAGATACGATAGCATATTCGAGACAACAAAAGTGTAGATATTGATGATATTTCGAAAGGCAGTGTGCAAATAATCATGGAGTACCTAGTTAAAGAAGGACCCAATTCGATAATAGGGATCATTAGCTGTCGTAGATTTTTGATAGGAGAATTAAGACTTGGGTTGGTCCCTTCTGAATAGGTTGGAATGAGTGATAGTCACAGAGTGAGATAGAAATACAAAAAATAGATTTCCACGAGTGAGGTGGTAGAATAGTGATAGAGGCTGTCTCTGAGAGCGGGAAATCTTCTCTCTCTCTCTCACCTATCTTCTACGACAGATCTAAAGTAGTCAGACAGTCTAACACATATACATTAAATATATATATATATATATCCACTCACGTGCACGCACATTCAAGTGACGACAGGTAGACGCACAGACGTGGGAAACTATAACAAAGGATTATATAGATATTTAGAACGAGCTGACCAACATGCTGATTAATTTATTGTTAAGTTTATTTATCATTTGTAAACTTACGTCACAACATATAAAATTACAGCAAAAAAGCATATACACAAAGTCATAAGCAAATCAAGGAATGCTACAAGAACTGGTAGACCCTGTGGTGAAGTGGGATGTTATAAATATTTATAGGGGACTTAGTGTACTGACTGAGATCAGCTGTGAAGGTATATATATCTAATAAGAGTAGTGTATTATATATAACCTTACTTGCTGCCACATATGTATACCTCAGTCAGAATTATTCTGGAATAGTGTGATGACTACGTTATATGTCTAGGGTATGTGTATGATGAAGTGTAAGTCATAACAACAACAGACAGATAAACAATTTAATTTATTCCACCACACTTGACAACACTGTGACACTCACATACATAAAACACTCTACGAGGATATCTTAAAGGAGTCACTGATAACTTTTCAAATAACAATATGTATTCAGTGCTGTCATGAATGTATATGTGTCCTGATTCAAATACAAAGGGAACCAGGAATCACAATCAATTTTAATTACCAGTTATATGTACATAATTTATTAATATGAATCTTGTAGTGACATATATGTTTAATAGTATCCTATGTGTGTCAGTTGTGTAGTAGTAATATGAGGTAATACTGGTTTTGTTTTGTTCAAGCTCTGTTGGTATTTGTCATCATGACTTCAATAGTTTTTCTTTATTGGAACTAGTATTGGAGATGTTCTCAGTTCCTGATATTAAAACAATTAAATTCCCCTCTTAATTGTATTTTACACTGTCATTTTAAGATGGGGTACATAATGTTGAGCTCCATGGCCACACTCTCTTATCTTTGGTGATGACTGCAGAAAAAGGCTCCTCTGCTCGATTACTTTAATGAGTTCTGGAGTCACCCCACTGGTTGCTATATGGACCAAGGAGTATGCTGTCCACCTCTGGCTTCAGCAAAGCTCTGACCAGGTGCTGCTCAATAACGTTAAGACCACGGTCCCTGAAACAAGAAGGATGTACCTTCTACTGCATAACTAATTGATACTCTAGTTCTACACTGAGCACAATACATCACAAACATTGAGTTCAGAGCGTTAGGCCAACTGTCAGTTTCATCTGAAATACTTTATACCAGTATTTCCCTCCCTAATGGTTACTACGCCTCTGCAATTCCAGCATTATTTCTTTCTAGTCAATCATCTAGGTGTCAGTGTACTGTTTGGCCATTCCATGCAGTTTTACTTTCCTCCGACACCTTCTGTTCAGGCTGGAGCATTATAGGCTTTACATCATGTTTGCTACTGAACTACACATATATACAGGCATAAATTCACAATTTACATTCAATTTTCATTAAAAGATATTGAATATTTCAAGCTTACCACAATTCATAGAATAATAAACAGTTTCGTTGACTGGCAATGAATATAGCACAACTCCGATCTGCCGATGTCCCAGGCTTTATTTTATACAAAATATACACTGGTGCTCAACGCACTGCTTCTTAGTAGGATTATTACAAGATGTGGCAATGAACAGACGCTCTGAATCGAGTATATTCGCAGCTCTACCCAATGAAACCATGTCCACACATCTTTTCAAAAAAGTACTCCTTTTTCACGTTTCCCCTGACAACACAAGATAGTATTTATAGCCTGACCAATCTTGTTTAGTCTTACATTTGTGGCGCTCCAATCAATTAGGAGTTAACATGGTAGGCTATTTCCGTAACGTAAGGTTTTTTCAAACACGTTATAAAAAAATTTTATGAGCAGAAATGATTTCATGCTGTCAGGCATCCCCACTATTTTATTTTGGTTATAATTTGGTAATTCCTAGACTATTTGCGTAACGTTTTACATATTCTGTGTCAGCAAGTCCTAAGGAACCCAAATATACAAATTTAAAAGAGCTAAGTGGCTGCGTTCAAAATATGCAATTTCTTCTACCTCCTGTTTCGAAGATGTGCTGTCTGGGTACTGTAATGTTTTCAAACGTAAACCCATCTAATGTTATCTTTTCTAATAAGCGTTTTTCAGGATTTTAAAACCTAACTCTGGGATGGGTAATGTATTTTATGACTGTCGATTGAAAAAAAGTTAGTGCATGTGGCCTTACACGCGTGATGGCAGCAATTGTGTATCGCGCGACGCGTGTTTGGTATTGCATGCGTTCCTGATTTTCAGCCCTCCCTTCTTTCTATTTGAGTCCATCTGTTCGTTCGTTTTGGTAACGTAGTATAATTAATGTTAGGATTAATTTAGGTCATTACGCAGTGTGCCTCTCAATGTTTTTCTTAGAAATGCAATACCCGTTTTAATGTGTTGTGGAAACGCTTGTATTTATGCAGTGGCTTATATTTAACGTGGAAACGTTACAATTTGCAGACGAAGCATAAAACAAAGGGGATTTCGAGTACTGTCATTGTGACAGCACTGTTCGTTACCATTCTTCTTCCTTTTATTAAATTTATTTGTTAGGCTTTACATTTACCTTTTAATTTATATATGTGGATTAGAATATTCCACGACATCTCCCCTCTTAAAACAGACATTATATGTCAGTCCTTTATTCTATATACACATAGAGAAATTTATTATTATTTCTGGGGTTTACGGTGATTCTCATCACACGGATGGCGGCTTAAAAAATCCGCTCCCAAATTTGTTTTTCCAGATATATACTCAATGCTAAAATTATATGGAGCCAAAAGTAAGGACCATCGGAGTAACCTAGAATTCTCATGCCTAGCCTGTGCTAGAAACGATAAAGGTTTGTGGTCCGTTTGCAACTTAAATGCCTTCCCATACAGATAAATATTGAATTTCTTTATTGCCCATATTACTGCAAGACATTCTTTTTCGCTAGTTGAGTAGTTGATTTCAGCTTTATTCAACTTTCTGCTAGCATATGCCACTGGGCTTAATTCCCCATCCAATGCATCTGATTTCTGTAGTAGAGTTGCACCTAACCCAATATTACTGGCATCCGTCCTTACTATGAATTCTTGACTTAAGTCAGGTAATTTCAAAATAGGTTTACTTGTGAGCTTTTCCTTCAATTCTTGGTAAGCCATTTCACATTGTGGTGTCCAGGTAATGCGATCTGGATGTCCTTTACGTGTCAAATCAGTTAACGGTGCACATATGGAATTAAAGTTTTTAATATACTTCTGGTAGAAACCACATAATGAGACAAAGGATCTCACGTCTTTCTTGGTTTGTGGTCTCGGGGCTTTCTTTAGTTTCTCTAAATTCTTTGGGTCAGGGGTCATGTTTCCCTGATAAACTGTGTGTCCCAAAAATTCAAATTCTTTACATCCAACACAACATTTGGTTGGTCGGGCTGTTAAATTTGCTTCCCTAAGTCGGTTAAACAGCATATTCAGAGAGTCAATGTGTTCCTCAAATGTTTCTGTTGCTATAAGGATATCATCCATGAAATTGGTTATATATGGATTATTCAGAGGGTCCAATAATTTTCTCATCATTCTAGAGAAGACACTAGGCGCATTCTTCAATCCAAATGGCAATCTATTAAACTCATAGTGTCCTTCTGAGGTACTGAAAGCTAGGTATGGTCTAACCTCAGGCTTTACTGGAATCTGATAATATCCTTTACTCAGATCCACTTTTGAGAAATATTTAGCTTTATTTAGTCTGGCAAACAGCTGATTTGTATCCGGCAATGGATCCACCTGTCCTTCTGTAATAGCATTCAGTCTCCTGTAATCTATACAGAGTCTATGTTCTCCAGAGGGCTTCCTTAAGAGTACAACACCGGAACTATACGAAGATTCACTGTGCGAAATAATTCCTTCCTTCAACAGATAGTCTATCTCTTCCTTCAAAGCTTTCTCCTTAGCAAACGGAATCGAATATGGTTTCATACAGACAGGTGTGGGGTCTATCAGTTTCATATCATATTCCAATAGGTTTGTATGCCCTGGTCGGTCTGTTAACACCTCTGCATGATTATTTAGAACCTGTTGCACTCTCTCTTTCTGAGTTTTCGTTAAATGTGTACTGATTTTCACCTGTGCTGCTGTCTCACAGGGGTGTAATGGATATTCAAATGATGAAAGTGGTTCCTTTTTCATCTCCATGGCGATGGACAAGGTCAACAAGTGTGTCTCTTCCTGATGTTCTCTTTCCAAATATTTCTTCAGGAGATTCACATGATAGATTTTTTCTTTCCCCTTCTTATCTATCTTATAATTTGTTCTAGACACCTTCTCTAGAACTGTATATGGACCCTGCCATCCAATTTGTAACTTATTCTGACTCCCGGGGAGAAGAAGCAGTACCTTCTCTCCCACAGCCAAATCTCTGTCTTTCGCCTTCCGGTTATAATAGGCAGCATGTTTCTTCCTGGCTTGTTTCAAATTTTCATTGGCAAGTTTCCAGCCAGTTTTTAAACGAGTGGTCAGCTCATTCACATATTGGTATGAAGATGTAATGTTTTCCTCTGCCTTTTCATCAGTCCACGTTCTTAACAAAGCTACATATGGACCTTTAATTTTGTGGACCTATTTGTCCAAGCACCGGTATGGTCTCTTCCACTCGAAGCTCTATAGTGATGATTTTTCTTCCCAGAATTATCATGCATAAAACGACCGCTACCAATTTTTCTTTTGGGGCTTTCTCCCCACTTAAAATTCTTGATGAGAGATTTCCTCTCTACATCTCCTTCCTCCAGTTTGTTTAAGTCCGATTGAGGGATTGTCGGCTTATCCTGGGGTAAGACATCTTTTTGCACTCTCCGCATAGTGGCCATTGTAAAACAGTTAAGTGAAGCTTGTCCGTGAAAAGGGGCTTCCCATTCCATTTGGTCCACTTTATCAAATCTATTTTTCTTTTTATTATCAGGCCTAATTTTGCCCCGGGGCGTGTCCAGGTCCTGATCAATGTTCCCACTTGTGGGTGTTCCCTCATGTGCTATGCTACACCTTTCTACAAAATTCTCAATGTCCCATCTTGCCTTGGGCCAATAATAATTGTGAGCCACCTTTTGAATGATGGTACCTATCTTCTCATGGTCCCCATCTGGTTTCACATGTAGGCTCCTTATTAAGTCTGTCCTATATCTTTTAGGAAGTACCAGCTGTTCCTGACCTTTGGATCTAGCTCCAGTCTTCCTATACATCAACTTGTTTTTCATGTAAAAATCTCCCTTGCCTGGAGTTGTATGACAAGTTGACAATTTTCTGAAACAAGGCTTGAGTGTTTTATCCCCAGCCTGTGCCTTCCTCATCTCTTCTGGAGTGGTATCCAACATAATATCCTCCTCCTGTCTTGAGGTCGACCTGACCTGAAGGGTTGCCATATACACAGGTTTCCTTCTGCAACGGTCAGTGTCATGATTGTCCATCTGACAATTTTTACACCACCTTTTCCTTGGTTGAAAGATTTTCTTTCATCATATTTCCTTTCATCGAATTGTGGGAATTTATTTTTATTTTCATACCGTGGCCTATCAAACTGGTGCTTACCTTTGTTTTGATCCCTAGGATCACATTTATTAAAGTTCTGTGGTGCCCTAAAGTTATCCACTTGTTTCTTTTTATTACCTGTTACCTCTGCTTGAGCTGCTTGATACCTTTCAGCAACATTTAGCAACTCACCCAGCCTCTCTGCACCTTGTTCCATGAGAAACTTTCTCAGGTCTGGAGCCATGGACTCTCTTAATTGCTCTATAAGGACCATTTCCTTAAGATCTTGGGTTTTCCCCAGAGAAGTCCATTTCTCCAAGTATGTCTCTATTCGTGCAGAGAACTGGTGATAGGTTTCACCTGACAGTAGTTTAGCATTCCTAAATTTTTTCCTATAAAATTCTGCATTCTTTTCATATCTTAACAAAAGAGCCTGCTTTAGCATGTCATAATTTTCCTGATCACCTCTGCTCATTTTTGCAAAAACTTCATAAGCTGCCCCACGAAGTCCCTGAGATAACTTTAAGCTCCACCTTTCTCTCTCTAACCCATATGTGGTAGCTAATAGTTCATACCTATTTAGATAGCTCTCTATATCATCGTCTTTCTCAACAAAATGATCTAAATGAAAATTCATAGCTGAGGTTGAGGCTCCCTGAGTAACCGTAGCATCAGAGGCAAAGGGACTGGCACCATTTTCAGGAGCATGGCCCTGAAACTCAAACTCCCTTAGTCGTAACTCATGTTCCCTTTGTAATCTCTTCTCCTCCTTTTCTGCTTCCCTTTCTGCAGCTAATCTCTTCTCTTCTCTTTCTGCAGCTAATTTCTTCTCTTCTCTTTCTGCAGCCTGTCTTCTTTCCTCGGCTTCCAATGCTTTAGCCTCTTTGTCAGCCTCAATCTGCAACCTCTTAATTTCCTTTTCAGCCTCTAACTTTCTTTCGGCCTCTTTTTCTAATCTTCTTTCTTCGCGTTCAATAAATTTGTCACATTCAGTAGTGACATAGGCAACCATAACTTGCCCATCTAATCCTAACTCTTTTGCAGTCTGAACAGCAGCAGATCGAAATTTGGCTAGGTCCGCCATTGTCTATCAGGTAAGTTTATACAATGTCTAACTAACAATTCAATCTCTAAATATATATCTAATGGACAACACAGGCACCGAGAGCTCAACCTTATTTAATTCCACCCAAGGATACCTTTTAATTCTTATTATTCCCTGAAGTGAATTTCCCCCAATATTTGTAATAGGTAAAGATTCAAAATCCCGAGAGCGAGACCCCAATATATGTGGTGAAGTGGGATGTTATAAATATTTATAGGGGACTTAGTGTACTGACTGAGATCAGCTGTGAAGGTATATATATCTAATAAGAGTAGTGTATTATATATAACCTTACTTGCTGCCACATATGTATACCTCAGTCAGAATTATTCTGGAATAGTGTGATGACTACGTTATATGTCTAGGGTATGTGTATGATGAAGTGTAAGTCATAACAACAACAGACAGATAAACAATTTAATTTATTCCACCACCACACTTGACAACACTGTGACACTCACATACATAAAACACTCTACGAGGATATCTTAAAGGAGTCACTGATAACTTTTCAAATAACAATATGTATTCAGTGCTGTCATGAATGTATATGTGTCCTGATTCAAATACAAAGGGAACCAGGAATCACAATCAATTTTAATTACCAGTTATATGTACATAATTTATTAATATGAATCTTGTAGTGACATATATGTTTAATAGTATCCTATGTGTGTCAGTTGTGTAGTAGTAATATGAGGTAATACTGGTTTTGTTTTGTTCAAGCTCTGTTGGTATTTGTCATCATGACTTCCATAGTTTTTCTTTATTGGAACTAGTATTGGAGATGTTCTCAGTTCCTGATATTAAAACAATTAAATTCCCCTCTTAATTGTATTTTACACTGTCATTTTAAGATGGGGTACATAATGTTGAGCTCCATGGCCACACTCTCTTATCTTTGGTGATGACTGCAGAAAAAGGCTCCTCTGCTCGATTACTTTAATGAGTTTTGGAGTCACCCCACTGGTTGCTATATGGACCAAGGAGTATGCTGTCCACCTCTGGCTTCAGCAAAGCTCTGACCAGGTGCTGCTCAATAACGTTAAGACCACGGTCCCTGAAACAAGAAGGATGTACCTTCTACTTCATAACTAATTGATACTCTAGTTCTACACTGAGCACAATACATCACAAACATTGAGTTCAGAGCGTTAGGCCAACTGTCAGCTTCATCTGAAATACTTTATACCAGTATTTCCCTCCCTAATGGTTACTACGCCTCTGCAATTCCAGAATTATTTCTTTCTAGTCAATCATCTAGGTGTCAGTGTACTGTTTGGCCATTCCATGCAGTTTTACTTTCCTCCGACACTTTCAGTTCAGGCTGGAGCATTATAGGCTTTACATCATGTTTGCTACTGAACTACACATATATACAGGCATAAATTCACAATTTACATTCAATTTTCATTAAAAGATATTGAATATTTCAAGCTTACCACAATTCATAGAATAATAAACAGTTTCGTTGACTGGCAATGAATATAGCACAACTCCGATCTGCCGATGTCCCAGGCTTTATTTTATATAAAATATACACTGGTGCTCAACGCACTGCTTCTTAGTAGGATTATTACAAGATGTGGCAATGAACAGACGCTCTGAATCGAGTATATTCGCAGCTCTACCCAATGAAACCATGTCCACACATCTTTTCAAAAAAGTACTCCTTTTTCACGTTTCCCCTGACAACACAAGATAGTATTTATAGCCTGACCAATCTTGTTTAGTCTTACATTTGTGGCGCTCCAATCAATTAGGAGTTAACATGGTAGGCTATTTCCGTAACGTAAGGTTTTTTCAAACACGTTATAAAAAAATTTTATGAGCAGAAATGATTTCATGCTGTCAGGCATCCCCACTATTTTATTTTGGTTATAATTTGGTAATTCCTAGACTATTTGCGTAACGTTTTACATATTCTGTGTCAGCAAGTCCTAAGGAACCCAAATATACAAATTTAAAAGAGCTAAGTGGCTGCGTTCAAAATATGCAATTTCTTCTACCTCCTGTTTCGAAGATGTGCTGTCTGGGTACTGTAATGTTTTCAAACGTAAACCCATCTAATGTTATCTTTTCTAATAAGCGTTTTTCAGGATTTTAAAACCTAACTCTGGGATGGGTAATGTATTTTATGACTGTCGATTGAAAAAAAGTTAGTGCATGTGGCCTTACACGCGTGATGGCAGCAATTGTGTATCGCGCGACGCGTGTTTAGTATTGCATGCGTTCCTGATTTTCATCCCTCCCTTCTTTCTATTTGAGTCCATATGTTCGTTCGTTTTGGTAACGTAGTATAATTAATGTTAGGATTAATTTAGGTCATTACGCAGTGTGCCTCTCAATGTTTTTCTTAGAAATGCAATACCCGTTTTAATGTGTTGTGGAAACGCTTGTATTTATGCAGTGGCTTATATTTAACGTGGAAACGTTACAATTTGCAGACGAAGCATAAAACAAAGGGGATTTCGAGTACTGTCATTGTGACAGCACTGTTCTTTACCATTCTTCTTCCTTTTATTAAATTTATTTGTTAGGCTTTACATTTACCTTTTAATTTATATATGTGGATTAGAATATTCCACGACATCTCCCCTCTTAAAACAGACATTATATTTCAGTCCTTTATTCTATATACACATAGAGAAATTTATTATTATTTCTGGGGTTTACGGTGATTCTCATCACACGGATGGCGGCTTAAAAAATCCGCTCCCAAATTGGTTTTTCCAGATATATACTCAATGCTAAAATTATATGGAGCCAAAAGTAAGGACCATCGGAGTAACCTAGAATTCTCATGCCTAGCCTGTGCTAGAAACGATAAAGGTTTGTGGTCCGTTTGCAACTTAAATGCCTTCCCATACAGATAAATATTGAATTTCTTTATTGCCCATATTACTGCAAGACATTCTTTTTCGCTAGTTGAGTAGTTGATTTCAGCTTTATTCAACTTTCTGCTAGCATATGCCACTGGGCTTAATTCCCCATCCAATGCATCTGATTTCTGTAGTAGAGTTGCACCTAACCCAATATTACTGGCATCCGTCCTTACTATGAATTCTTGACTTAAGTCAGGTAATTTCAAAATAGGTTTACTTGTGAGCTTTTCCTTCAATTCTTGGTAAGCCATTTCACATTGTGGTGTCCAGGTAATGCGATCTGGATGTCCTTTACGTGTCAAATCAGTTAACGGTGCACATATGGAATTAAAGTTTTTAATATACTTCTGGTAGAAACCACATAATGAGACAAAGGATCTCACGTCTTTCTTGGTTTGTGGTCTCGGGGCTTTCTTTAGTTTCTCTAAATTCTTTGGGTCAGGGGTCATGTTTCCCTGATAAACTGTGTGTCCCAAAAATTCCAATTCTTTACATCCAACACAACATTTGGTTGGTCGGGCTGTTAAATTTGCTTCCCTAAGTCGATTAAACAGCATATTCAGAGAGTCAATGTGTTCCTCAAATGTTTCTGTTGCTATAAGGATATCATCCATGAAATTGGTTATATATGGATTATTCAGAGGGTCCAATAATTTTCTCATCATTCTAGAGAAGACACTAGGCGCATTCTTCAATCCAAATGGCAATCTATTAAACTCATAGTGTCCTTCTGAGGTACTGAAAGCTAGGTATGGTCTAACCTCAGGCTTTACTGGAATCTGATAATATCCTTTACTCAGATCCACTTTTGAGAAATATTTAGCTTTATTTAGTCTGGCAAACAGCTGATTTGTATCCGGCAATGGATCCACCTGTCCTTCTGTAATAGCATTCAGTCTCCTGTAATCTATACAGAGTCTATGTTCTCCAGAGGGCTTCCTTAAGAGTACAACACCGGAACTATACGAAGATTCACTGTGCGAAATAATTCCTTCCTTCAACAGATAGTCTATCTCTTCCTTCAAAGCTTTCTCCTTAGCAAACGGAATCGAATATGGTTTCATACAGACAGGTGTGGGGTCTATCAGTTTCATATCATATTCCAATAGGTTTGTATGCCCTGGTCGGTCTGTTAACACCTCTGCGTGATTATTTAGAACGTGTTGCACTCTCTCTTTCTGAGTTTTCGTTAAATGTGTACTGATTTTCACCTGTGCTGCTGTCTCACAGGGGTGTAATGGATATTCAAATGATGAAAGTGGTTCCTTTTTCATCTCCATGGCGATGGACAAGGTCAACAAGTGTGTCTCTTCCTGATGTTCTCTTTCCAAATATTTCTTCAGGAGATTCACATGATAGATTTTTTCTTTCCCCTTCTTATCTATCTTATAATTTGTTCTAGACACCTTCTCTAGAACTGTATATGGACCCTGCCATCCAATTTGTAACTTATTCTGACTCCCGGGGAGAAGAAGCAGTACCTTCTCTCCCACAGCCAAATCTCTGTCTTTCGCCTTCCGGTTATAATAGGCAGCATGTTTCTTCCTGGCTTGTTTCAAATTTTCATTGGCAAGTTTCCAGCCAGTTTTTAAACGAGTGGTCAGCTCATTCACATATTGGTATGAAGATGTAATGTTTTCCTCTGCCTTTTCATCAGTCCACGTTCTTAACAAAGCTTCGAGTGGACCTTTTATTTTGTGGACCTATTTGTCCAAGCACCGGTATGGTCTCTTCCACTCGAAGCTCTATAGTGATGATTTTTCTTCCCAGAATTATCATGCATAAAACGACTGCTACCAATTTTTCTTTTGGGGCTTTCTCCCCACTTAAAATTCTTGATGAGAGATTTCCTCTCTACATCTCCTTCCTCCAGTTTGTTTAAGTCCGATTGAGGGATTGTCGGCTTATCCTGGGGTAAGACATCTTTTTGCACTGTCCGCATAGTGGCCATTGTAAAACAGTTAAGTGAAGCTTGTCCGTGAAAAGGGGCTTCCCATTCCATTTGGTCCACTTTATCAAATCTATTTTTCTTTTTATTATCAGGCCTTATTTTGCCCCGGGGCGTGTCCAGGTCCTGATCAATGTTCCCACTTGTGGGTGTTCCCTCATGTGCTATGCTACACCTTTCTACAAAATTCTCAATGTCCCATCTTGCCTTGGGCCAATAATAATTGTGAGCCACCTTTTGAATGATGGTACCTATCTTCTCATGGTCCCCATCTGGTTTCACATGTAGGCTCCTTATTAAGTCTGTCCTATATCTTTTAGGAAGTACCAGCTGTTCCTGACCTTTGGATCTAGCTCCAGTCTTCCTATACATCAACTTGTTTTTCATGTAAAAATCTCCCTTGCCTGGAGTTGTATGACAAGTTGACAATTTTCTGAAACAAGGCTTGAGTGTTTTATCCCCAGCCTGTGCCTTCCTCATCTCTTCTGGAGTGGTATCCAACATAATATCCTCCTCCTGTCTTGAGGTCGACCTGACCTGAAGGGTTGCCATATACACAGGTTTCCTTCTGCAACGGTCAGTGTCATGATTGTCCATCTGACAATTTTTACACCACCTTTTCCCTTGGTTGAAAGATTTTCTTTCATCATATTTCCTTTCATCGAATTGTGGGAATTTATTTTTATTTTCATACCGTGGCCTATCAAACTGGTGCTTACCTTTGTTTTGATCCCTAGGATCAAATTTATTAAAGTTCTGTGGTGCCCTAAAGTTATCCACTTGTTTCTTTTTATTACCTGTTACCTCTGCTTGAGCTGCTTGATACCTTTCAGCAACATTTAGCAACTCACCCAGCCTCTCTGCACCTTGTTCCATGAGAAACTTTCTCAGGTCTGGAGCCATGGACTCTCTTAATTGCTCTATAAGGACCATTTCCTTAAGATCTTGGGTTTTCCCCAGAGAAGTCCATTTCTCCAAGTATGTCTCTATTCGTGCAGAGAACTGGTGATAGGTTTCACCTGACAGTAGTTTAGCATTCCTAAATTTTTTCCTATAAAATTCTGCATTCTTTTCATATCTTAACAAAAGAGCCTGCTTTAGCATGTCATAATTTTCCTGATCACCTCTGCTCATTTTTGCAAAAACTTCATAAGCTGCCCCACGAAGTCCCTGAGATAACTTTAAGCTCCACCTTTCTCTCTCTAACCCATACGTGGTAGCTAATAGTTCATACCTATTTAGATAGCTTTCTATATCATCGTCTTTCTCAACAAAATGATCTAAATGAAAATTCATAGCTGAGGTTGAGGCTCCCTGAGTAACCGTAGCATCAGAGGCAAAGGGACTGGCACCATTTTCAGGAGCATGGCCCTGAAACTCAAACTCCCTTAGTCGTAACTCATGTTCCCTTTGTAATCTCTTCTCCTCCTTTTCTGCTTCCCTTTCTGCAGCTAATCTCTTCTCTTCTCTTTCTGCAGCTAATTTCTTCTCTTCTCTTTCTGCAGCCTGTCTTCTTTCCTCGGCTTCCAATCTTTAGCTCTTTGTCTTCTTTCCTCGGCTTCCAATGCTTTAGCCTCTTTGTCAGCCTCAATCTGCAACCTCTTAATTTCCTTTTCAGCCTCTAACTTTCTTTCGGCCTCTTTTTCTAATCTTCTTTCTTCGCGTTCAATAAATTTGTCACATTCAGTAGTGACATAGGCAACCATAACTTGCCCATCTAATCCTAACTCTTTTGCAGTCTGAACAGCAGCAGATCGAAATTTGGCTAGGTCCGCCATTGTCTATCAGGTAAGTTTATACAATGTCTAACTAACAATTCAATCTCTAAATATATATCTAATGGACAACACAGGCACCGAGAGCTCAACCTTATTTAATTCCACCCAAGGATACCTTTTAATTCTTATTATTCCCTGAAGTGAATTTCCCCCCAATATTTGTAATAGGTAAAGATTCAAAATCCCGAGAGCGAGACCCCAATATATGTGGTGAAGTGGGATGTTATAAATATTTATAGGGGACTTAGTGTACTGACTGAGATCAGCTGTGAAGGTATATATATCTAATAAGAGTAGTGTATTATATATAACCTTACTTGCTGCCACATATGTATACCTCAGTCAGAATTATTCTGGAATAGTGTGATGACTACGTTATATGTCTAGGGTATGTGTATGATGAAGTGTAAGTCATAACAACAACAGACAGATAAACAATTTAATTTATTCCACCACACTTGACAACACTGTGACACTCACATACATAAAACACTCTACGAGGATATCTTAAAGGAGTCACTGATAACTTTTCAAATAACAATATGTATTCAGTGCTGTCATGAATGTATATGTGTCCTGATTCAAATACAAAGGGAACCAGGAATCACAATCAATTTTAATTACCAGTTTTATGTACATAATTTATTAATATGAATCTTGTAGTGACATATATGTTTAATAGTATCCTATGTGTGTCAGTTGTGTAGTAGTAATATGAGGTAATACTGGTTTTGTTTTGTTCAAGCTCTGTTGGTATTTGTCATCATGACTTCAATAGTTTTTCTTTATTGGAACTAGTATTGGAGATGTTCTCAGTTCCTGATATTAAAACAATTAAATTCCCCTCTTAATTGTATTTTACACTGTCATTTTAAGATGGGGTACATAATGTTGAGCTCCATGGCCACACTCTCTTATCTTTGGTGATGACTGCAGAAAAAGGCTCCTCTGCTCGATTACTTTAATGAGTTCTGGAGTCACCCCACTGGTTGCTATATGGACCAAGGAGTATGCTGTCCACCTCTGGCTTCAGCAAAGCTCTGACCAGGTGCTGCTCAATAACGTTAAGACCACGGTCCCTGAAACAAGAAGGATGTACCTTCTACTTCATAACTAATTGATACTCTAGTTCTACACTGAGCACAATACATCACAAACATTGAGTTCAGAGCGTTAGGCCAACTGTCAACTTCATCTGAAATACTTTATACCAGTATTTCCCTCCCTAATGGTTACTACGCCTCTGCAATTCCAGCATTATTTCTTTCTAGTCAATCATCTAGGTGTCAGTGTACTGTTTGGCCATTCCATGCAGTTTTACTTTCCTCCGACACCTTCTGTTCAGGCTGGAGCATTATAGGCTTTACATCATGTTTGCTACTGAACTACACATATATACAGGCATAAATTCACAATTTACATTCAATTTTCATTAAAAGATATTGAATATTTCAAGCTTACCACAATTCATAGAATAATAAACAGTTTCGTTGACTGGCAATGAATATAGCACAACTCCGATCTGCCGATGTCCCAGGCTTTATTTTATATAAAATATACACTGGTGCTCAACGCACTGCTTCTTAGTAGGATTATTACAAGATGTGGCAATGAACAGACGCTCTAAATCGAGTATATTCGCAGCTCTACCCAATGAAACCATGTCCACACATCTTTTCAAAAAAGTACTCCTTTTTCACGTTTCCCCTGACAACACAAGATAGTATTTATAGCCTGACCAATCGTGTTTAGTCTTACATTTGTGGCGCTCCAATCAATTAGGAGTTAACATGGTAGGCTATTTCCGTAACGTAAGGTTTTTTCAAACACGTTATAAAAAAATTTTATGAGCAGAAATGATTTCATGCTGTCAGGCATCCCCACTATTTTATTTTGGTTATAATTTGGTAATTCCTAGACTATTTGCGTAACGTTTTACATATTCTGTGTCAGCAAGTCCTAAGGAACCCAAATATACAAATTTAAAAGAGCTAAGTGGCTGCGTTCAAAATATGCAATTTCTTCTACCTCCTGTTTCGAAGATGTGCTGTCTGGGTACTGTAATGTTTTCAAACGTAAACCCATCTAATGTTATCTTTTCTAATAAGCGTTTTTCAGGATTTTAAAACCTAACTCTGGGATGGGTAATGTATTTTATCACTGTCGATTGAAAAAAAGTTAGTGCATGTGGCCTTACACGCGTGATGGCAGCAATTGTGTATCGCGCGACGCGTGTATAGTATTGCATGCGTTCCTGATTTTCAGCCCTCCCTTCTTTCTATTTGAGTCCATCTGTTCGTTCGTTTTGGTAACGTAGTATAATTAATGTTAGGATTAATTTAGGTCATTACGCAGTGTGCCTCTCAATGTTTTTCTTAGAAATGCAATACCCGTTTTAATGTGTTGTGGAAACGCTTGTATTTATGCAGTGGCTTATATTTAACGTGGAAACGTTACAATTTGCAGACGAAGCATAAAACAAAGGGGATTTCGAGTACTGTCATTGTGACAGCACTGTTCTTTACCATTCTTCTTCCTTTTATTAAATTTATTTGTTAGGCTTTACATTTACCTTTTAATTTATATATGTGGATTAGAATATTCCACGACAGACCCACAGTGATGATCTTCCCTCGATGGATAGACCACAGTCCCGTTAGGAGAACGATGATAACACAAAGAGAGTCCCAGATACATATGATTGAGTCTAAGAGTTTTCCCCGTTTAAGGTATGAACAGACCTGATACTAAAATCTAGTTTACGGAAAAATATTGTTAGCAAAAAAACAAACTTGCATGAAGAAAGTTATGACAGCAAATAGGTGTCAAAATACAACGGTGAAAATAACACTCAGACTTGCATTCCCTCTTATTCATTCAACAGTGGCCACGAGTGTACATTTATACGTACACCTTTGATCGCTGCCTCTGGGAACATAATAAATTCTAGGACCTTCACACAGACCCGTAAATGCAGCCTCGACCAAGAAATCCCCAGTTCCAACAAGACGTACTGAATTCTCTGTCTCAGGGAACGATTCCTTGAGTGTTCTTATTTTTCGGATGTCTGTTAAGTCACATAAAATTTGTCCAGGCACGAAAGTTAGCAGAGCACAGTGTCACTAGCTTAGGTTTCGAGAATTAAGGAATGTCAGATCGGTGTCTACTTTCAGGAAGGTACTATATTTGGTCACCAAAATACTAGTCAAAACTCTGTCGGACTGTTACTGATCTTTGCTTGCCACAGCGGGCTGATCTGTACTTAAGTGTTATTTCTGAAAGAATTAATTCTAGCGCGATAGGCCTTTTACTTCATTTACTGTAACAGTTCATGTAATGAAAGTGCTTAAATTCTTTACAGATAATGTTCACGTACTAGAACGCTGGCAAAGTTTGGGTACCACAGTTTCACTATAATAATAATAATAATAGCCCCTTCAGTCATAACTGACTATGGGAATGCGCCCCTGAGGTGACAGCCCTCAGCTGCTTATTTTCCTGGTGCTCCTTTCGACGTTTTCTCCTCACCTCTGCTTCTTGTGTGAGCCTCTCTTCGCCCAATCTGAGGTGGCGCCGTAAATAGCATCGCCACTTAGTGCGATCGGCAGCTTTATCCTCCCATGTTGCTGGATCCATGTCCAGTGCCCTCATATCTCTCTTGCACACATCTTTGAACCTCAGCTGTGGTCGCCCAACTGTTCTCTTGCCCTCTGCTAATTGTCCGTAGAAGATATCTTTTGGGATGCGACCATCATCCATGCGGCGAATATGGCCAAGCCAGCGAAGTCTGCGCTGTCTAAGAAGCGTATACATACTTTGAAGGCCAGCACGTGACAACACCTCGACATTTGTCACTTTATCTTTCCACGAGATGCCGAGGATGCGGCGTAGACACCGCAAATGGAAGGTATTGAGCCTTCTTTCTTGCTTAGCATAGGTCGTCCAGGTCTCACTGCCATATAGGAGTGTGCTGGTGACGCAGGCATTATATACCGCAGCTTTGGTCTTCATTGTGAGTTTAGAGTTTCCCCAAACACGCGATGTGAGGCGGGCAAAGGTAGCTGCAGCTTGCCAATGCGGCTGTCGATTTCTGTATCCAGTGAGAGTTTGTCATTGATGGTAGACCCTAGGTATGTGAAGTGGTGCACCACTGCCAATTCATAGTTATCGATAGTGATAACTGGTGCAGCACCCACATCCTGACTCAGCACATTCGTTTTCTTTAGACTTATTGTGAGGCCAGTTTCACTATATAAAATGGAAAAAGCACATATAAATAATTATACATACTATGTACTCGGATATAACAGATAATTTTTAAACTGCAAGCGTACCGCTGGACTTATCATTTAAACTTCCCGTGAAGTAAGTTATATTTAGTGTCTACTTAAAAAATCATCAATCTCTCATGAATACGTGCGTATTTTTCCGTGCGCGTCAACACTTCGTTCGTTGAGGCTTCTAGCATTATAAGTTAGTTTAGAAAAATAATTTCTTCTTCGTCTGATTATTTAAGCAGTAGGACTTAAAATTAAAAGTCCCGAGGTAGTTTTTAATTGGGGAATATAAAAGTAAGTTATTTGTAAAAAAATTCATTATAGCTACATTGTTGTTTAAGCTATCGTCTGAGCAAGTATAAAAGAAATTATAATTTTTATTTCTGCTTTCCACTGTAACTTATCAGCTAGAGAATATAACCGACTTATAAATATACACTCTGCACAAAAGAAACTAGTGAAATATGAAATAAGCGATTATCACTTTATCACTTCACAAAATACTAGATATAA
Organism: Oreohelix idahoensis; assembly: GCA_024509875.1. NCBI lineage: Eukaryota > Metazoa > Mollusca > Gastropoda > Stylommatophora > Oreohelicidae > Oreohelix > Oreohelix idahoensis. The sequence goes on from JAMPIV010016750.1 coordinate 174,978, forward strand.
TATATATTACATCACACAGAACTACAGGTAGTCGCACAACTTAAGAATTATATGCTGATGAATATTTATGGAAGTCTAGAAGTTCGGGACAAATTGCCGAAAACGAAAAAACTGAGAAACTTCGCTATACAGCTTATACTGTTCCGAGTAAACCTGTCATACTGCGAATTTAGGAGCGAGAATGAAAATCTAGTTCAAACTCTGGTTATATCTATTACCAGACAAAGAGGTAAACGTTAATTTCGCCAAACTGAAATAATTCCTCTTTCCGTCTATAACACTTACGTAACGGTCATAAAACTGCCACTTTCTGACCGAGAGGGCGCGTGTCAGTTGCGAATATTTCAGACAACTTGTCTGCAATGCAGAGGCAGTTTTTTGCATGCATTCTCACGCCAAATCGTCTGGTGAGGGACTGAACGTTAGTAAGAAGTTTCTCGTTTAATCAGCCATGAAATGCGTTTCTAAATGAGAAACGAAACTCTCCTCCAAGCTGACCCAGTGGCGCGGGAAGCATTTAGTGAGCCACCCTTGCTGGCATATAGACGGGACAAAAATTTGAGGGACCTCCTAGTCCACAGCCGTCTGAAAACCGTCAACGATGGCCACTTTGGAACCAAGCCATGTAACCGTACACGATGTAAGACATGTCAGTATGTAATCGAAACACGTTCAGTCTCATTCCCTAACGCCAAGTTCACCATCACCCATGGCTTCACATGTGAGTCACGCAACGTCATTTATGCTATTATATGCAAACGTTGCACCATTACGTACATCGGCCACACGGGCACACGACTGGGCGACCGATTCTGCAGACACCTCTATGACATCTCTCAGTTTAATTCCACACCTGTGGCCATCCACTTCAATGGCCCTGACCACCACGGTGCCACTGACATCCAGGTGACAGCCATCAGATACTGTTCCTCGGACGCCAACAGTCGGTTTCGCCAGGAACAACGCCTCATCCATCTTATGGGTTGCCTCAAACCACACGGTTTGAATACCCAACATTCTTTTGTCTGAGACGCCTTTCTCTATCGAGTCCCTGTTATATTATGACTTTCTACTTTGATGCGATCACCCTTTTTTTTTTTTTAAATTACTATTTTTTTTTTTTTTTTAAATTTAATAATTTTATTTATTTATTTATTTTTTTAATTTGTTTATTTATTTTATTTTATTTTATTTATTTTTTTTTTTTTAATTATTTTTTTCCTTTATTATTTTTTATTTTATTTATTTCTTTATTTAGTTTTTATTTTTATTTATTTATTGATTTGTTTTAAATTTATTTATTATTATTATTTATTTATTTATATTTTATTTATTTATTTTATTTATTATTTATTGATTACTTTTTTCTCACTCTTTTCCAGTCCTTGTTTTTATTATTTCTTATCTTTATGTACTGTCAACTTCCTCTTTCCGGTTTAGTGGCAGCCATCCTGCTTTGCTTCACATGTGACTGGACTTAATATTAAGGGAGTTTTTTTTTCTCTTATTTTTATAGTTTCATGTTCTCTACTTAATTCTCATTTTCTTTCCCTCCTGTCTCTTGTTTGTCTGTCCCTGACGAAGGCCTTGTGGCCGCAACGTAGGTTTTTCTTGTCCTTCTCCTTGTAAGACGTATTACTATTTGTCTGGGTGTGTGTGTTTGTTTTTTTTTTTTTTTTTTTTTAAATTTTTTTCAACTGTTTACCCCGTCTTACGGCAGTTCTCCTCATATACTTATATATTACCCCATAACTGACTGCACTGTCTACCTGTTTGCTCACTTTTCTCTTTTATCTCCTCTCTTACTTTCGATCTATACACCTACTTTCATTGTTTATTTTTTATTTTATTTATTCTTTAGGCCTATATCTATTAAATTAATTATTTTTATATTTAATTTTATTTATTTTTGCATGTGTGTGGTCTCACTCGATTTGCCATTATGCCTTCACTGAAACACTTCATTAATTCACTTCGGTCTTCTATTACCACCTCATTCAGCCTCTTACCACCTGATATATCTCGCACTGCAATTGATTTTGCATTTGCTACATTCAAGAAAACTAGATTCACTTGCCATCTCCACTTTATCCGCACCTGCCTCCGCCTTAAAGTTCTCCCTCATGGCTTCACTTCTCACTTCAACCCCTCTGCTGGCCATATTCACCCTCGTGAACATCGCCTCTTACAGCGCATCGAGACCACATGTGGGTTCCAGCGTATGCGAGCTGTCGCAGCTATCCATTCCCGCCTCCTGGCAGATATCAGTGCTCAGCAGTCTCAGCTTCTACTCCGCTTACGTAGTCTCACCTCCAGCTACTTTCCTGCCTTCCCCATTATACGCATTATTATCCATACCCTCAACCGGCAATTGTATGATTTTTTATCCGCCCAGAAAAAGGACAAACTTTCCCGCCTCTGTCCTACCCCTGAGACTGTCCCTGCCTCCTCTACTCCATCTCGTTCCCAGGTTGTTTGTATTCCCTCTGATCTTGCCCTCTCTGAGGGAGAGCTTTCAGTCCTCAGCAAGGGCTTGCACTTTGTCCCTCTCCAACCATCCTCTGATCAGTACAATCTCCTCCAAGATGTCCATCGGTTTCATCGCCGTCTGCGACTTCAGCTCCATTTCCGCAACAGTGATGGTCCTCAGAGATCGCAGGCTGAATCAGATGATGCCTTTGCACGCTTTGCTCCTCCCAAGAATAAACATTTTACACCCTCTCCTGGGGCTTCCCACGCTCTGGATTTTTATATATTCAGAATACCCTCCACGACATTCAGCAGCTCCAACCTCAACGCCTGCGTTATTCAAACCTTTCTTCTGATGAGTCTCATGCCCTTACTAAGCTCCGCCGCAGAGATGACATTGTTATCAAACCGGCTGACAAAGGAGGTGCCATTGTGGTATGGCGCAAGGACCTGTACCTCCAAGAAGGTAATAAGCAGCTCACCAACAGCTCCTTCTACCAGCGCCGTGACAATGATGCGACAGTCCTCAACAATCGTCTGGTCCATGACACCATCAAAAGTCTTATCGCCAACAAGTCCTTACCTTCTAGCGCTTCTCATCTCCGTATTGACAATAGTGGTCTGGGTAAGCCTGTGTTTTATATGCTTCCCAAAATTCATAAACCCTCCAACCCTGGGAGACCCATTGTCTCTGCGTGTGCCTGCCCTACCGAACGTATATCAGACTTCCTCGACGGCATCTTCCAGCCTATTGTAGAGCTCTTACTACTTTTTCCTCTATTCAGCTTTCTCCAGACCGTACCTACCGTTTATTTCTGTTAGATGTTTGCTCACTTTACACTTCCATTCCTCACTCTGATGGTCTCCGAGCTCTCCGGTTTTTCCTGGACCAGCGCACGCACCCCTCTATCGCTACAGAGACTCTCCTGCGCCTTGCAGAACTGGTCCTTCGACTCAATTCCTTTGAGTTCAATGGACAGTTCTTTGACCAAATAAGTGGAGTTGCCATGGGCACCAAGATGGGTCCCAGTTATGCCTGCCTCTTCATGGGCTACCTGGAGTATCAGGTGTGGCAGCAGTATCCTGGACCTTTTCCATTGATGTATCATAGATACATCGATGATGGCATAGGTCTCACCGATATGCCAGAGGTTGACCTATCTAGGTTCATTAATTTCATTAACAACTTCCACCCTGCGATCCAATTCACCTCTCACATCTCCACTGTCTCTGTTAATTTCCTTGACATTGTTGTCACTATCACTCCGCCCCACCTCACCACTTCGGTGTACTACAAACCCACCGATGCACACAGTTACCTCCTTTATACTTCCTCTCATCCTCCGGCTTGTCGGGACTCCTTGCCTTTCTCACAACTTCTCCGCCTCCGTCGGTTATGCCAAGATGATGACAACTTTCTATGCCGAGCACAAGAAATGTTGGACTTCTTCCGTAACAGACAGTATCCAGAAGATGTTCTTACCTCTGCCTTAGAACATGTTTCTCCCTATCTCACGTGTAGAGGCCCTCAAACCCCGCCAAAAAACCTCCTCTGATAGAGTCAAGTTAATAATGACCTATCACCCTCACAGCACTGCTGTCAAAAGGATCCTGTTTCGCCACCTACCTCTCCTCCAAGCTGACCCAGTGGCGCGGGAAGCATTTAGTGAGCCACCCTTGCTGGCATATAGACGGGACAAAAATTTGAGGGACCTCCTAGTCCACAGCCGTCTGAAAACCGTCAACGATGGCCACTTTGGAACCAAGCCATGTAACCGTACACGATGTAAGACATGTCAGTATGTAATCGAAACACGTTCAGTCTCGTTCCCTAACGCCAAGTTCACCATCACCCATGGCTTCACATGTGAGTCACGCAACGTCATTTATGCTATTATATGCAAACGTTGCACCATTACGTACATCGGCCAAACGGGCACACGACTGGGCGACCGATTCTGCAGACACCTCTATGACATCTCTCAGTTTAATTCCACACCTGTGGCCATCCACTTCAATGGCCCTGACCACCACGGTGCCACTGACATCCAGGTGACAGCCATCAGATACTGTTCCTCGGACGCCAACAGTCGGTTTCGCCAGGAACAACGCCTCATCCATCTTATGGGTTGCCTCAAACCACACGGTTTGAATACCCAACATTCTTTTGTCTGAGACGCCTTTCTCTATCGAGTCCCTGTTGTATTATGACTTTCTACTTTGATGCGATCACCCTTTTTTTTTCTTTTTTTTTTTTTTTTTTTTTTTTTAAATTACTATTTTTTTTTTTTAAATTTAATATTTTTATTTTTTTATTTTATTTTTTTTTTTATTTTTTTTTTTATTTTTTTTTATTTTATTTTTTAAATTTTTTTTAAAATTATTTTTTTCCTTTATTATTTTTTATTTTATTTATTTCTTTATTTAGTTTTTATTTTTATTTATTTATTGATTTGTTTTAAATTTATTTATTATTATTATTTATTTATTTATATTTTATTTATTTATTTTATTTATTATTTATTGATTACTTTTTTCTCACTCTTTTCCAGTCCTTGTTTTTATTATTTCTTATCTTTATGTACTGTCAACTTCCTCTTTCCGGTTTAGTGGCAGCCATCCTGCTTTGCTTCACATGTGACTGGACTTAATATTAAGGGAGTTTTTTTCTCTTATTTTTATAGTTTCATGTTCTCTACTTAATTCTCATTTTCTTTCCCTCCTGTCTCTTGTTTGTCTGTCCCTGACGAAGGCCTTGTGGCCGCAACGTAGGTTTTTCTTGTCCTTCTCCTTGTAAGACGTATTACTATTTGTGTGGGTGTGTGTGTGTTTTTTTTTTTTTAAATTTTTTTTTCAACTGTTTACCCCGTCTTACGGCAGTTCTCATATACTTATATATTATCTCATCTAGGAACCCATACAGCTTGACTATACCTTTGATGTCGATACACCATTACTCTTTTCAGAGAATTGGGTATTTCTTGTAAGACCAGTCTCTTATCTGGCACTATCCTGGTATCATCTGATACATCTATTTGTCCAGGATAATATCACCATCATTATATCTTTCCTCTCGCTACAGCTGCCCTACAAGACTTTTTGATACAACTTTGTGTTCAGGATATATTATATTTTAATAACATCTCAACCCTCTCGCGACAAAGATGCCATCAGTCGTGGTAGTCACTGATTGCTTTAACCAGTCAGCAGCCAAAGGCCAAAGAAGAAGGCTGAAGACCAGTTAGTCTATCTAACTCAGGAAGATAAAAATGCCTTTCAAGAGAAGAAAAAAGTAGTGGTTATCTTAGGGGACCTGACCAAAGCTTTCGATAAGGTATGGAAAGAAGTACTTCTGCTAAAGCTAATCCAAAAAAAAAAAAATGTAAGGGAACATGTACAACCGGATACTGGACTTCCTCCTGTACCGCACAGCAAGAGTGAAGCTTGTTGCAACACTGAGCCATCGCGTCATTCTCCAACAAGGTCACACACCTACACTGCCCATTTTTAGCATGATAATTCAGCCCCCACACATTTATCTCAACCAGCCGAAACTCTGTTCTTTTTTTTTCAAAGTGGCTTAATTCCAACTCAGTCTTCAATATTATACAAATTGCCACCGAAAAGGAAACTTTATTATGGAAAAGTCTTCATAATTATTCCCACAAAATGATCTAGAAAATAGATAAATAAAACCGTTCTTCTATCTAAATTCATCATCTCTTTTCCATAACACTTTGTGCGTGAGGGTTCCTCACATAAGAACTTAGTTATCGTCTGAAATGAAAAGGTCAAGTAAGACAAGTATTTAGTTCATGCTATTTTCTGACACGTCTCAGGTGAGAAAATGGAGTCTCAATATAAGTTCTTCTAGTTATTTACTGAAGTGTTCCTGTAGGGATCTCAGATTATACTCATGAAAACAATCTCAATATAATCTTTTACTGGTGAACCATAAGATTATACCCGTTTCACCAATCTTGATATAATCTTCTACGGGTGATACTTAAGACTGTATACGTTTGAACAGAACATTCTCGTTTTCCTCCACCGGCAAACCATACGGTTATATTTGTGTGAAAAATCTCGATATAATCTTGTAAAGTTGAACCATACGATTATATTCGTTAGAACAATGTCGATATCCTCTTCTACTGATAAATAATGCGATTATTTTCACTAAAAAAATCTAGATACACTCTTCTACTGCTGAAATATACGACTATATTCATGAGAGCTATCTCGTGTCATCTTCTACTTGTGAACCCTAGGTTTTTCATCTGTATTAGTTTATGTGAAGCAATTGCAAGTCTTCTTTTAATGTCTACTGCACAGTCGCCAGAGCTGTTGATGATTGATCCTAAGTATTCGAATTCATTAACACTTTCCAGTTCTTCGTTATCAATTTCAATTTCTGGTTTGATCTTGGGACCTCAAGACGCAGCAATAGAGACCGCAGTCAGCGACTCATAGCTTGACTGCTTGCGTCAGGACCAGCGAACCAGAGCTGGTCAAGACCGTGCTCCACCTCCACGTGGTGGTCCTGGAAACAGTCTGCAGCAGTGCATTCTGGCTGAGCGAGCACGGATCGAAGAGGGAAGGCAAACCCGGTCCCAAAAAATGCCGTGCAGAAGTCGGATGTGTCGACCGAAAGGTGCAGATATCACAGCTTAGGCGTAAACAGACACAACGCAACCACCGTCCTTTTTAGGACGAACGAAGAAGAAGAAGGTTTGATCTTTACTTTGTCTGTTGTCAATACTTTGGTCTTCTTGGTGTTTAGGTATAGATTCTGGGCCTCGCTGTGTTTTTTGGTGGACAGAATTAATTGTTCAAGTCCTTCTGGGTTGGTCGATAGGAGGACTGTGTCGTCAGCATATCTGATTTCCGGGATCTGATACCCGCCGATGTTAAATGAGTCGAACTCTGTGTGTTCTTGGTCATCTCTTACGTTTCTCATGATATTCTCGGCATAAATGTTAAACAGGTAAGGGTACAGCCTTGTCTTACTCCTTTCTGTACTTCAAACCATTCTGATGTTTTCCCCTCTATTCTTACGGCTACCTGTTGTTCTTGGTACAGCAGTGCGATGAGTTGTATGAGGTGGTTTGGAAATCCCATATTTTCCATAATAGTCCATAACTGCTGATGTTCTATCCTTATCGAAAGCTTTGGTGTAATCAATGAAACAAGTATGTAGGTCAACGTTGAATTCTCTACACTTTTCTATGATGATCCTCATATTGAATATATGATCTCTAGTGCCTCTACCTGGTCGAAAACCCGCCTGTACTTCGTTTATTTCTGTTTCTAGCTTTTGTTGCATCCTTTTCATTATGATTTGTAATAGTATTTTGCTGGCATGGCTTATAAGAGCTATAGTTCTGTAGTTTGTGCACAGTTTCAGGTTGCCCTTTTTTGGCAAGGGTATGTAAATTGATCTTTTCCATTCCTTGGGCCAAATTCGGCTTTGCCAGATCTTACAGCATAATGCATGGTATATACGAGCGCTGCCGTCTCCTGCCTGTATCATTTCAGCTGTTATTTCACCACAACCAGGAGATTTTCCACTTTTTAAGTGTTTGATTGCGTCCGGACTTCCTCTATGGTAGGTTCTGGTTCACGTTCCGCTTCATTCATGACGTTGTTATCTGCCGCTTTGTTTATTTCCGTATACATTTCTTGACAGTACTCCTTCCATCTGTTCATAATATCTTTACGTTCTGTTACAGTGTCGCGTTTCTTGTCGTTTATTGCTCGAAGTGACGGTTTAAAGTTGCTGTTCTTCAATATTCTTACTTCAGAAAACATATTCTTACTCAATCCCTGTTCGCGCAAATATATATATATATATATATATATATATATATATATATATTTTTTTTTTTTTTCCTTACCAGTTTTACATCAGCCCCCTTATTTATTTACTTACACTATACTACAATCATTGCTGCTACCCTGTTTTCGTTTCGTGAAAACTGTATGTTGTGCACTTCTGTAATTTCAAATTTTTACATCTGTTCATTATGCCTTATCTCATATATATCTTACGTGTTTGTAGTGTCTAGTGTTTTATTTTTCTTTAACCTGTCTATATTTCTTGTCCTTGTTTGCCTATTTGTAACTGTGGCTGACGAAAGGTGAAACCTGAAACGTCCCGTGTTTCCTGTGTACCGTTGATTTGTAAAACTGATTCAATACCGTTTTATTTGTTAATATATATATACCCTTCAAAAGAAGTTAAGGCCCAGTAGGTGAAAATGACCCAAAAATAATAAAAATTATATTTCATAAGCAATTAATCTGACATTGATTTTTCTCGAACGACAAACATTCATCACGTGCTGCATGGGCCATCAGCATACCGTGTGGCTAGTGTTCAGCTCAGCAAGCACGCTGAAAAAATACTACTGAGACGCCAAAATGTGGGTGTTTTTAATGATGTCTGAGAATGAAAAAAATACCTGCTATTCCAAAAATGCGTGATGCATGTGGGAGACTATAGTGTTGGTCTTGAGCTGTACTCACAAAATTGTCTTTATAAGCAACAAAAGTGCTGCATAACCATTGAACAACAATATGCCTCAACGACGAAAGCTGAGTGTTGTGGATAAAGGAAGAGCCATTGCGTGGTTGCAGGAAGGTCTTACTGTCCGAAATGTCGCTCAGAGGCTTGCAGTATCTCATTCAGTTATTGTCAGACTGCAGCAGCGCTTTGCCCAGACTGGAATCGTCGAGGAGCGGCAACGCACAGGTCGTCCTAGAGTCACCACACCTCGAGAAGATCGCTTAATTCAGAGGCAAGCACTGCAACGGAGAATTGCAAGTGCAAATGTTATCAGAAAGTTCCTCAGAGATGCTACCAACACTGTAGTCAGTGATCAGACTATTTGGAATCGCCTTCACGATGCCAACCTTCGTGCTTGTCGTCCAGCCATTCGACCACACTTGACTGCTGCCCACAGAGCAGCTCGTTTAGCATGGTGTATGCAGCACGTGCAGTGGCGACGTGCACAGTGGGCTAACTTTATGTTCACGGATGAGTCCCGATTTGTCTTGGAGCCTACAGATGGACGAATCAGAGTATGGAGGCGTCGTGGTGAACGCTTTAGTGATGCTGCAGTCATCGAACGTAACCGATGTGATGCTGGATCAGTGATGATGTGGGGAGGCATTAGTTTACTCCACAGAACCGCCCTCTATCATGTGATTGGGAATCTGAATGGTGACCGCTACCGTGACGAGATTCTACAGCCTCTTGCCATCCCAGCCCTGCACGTTATTGGGCACAATGCAGTCCTTCAAGATGATAATGCAAGACCACACCGTTCTCGTGCAGTAAATGCTTTCCTGCAAGAAGCGGGTGTCAATAGAATGGATTCGCCTGCAAACAGTCCTGATTTGAATCTCATAGAACATCTTTGGGACGAGCTTGGGCGACGAGTTAAGCAACATCAGCCATCTCCTGCAACTCTGCATGAACTGCTTCTGGTACTTCAGCATCAGTGGCAGGCAGTGCCCCAATGCTTCATTCGCAAGCTCATCATTTCCATGCGACAGCGGTGCCTTGAAAGTATCGCCAATAATGGAGGACACACACGCTACTGACAATGTTGACCTTTGGTGTTATTCTCATTAATTTTGAAAATGAGGGTTGTATTGATTGCTGTGCTGTCATTTTACACACGTTAATGCAACCGTCATGAAAATAGTGTTGATTGTCACTGATAAGCGTGTCATGTTTGTAGTGGTTTTTGATGTTATTGTATGGTTGTTATGTTACCTAGTGTACTGGATGAGGTCAGCTGTGAAGGCTCCTGAGATAAAATTTTATGTGAGTACAGAAGGCCTTTCTGCTACCACTTACGACCTCAAACAGACCTATTCTACTATTATGAATGTTAGCTACGTTAAAAGTCTCGGGTACTGAAATGTAATGTGTAGGTAATAAATACACAGACACACACATGTAATTAATAAGTCTAATAATAATAATAATCTCTATGATACACTGAACTAACACTGGCTGTTATAGTTTAAGTTTGAAAATTTTTTTAATTTATTAGTCCTGAACCAATTGTTTCTTTTGGTCAGAACATATGAAATGATATGTATTTATCAAATAAAATGCATATATATATTGCATAATCAAATGAAATGTTTGTACATAGGTCTATTATTACAATGGTTAATATTAATAATATCTACAATGTCTTGGGAAAAACTAGCACTGGATGTTTAGTTGGGGTGGCGTCATCATGCCCAATCTATGGTTACAAAGTTCAGTGTCCTGGACATATGGACTGATGTTAAAGTTTATATAACAAGATTTTATTTCCTTATTGATGGTGGGCATAGTTAATGAATCTCCAGCAGGCCAGGTTTGCACTTATCTGGCCTGTGACGATGTAGTACAGAATTATTGTGGCCCACTCCTCTCAGTAGCTGGAGTAAAATGTTAGGCTGCACAGACACCCGCTTTTGTACTTCTACAAAAGCAATCTGGCACAATCGTAATGCCAGATCAGAAACTCTGAAACAAAATTTGTGCCATGTGTCAACACTCTGTTTACTGCGCCACTCTTACACACAACACCACAAAACAACATTACACAGATTGGGTCAGATCTCTCTGACCAACTTAGCACATCTCACCCAGTTGTTATCAAATAGTACCAGTTTCCCAAGACTGCATTGCATCCGAAATATATTCAATAGTTTCCTCTCTCAATCAATAAGGTGGGTGATATGTTCCCACTGATCTCAATTATAGATCCGCCTTCCATAGTCTTAGATAGGTTTTCATATATTATTTGTTTGTCTCTAGGCCCTGGACGGCTGCTGGGGACCTAGAGCAAGCACTCACTTGTCGTAATCATTTTTCATGATATGGCAGTATCAATCACTCAAAATATTAAAATAAACAAGATAAATGCTTTTTCCCTTACCACAATTCAGAATTGAGAACACAGTTACTTAGTACTAGCTGGCTAGATTAGGGCGTCCCACTGATTTTTATTTAATAATTCCGGGAAATCACCTCTAGCAGTAACGTACTGTGTCAATGGACAGTCTTCTTTAAAATGGCACAAACGTGCGTCTCTCATTCAATAATATAAATACTTCTGTCCAATCAACGGACTTCCCCTCTAACTTTTTTCAAATATTCAAACTAAAAGTCAAATTTCAGTCCAGTCTCAGTCTAGTATGTAGTATTTTTCCCAAAATTACACTTGTTTTTTGGACTAACTACATGAAAAAACTACACAAATCTGCCCCACTAGGTTATTTTTAGCTGCTATCCTCCGACTTTGCCCCCTAGTTCATTGCAGTTTGATTTTTGCATTTTTAGGCTCAAGGACGCCAAAAATGTAACTTTAGTGAAAATATGCACAAAAAACTGTTCGCTAGTCTGATTGGAACAATACGGTCTTTCGTCAATATCTTCCGTGTTATCTGTCCGTCTGTGTAATTAAAAGTATATTATTTGTCAGTTTTTTCCTTTAAACTACAAATTGCGTCTTTTTGCCTTTTTAGATTCAAACACGTGTTCAGACCGTCATAATTTTTTGTTTCTTTTATCTCCGTTTCCCTCCCGTCTAAAAGGATAAACCGTTTAGTCTGCATGTTCCAACTAGTTAGTTTCAATGGCGGTAGAAAGCGCTGGCGTAGGTGAAGAAGCCTCGGCATATCTTGCATATATTTTTATCCCTACGTGTTATTTTACCCGTTATCTTTATAATTGGAGATATTTTAACGTTGTATCACTGTATTTTTCACCACAATGTTATATTTTGAAGTGCTGTGTTTTTATTTTTCATTTTCATGTCACTTTGCACCCTTAATAAAAATGGTCCTTAACTTCTTTTGAAGGGTATATATATATATTCACTAGTAACCCTAAGATTATTTTCGTTAGAATAATCTCGATATAATCTTTTGCTTGTGAACCATATGATTATTTTCGTTACAATATATCGATACAATCTTTTGTTTGTGAACCATATGATTATTTTCGTTAGAACATTCTCCATACAAACATGTACTAGGGAACCCTAAGATGATATGAGTTAGGACAATATAAATACAATCTTCTACTGATGGTTCTGTTCGTTAGAACAATCTAAATACACTCTTCCATTGGTGAACCATAATGGTGTATTCGTTAGAACAATCTAAATACAATCTTTTAATGGCGAACCATGCGATTATATTCGTTAGAGCAATTTCGGTATAATCTTGTACTAGTGATCCATCAAATTATATTAGTTAGAAGAACCTAAGTACAATCTTTAATTGGTGAACCATAAGATTGTATTCGATGGACCAATCTCGATATATAATTCCTTTTGATGGTAAACCATAATATTATATTCGCTAGAATATTCTAAATACGATCTTCCAGTGTTGGACATACAAGATTATATTCGTTAAAACAATCACGATATAATCTTCTACTAGTGAACCCTAAGATTATAGTCATGAAAGCAATCTCATTAATTCTTTACTGGTGAATCATAAGGTTACGCTCGTTAGAACAATCTCATTAATTCTTTACTTGTGAATCATAAGATTACGTTGGTTAGAACAATCTCAGTAATTCTTTACTGGTAAATCATAAGATTACGTTGCTTAGAACAATCTTAGTCATTCTTTGCCAGTAAACCAAAGTTTATATTCATTTCTGCTATTTATCAAAACAATATCACAAAGAGACGAAACAAAATAACTAATAATGTTTGTTGTGGAAGCAAACACTCTGGCTAATACGTGAATACTTTTCACTTATATTACGATATTCATGATCACGTGACCCACACATGCCCTGACAAACATACTAATACTTCTCATGCTGGTTCACGACATTCATGATTACGTGGTACATATACTCTCGTCACTTCAGACTGGCAGTCGCACTACTTGGATATAACATGGAGAGAACATCACATTGGTGGATTCAGGCAAGATGTCCATTAGCAATGGGGGAAAAAAAACTGTTCCAATTATATATTAGCACGTTCAGCCGACGAAATGATTAACCCTTAAATCTAAAATCGTGCTGTTGTTGCCCCCCCCCCCCCTCCCCCCCCCCCCCCACCCGCGCACACGCGGCGGTATAATAAAACGCTCCACAATGAAGTCAAGAAAGAAAAATATTAAATTAGTGTACAGTATCGCATGTCCGGAAACCACGGAGTAACGGAGTAGTGGAGAGGCCAAAGAGAACGCGAAGAAGCAAAAGTGGATGAGAAACTAAGGCAGTGAAAATCTCATGAGCAGAACTGAAAAAGGTGCCCTGAAATAAACATGGGCGGCGAGCTGCCATTTCAGTGCTATAACTCTTCAGGAAAAGAAATGGATTAACAGTACATCATAACTTAACTAATGTTCTATTCCGGTGTACACAACATGGGGTAAGAGAGAACTTTCCTTGCTGCTTGTGGAAGATTAACGAGGCTGACTCGAGTTCTAATAAATAACAAATGCGAAAACTAAATTGGTTTTTCACTTCTACCGGAAACTATTTCTGATTTCTGATTGCGATTTTTCTTTTGTGTATGTGTGTGTGTGTTTGTTTGTTTGTTTTTTTTTTTTTTGCAGCATGTGCTATTAAATTACTAGCGTGATTTATTTGATTTTTTTAACCTTTCTTTTGTTTTTGTATTGTTTAACGAGAAACATCTTCTACTGAGAGGGGGAAGAATAGATACAGTGTTTGCTAAACGACAAGAAACGAATATAGGCACATGCGGTTAAAATAAATAGAAACATCTGTGCCATATACCTCGCTTGGATGTGTGCACATCTTACAGTACCTAAGACAGACAAGGCCTTCCTTGGCGTGTCTCGCTGCTAGAGTCGTACTTCTACCTGGTCTTTCTCCAGTAACCAACCTTTCAAGCAGCATGTTTTCATCAGGGAACACGACGTACGCTAACTGACGTTTTAGGAAGAATAAAGAGGACGAAACATGAAAGAAAGATAAATTGAGGAGATAAAAGTCGACATTGACAGTTAGATAACAAATGTGAGATTCGAGCACTGAAAGCTACGTAATCGCTCCTGTCCAGACCATGTTGTGATAATTTAATTACAAGAAAGTAACTTCTCGGAATATATTATCAGCGATAGTGTGACGAATCAGTTGTGCACTTTTTATAACTTTCGTCCTCTCCAGCAGTATCACTTCTTTTCTTCATTTTCCTCACAGATCATCTGATTCTTTGACATATTTTATGCACCTACATTCTGCTATAGCCGCTCCCCGACGAAACGCCCGGTGAATCGTCGTATGACAAGGTTAATTAGACAGATCAGCGGATAATTTGTTTATCACCTAAGTAGTCTAGCCACCTTTGAACCAGACAGTAAAGGTGAAGAGGAATAGCGACTTTGACGTAACTCATTTCCGGGGCCAGCGTCAAACACGCAAATGTCCACCTGGGTTTGCAGTCTGTCTGTCTGAGAAAGCCGTCTTGGGTGTGCGAAGACATAGGTGATAACTAGATAATCGTTTACGCTGGCCCATCTTTGTATCAATATTACCGATAAGGGAGAGACAATATAATGGGAAAGCATCTAGAAAGGAAATAAGTTCACAGATTTGTTTGTGAGTTTGTATAAAGATGCAATCGGAAGTATTACCGCCTTATTAGAAAGAGGTTACGCGTTGGAATTTTAAAATTTGATATTTTAAAACACGCGGGGGATATTATGATTTATCACCCCGACCCGACCCATATAGTTCTAAAGAGCTTACCTTTGGCTTGATTTTAGAGCCGGAATAGACTAATTTTCATTGGCAAATTCGTCGGAAGTACAATCTGAGATTTTAACTGAGATATGGAAATATAATCTATCGAAATCGGAGTCACAAATCAGACTGCATCGCCACGTCAAGTTAGCAATTCATCAGAGCCATAGAGAAGGATCGGACAAAGGATTCCAAAATTATAAATGACAGATCGAAGTATTTGGGCAACTTTGAAACTTAAAAGTAAACCTGCATTTTTAAATACAAAGACTAGAGACCTAAGGAATCAAATCACCCATCATAAGAGGAATACAAAAAATTTCTCAGACCAAGTGATTCGAAAGCATCAACGTGCTGTGTCCATTCTAACTGTGCCAGAAGATTGTGTTGCCAAAAGTTATTTTAGGTTCGTGGAACGAAGCTATCAGAGTGTTCATGGTAAGCTGCAAGACGAATGTTCTACGCTACTAGTTGTGAGTTAAAAGCAGGGAATAAACACTAACCAACTAAATTGGACAAGTTGTGTGAAGAAGTACCCTCAACAGAAAAGAACTGATGAAACCACGTCTTTTTTTTTTTTTTTTTTGAGTAATTATTTTGCATTTTGTGGAATTTTCAATGAAAATAGGCATCTGTTTTAATGTTAACGTTTTCTTACTTATTATGTTTTACAAATCTTTTGACTTCACTGTTTTACCTATACTGTTTAATAATTTTCCCTAAACCCCTAATAAGAATTGTTGCTGGTACATTTTCCTATTTAAGTAGAACAATTTTGGATTTCTGCCTGTTGCTATTACTTCCTTGGAGAAGTCAGCAGTTCTATTAGCGGATGAGATAAGTTTGATGAAGAAAATGGTGAATGACTTAGTCAGTCTAATGGAGACCTGGGAAAAACTGTGCAAAAGCAAACTGAGCATGTTTTGAAACAAAATGTGCTTATTTTCAGATATGCTACCGGGGAAAAACGTTTCCCTGTTTTTGTGTTTTTTTGGTTGGGTGTTTGCCTTCTTCTGGCAAGGCACGTTTCTTTCAACCTATTTGGTTGACTTGACTTTGATCCACTGTAGCTGAGCGTCAGCTCTTGGTGACCTTGATGCCATTATATGGTACTGCGCAGTTCGTATAAGCTGTTCTGAGCTGCCATACAGTGTATTGTCTATGGATGGGTTGTGTGGTAGCAGTTGTTGTCTCAGTCCCTGAAGTGCAGGGCACTGTAGTAGGTGGTGTTCTACTGTCTCCAACGGGTTTGGGCAGTGTCTACATGTTGCTATATTTTGTGAACACATTCTGTTTCTGTGGCCATTTAGTGTAGAGTGACCTGTTCTCAATCTGAAAATTTTGGTTTGGTATCTTAGTTCGATTGGTCATATCTTATAAGTTTTACCTGACTGCTAACCCGATCAGCGTTGATAGATACTAAGTCCTGAAAAGGACCAACATTATCTATCTGCTAGCATAAAGCCCTAAATAGGACTCGCCAGCTACGCCAACGCCCGAGCTAACTACTACATTTTCAGTGGACTTAGAACAAACTGACGTAGTTTAAATCAAATATGCTCTTCTGGTGTCACTAATAGTGAAAGGAGCTTTTCAGTGTTTAAAGCTTTATTGGCCGACAATAGAAAGTTATTTTCTTCTGAAAATCTGCACATGGTTTTCATTGTGCACTGTAATTCTTAACTCTCAGCCATTGAAACTTTAGAAATATTCAGTTGTAATTTTATGTCTTTTGTGTACGTGTTTTTTTTTTTTAAATAAGGAATTATTTTGTTAAACAAAACAAATTTTCAATTATGTTCAGAAACTATGAAAATTTAAATTGTTTTTTAAAGGAGTCCTTGTGCGTGTATGTATGTGTGTGTATTAGACTGCACGTTTTTGGTTAATAAAATTGACTTTAAGTTAGGCACAGAAACTAAACAAAATAAAGTTGTATTTTTTTATGTTTTTTCCGTGTTTTGTTTAATCGGTTTATTTTTGGTCAGTAACATGAAGAATTTCAATTTTTGTCACAGTAACAGCAATTAAAGAAAATAAATGTATTATATTTTTTGGTTATTTTTGTTTTGTTTTATGTCGTTCACTTTCTTCTTTTAATAATAGAAAGTAATTTTAGTTCATCTCAAAAACTAAAAACGAAAGTGTTTTTTAGGTCATTACAAAAAAAAATTATAGGGCATTTTGGGTTTGGTTTTTGGGGGGAAAAAATGCATTGTTGCAGGTCATTTTCTAGCAATTTTTAGGTCATTCAAATCCTAGCCCTACTAATGAGACTGTCGATTCGAGTTTTAGAATTATTAGTTTTATTAATGGCTTAATCCATGATTGATACATTTTTGTAGATGAACTGGTGCAGAAAGTAGTTAAAATATTCAACTACTGTAGATTGATTATAACATCTAAGAGCAAAAGCCTAACTAAATTCAGGTCAAGAATTTTTTGTAAACTAGCAATAACCATGCTTCGACTATGTGTTTGACCACGACAAGTTCAACAGCATTGAGCAGTGAACGACAATTAGGAATAACTGGAGAGAATGTTTTACTTTGCTGTAAAGATCCGTTAGTGCTTTACCCATATGAAACATCAACAATAAAAACTAAATAGAAAAGAAACTAATGATACTATAGATGAGGGTTTTAAGAAGAGTACAGCTTTCGCCATTGACAGTTAAAAGATCAAACGAGTAAGTCTTCAAAGAAACAGTTGATCCCACATGCTCTCATAGCCGCTAGTGGAATTGAGGATCAGCTCTCAACTTTGTTTAACTGCTGTGACCTGTAAAAGTCTTGTTCTGACAGTTAAAAGATCAAACACTCTCTCATAGCCGCTAGTGGAATTGAGGATCAGCTCTCAACTTTGTTTAACTGCTCCCAAAACGTGCGACCTGTAAAGTCTTGTTCTTTCCACTCTGTAAAGTTGCTTTCACACACACACTGTAAAGTATCAGTCTGTCTGCTCTGTAAGGAAGAGTGGTGTGTTGTTGAGATCAGGCATGCTCCAGTCTACCCAGCTGTAAATGGGTAACTCACCCTAGTCCTGAGTTAGGGAAGGCAAAGGCTCCAGGGGAAGCAGGCCCTAAACTTGGTCACTTCAGCCGACGCAGGATGGTGTATGTATGAAGTAGAAGTGTAGAGTGTGATTACCGCGAATGGTGTACTGTTCGTGTGCTGACCAATATAACCACTCACACTTGTGTCTACAAGGCACCAATGCAGACTGCTGGAATCTTAGTTTACTCAATTTATTCAGACGTACACACTGGGACATACGAGTACATCATGGTTCGTTGACATATCAATTTGTAGGTATACATAGCAGATCTGAAGTCATGACACATTCAGAAATAATGGGCAGTACATCAAAAGTTCAATGTCATGATACATTATGGCCACATCCCCCTATCTGACTAAACGCGTCAGTGAAGGGCGGATCGATAAATAACCAAAGTTACTTGACGTCCATAGTTTGTAGTATATATTATGAAACCACGAAAGGGGGTTTCTAGCAAGATTGAGATCTCCCTGTCACTGTCCGATAATAAGATAAATAATCTGTTCTCTTGGCAGTGATCAAAACATATGATGACCGAAATCCAACATGGCTGTCTCCCTGAGTTGTCGTTCACTCATTCATAGGAAGGAGAATATAAGCCAGAGTTAATTTATAATGGGTATATAAAGGATTTCATAAATGTTTCCATACAGCTCTACGGTGATCAGGTTAATTCACGTAGCCATAACCGCTGCAGGAAAATCTGTCATCTTCGTCGATACAAAACACGACACTAGCATAGCGAAGCACAAAAGTCAAGCTAGGCCTAACCGACGAGAGATCATCAAAAATAGGAGCTGGGTTTACCTGGAGTCCGAATCATCTATATACTGACATAAGGAGAGTCTCTAACACAAACTATCGTAGAGACACCATCTCCTTCAGAAGAAAAACCACTTCGTGAGACATTTTTTTCTGACGAAAGGACCAGCTCTAGAAAAACGTACCCCGCCATTTGTAAGCAGTACATCGGAACTCATCACGACTTGTCAAGACAACTCATACTTCCGCTAGACCGGAATACAAGAATCTAGTCCCTCCTACCCATCCAAAATATACAATATAGGACTGATTCTACTTGTACTAATAATATGTAATACATATGAATTCAGGCCATAAACACAATAAGCAAATTAATATATTTTCTGGCCCTAAAAATAAGTACAAACGCAAGCGCAATATCCTTGCGCTGGATCAATATCCAGAACGATTACTCCTATAATCAAAAGTGTGAATCAAACATGGATTATCTCGCTTTTACCATAAACAGCATTTTCATACACAAATAAATGAATGTCTATATTTTTCCCATATTAAATAGCCATATCGATTTTTGTAAAATGTGCGTCAAAATATGCACGCAACACGACCCAAATAGCCTCCGACAAAAGAAGCCTAGATCCTGGCCTTCCGGTAGTGGGATTGTTGCTTAACTAACATGGGAAGTGGCGACGGCGAGTCTGGTGCTCAAATACCAAAATGCTTCGGGCGGAGGAGGCTCGTAAGTCTTGGATGGCAACCCATCTAGGAGATGAAAAAGTCAGATTTCAAATAACCTGTCGCCTTGCAGATAAGTTGGAGACAGCCATAGGCGAAAGGAACCAAACTAGAATTCAAAAAAGCTTACTGAAATCGAATAAGCCGAGTCGAAAGGTGCAGATATTGCAGCCCAGCTGTGAATAAAGGAAAAACGTGTTCATTACGTTCCAAAAATATTGAACGTAAGAAGACGAAAAAGAATATGCAAAGTTGGTCGCTGGCTAACCACCAAGATGAGAAGCAGACAGTTCTTTAGATGCAGTATTAAATCAGCGTAAGCTGTCTACCATCTTCATTATCATTTTCATTTCCACTTCTTACAGAGCATGGAGCACCACTGCAACTAATCTCCTGCACCATATCTAAACAAAAGTGATAACCATTTCTGCTGTCGCCTAAGGATTGCGATATATAAATTCCACCAAACGAGTTGACGTACGAACAAGAAATGGTGGCAGCAGCTAACTGACTGCATGTGTACTGCGTGCTTTTATCTTGATTTCTCTTTTGATTTTTCTGTCTTTTTCGAATGAAATCGATGTCCGTACACTTAATTTACTGAATTAACTCCATTTGTTATTGTCCGTTAGTTATTGTCAATAATTATATTCTGTCCACGTTCACTTGGACCAACCTTTATAGTTTTGAATTAATCACGTTTCTTTTTAACTTCCCTGCAAAATCCTCATTTTATGAAGGTTTTCCTTGGTCTTCCTTTTCTTCTGACGGCGTTGAATTCTTCTATTGGTAACAGCTTTTGTGTCCCGTGTAGTTTACCTGGGGTCTCTTAAGAGACAAAGAAAGAACATTACCACTGCATCCTCAGGGTATCCTCATGCATAAGCATGTTAAGCTCTATAATTTATTATACTAAGTAGGAAGTACGGGAACTTTAACACCTTGGTGGAACGAAGACCGTAAAAGGGTTGACACCCGGAGATATATATGATGCACGCTCATGGCATGTCCTAGCTGTTACATGGACTTTTTAACGTCAGAACTGTTTTCTCTAATAACATGTGTAGCTCCGGGGGGTGGGGGGGGTCCTGAAGAGACAAAAAATACGACTACAACTCCATCAAGCATGTCGTACAAGGCGACTAATAACAGGCTGTGCATGGGGTTGGCAACATCATCGCGTAAAACGAATTGCTACAGAAAACACTGCTTCGAGAGTTTGTGAATACTTGATGCAGACTTCCTCTAACGGTACTAGCTGCAGGAGCGGCTTCATGCTCCGTTCGGAGTATCACAGGTTATCTCCCCTTGCTCTGCAGTAGTGGTCCAACAGTGGCCAAAACCTAGAGTATCTAATGTGAGTCTTCAAAGGTGTCTACCTGTCGTGAATTCTGATTCACAACACGTCATTTATACCCAAACGGCACGCCATACTTTATAACAGTGTATCCTAGACGGACCAATGAAACGGCGTCTCTATTCGTTTGTTTACAATAAGTATTAGGCATTCAACATGGCCAGTCCAAATCTGTGTAACCCAGTTGGGTATGGAATTAAACTACAGCATTATGAGCGAAGTACCGCCTGGAAGAAGTCAGTAATATAATAATAGGACTGTTACTGTATAAGTAGGTGTAAAGACTTCCACAAAAAGTATTATAATAACAGAGAAAAGTGAAACAGAATGCATCGAGACATTAGGCTAGTCGAAAATTTTGCTGTTTAGGCTACGCCTAGGAAAAAAGGAAGTATGATATAAAAAGACAATTGTCTAGAAAGATAAAGACTAATCCAGAGCGTACTTTAAGCTTAAGATGAAGGAAATCGCTCCAGGAATCAGAAAGATATTTAAATTCCTAGTTTTCCATACACGCACTTCTAGACAAATGTATGCCGATATTTGAGTATGCAACACACTTCAGCATAACTGCGTTCTGTGTCGTTCGGCCCTGACCTATATCAGGACTTGCCCTCTTCTGAAAGCAGGCTACAAAATTTTCAAACTACAGTAAAGAGCGCCAGGCGGTCAGTCAAACTTCCATTGCCTTCTGCATCTGAGAGCAGACCATATGACCATTAACAGCTCGACTGTATGTACTTGAGGGTAAGAAAGAATGTATATAAATATATATATATATGTATATTTCTATTAATTAATCAAATTGTGCGTTAGGAAGTGTAGATGTGTTTTAAACCACTGTGTAATTTCTGGAGGCAAAACCAAGCATGTGTATATTCAAATAATTTGAGAATGGCAGCGGAAACTGTGTTCATAGTTTTAGAAAAGCATTTAAAGAATTATTTCTTGAAGGAATGGGACACACACCAGGAACAAAGGAAAGGATGAAAGGAATTGTATTACTGCATTGTTTAAGATATCACATAGTATTTTCCACAAAACCTAATAACTGTATGGAGGCGAATCGTGGACAGATAGTTGTAACCAAGGATTTGGAGAAAGATTATATTCATAGTGACCTGGATTGTGTTATTACTGATTTATTATGCCCTGTGCGTCTACTTGCACTCTGTCTGAAACTGTCTCTCATCCCCTACATCTGTGCTAGAGAGATAGAGATGGACAATACAGTGGTTAACAATTGTATTTCAAGTTATATCTTGTCATAAGAGTATACTCTAAAGAGCCAGCCACAACTAAAGGAACTAGTGGTGCGAGCGCCCTTTGAGTTTAGAGGGACAGCCACCCAGTACCTACTGCCTGGAGGAATCTCAGTTGATCTTTCCTTCCAGAACAGAAGTGTGACAGGCTTCAATACAATAAAGACAAATAAGTGGCCAAACAAGGCTACTGTCCAGTATACACCAGTATTACCACAATCAAAGACAGTTATATCTAATGATGACCATTCATTGCAGCTAGATAGGCAAACTTATAACCAGTGATTGACAATAATTCAGTAACTGTGAAGATCTAGTATTAATCTTAAAATAAAGACAGTCTACAACCAGATTGATATCAGCCAGGAAAGAAGAACTATCCTTATAAATTTAAAAGACTGTATTTAGTTGTGAACATTTTACAAGTGATTTTATTCATTTTATGTTGTAATCAAATTTTGAGTTCAGTGAAAGATTTTCACAAAGAAAAGAAAAACTTGTATAAAATAAATTGTAAATATTTGCCAACAGACTTACTTGGATTATTTAAGTTAAGTTACAGTTCTTGTTGATAAATAGTTTAATTTAATACCCCTAGCAGAGCTTAACATTAAAAACAGAAGAGGATCTGGAGAGGAGCATTTAGGAACCTAGGATAATACACTATCATCATACCTATAAGACCAGTGCCTTACCTGGCACTATCCTGGTATCACGTGATACAACTTTGTGTCCAGGATATCTTATTCTTCAAACAATATTAACCCCTCTCGTGACACTACCTTCGCACAAGATTACTCTTGGTAGAGTTGTAGATAGAAGGATAATGATGCTTCTACCTCGAGGGAGTTTTTACAAGATATTTCAGAAATCAAGAACAATATTGAATGAGTCTTAGCACGATAACTTTGTATCTAACCCGCCGCCTTTTGTGAAGATGAATATAAATGATATATCTTATAATTAGCTCGTTCTAGTTCCTAGCTGATTTAATTCAGCGAAATTCCTTTTATTTGCTCGATACAGATATGTATACATATTGATGAATATATACTAGAGGTTCTGGATCATACGTATGCCTTTCTCTCTGTAATAATTAATTCAACAATGAATTTGTCAAAATCAACATATGCAAATTTAATGCTCAATTATCTTGAAACACATGAAAATAAATATGAAATGGTAATTATAAGAAACTATGGATCATCACAGATCTCGGTTTGGGAGATGAAAATATAGTATTTTGAAGTGGCCTGCTAAACATATATCTTAGCTTCCAAATTGCTGAAATGTTGGTGCTGCTGGTTCCGTAACTTCGTCTCTGTGGCAAGGGCACGTCTCCAAAGAATTCTGTAGGTAACCGCTTCTGGTCAAGGAAGGGACCTTCACCACCCGTGGGATGTAGGCCTCACGTGTCGATCTCAAGCTTCGAACCACAGACTAGTACAGCTGGTAACGTGAGTAAAACTTCAAATGGTCTCTCATATCCGTACCACCAACTTTAGTGGGAATAAAAGAACACATTCCGCTGCTAAGTATTTGTTTTCCTGATTTAGATATGGCGCTTTTCCCCGCTGTCCGTCACCGATTTTTTATCAGAATGTTTACTTTCCCTGAGTGTATATCATACAACTCAGGAGATGTGATAACAAAATCACCATTCTTTTAGTTAATGTAACGAAATAATTTCAACTGGACAGCGGCAAGTGGTTTGTGCCTGATGGAACAACTTTAAACATACATACAACTCATTACAAATGATAATATACATATGATGTCAACATCATCCACTTCCTTTCTCCAATTGGAGTCTGGGATTACCTCTGCCTTTGGTTCTTTCGTGAGAACTAGTATGAAGCATTCACCAGCGCGGGCTGTGGGGATTCATGAATGTATCCTTTTCACATGCTGAGGTTGCCACGCACATATGAATCTTTAACACTCTTAGCTAGCAGAAACCAGTAAAATTCAAAGTATAAAAATGTGTACAACTCACCCTAGTAACTAGGCAAATCTTAGACGTCTTACAAATAGTCTTGGCAACTTAACACAGATGCCTCTAACACACGTCTGGGATATTATTTCTTATTCTAGAATTCCCCTGTGAATTGTGAGTAGTTTTTGAAGGAGTTCGGTTCCGAATTAATATTGGCTAGTTTTCTTTTCCAGTAGATAAAAGATGCTCTAAAACGTTTTACCATTCCTAAAAATTCAGAATCCTGACTCGATTTTTTTCTGTGGGAAGGTCCGAGCTGACTACTTTGACGATTTCAGGAATGCAATGCCGTATGTTAAACATTTGCTACGTTATATCGTAAGTTCTCGGCCCACGTTTCCATCTGGCGTTTTCTGACAAACTCCTAATCAGTTCGGTTGTTTATTGGCGCCTCACATGCCAGCCAATACATTCGAAGTTCATATTATGAAAACTTTTCCTCATGCAGTTTTCTGTATGACTCATGCGTTTGAAAATTTCAAACAATCATCCTCCATATATGAAGTTGCTACATCCGAAAATTCTTGTTAATGTTTACGTTACAACTTCTTACATTTTTCCTGTCGAGTCGGAAGGAATTATTCAATCTTAAGCAAACACTTCGTGCTCGCATTTACCTGGAGTCAATGTGGTGGTATTCGTGAACAGTGACAGTAGGGAAAAAGGGAGTTCTAACAACAGAATAATGCACCTAATTCAGTACGCACAACCAAATGTAGTTCATTGCTCCGGAGAGGAGAAGAGAGAGCACAAATTATGTTACACGGAGCGTAAAGAAACTTAAACATTATTATAAATCATTATTATGAACAATTTAAAGTGTTTATTTCAGTAAGTTAATATAAACGATAATATGGTTACCCAGAGCATTTTAGCACGTATTAATGCTTTACATATAATTTATATGATATTAATGTGCTTGTTTTTCAGAACAGACAGCTAGAAGAAAGTTAAAAGTATATTTTCTTAGCCTATTTTTAAATAAAGACTTTCGTTCGGTCTCAGTGACTACACTATATCGTTATCAGCAGTCATAAAATAATTAGCACTATCTTTTAACCAGGCAGGTGTTATCTGAGCTAAACGTGGAAGCTTCATAAATCCCAGTCCAAAAAAAAATCCAGTTTTCAAGACAAGGCCTTTGATAAACGTTGCTAACTAGACAAGACAGGACAAAATTAGGAACTTAGTGATACGCAAAACCCAGTTGACACTCAGCACGTGTAGAATGTGTACTTAAATAAAAAATAATGAAAAAGTGAGTGTACAATTGGTTTAGCGATTAGAGCGTTTACCTTTCGCGACAAAGTTACCCGTTTCCTGGATCGAATCCTGGTAGTGTTATTGTGGTTAGTTATTGTGCCATACTCTCAGTCCATGCATGAGAAGGTCCAGAATTGGTTGGCTACAGCATGAATAGAAAACATCCAGAGAAGCCTCAAGCCTTTAGGAACTGGTATGGATCTACTGTCCTGGTCATGCAGGGGTACGCGGCAATGAGAGGGCCGAAAAACTAGCTTCGAGAGCACTCATAGTGGGGGATATTGAGTATGGATAGGTGAGAGATACTAAGAACAATTGATGATCGGCTGTTAGAGAATGATACTGCAATCGATCAACCAACAAGAGCAAGACTGCTGGAGTGTCGGCATCAAACGTAAGACCAGCAGGAATGGACGTATGAGAGTATGAATCCGTCGTGTATACAACCAGCGTGCTACATGAACAATTAGCGTTTATTACCCTTCGTCGTTTGCTGAGGGAGATTGAGCACCTATGGATTTGCCTCGAGTGCATACATACTTATATTTTTTGCACAATTTGTTTCTTTGAGTGGTAGTAAATAAAAGCCGAGCTTCGCTATCCATGTTTTTTTCACATAGGTACGGGATTTGCACTGTAGAATAATATGTCTGAGGCG
The DNA here is from genome assembly GCA_024509875.1 of Oreohelix idahoensis. NCBI lineage: Eukaryota > Metazoa > Mollusca > Gastropoda > Stylommatophora > Oreohelicidae > Oreohelix > Oreohelix idahoensis. The sequence continues at coordinate 201,291 of JAMPIV010016750.1, forward strand.
TGGGGGGACGTGTGTTTTTGTTTGTTTTGTTTTGGTGGGTAAATAGTTGGGAAACCCCTCGTTACGACTTGCGTGGTGACCCCTGATACTCTTGTACAATAAATGTGTGACCATTATTTGCCACGTCAGGAAGTGCTGTAAAAGGAAAAGCGTAATCGCTCACACCTGTTGGAATGTCAGTTGATGATGATGATTTGAAACAGAAGTATCTTATGTGCGAGTTAGTCTAATCTTTACGATCTCCTGTCTGAAGTGTAAGAAAATGTAAAACCTTGCATTTTCTCCGTGCCCGTGTTGCTTGGCTTCCAGTAGTTAAAGAGGGTGAGCCTTAAGTCCGTCACTTTTTTGTCCTTAAAACTTGTGGCTTTAAGATGTAATGGTATGTGTAAATGAAATACACCATAACAATGACTAAACACAAAAATTGTTAATTGATAATTATAAAGTTATTTATTCTTTAAAACGATGCCAGGTGAGTGATCATTCATAAAATCAGCTTGTTTCGAAAATGTATTTTTGAGGTAATCTTGGTCAATTTTTTGATATTGCTTAGTTATTGCTGTTATAAAATCCTCTAAGGTTTTATGCTTCCGACCATATAGCTTGTCTTTACACTTGACCTTTGCATCATGCGCAAAATTATTCCATGTCGGAATATTTTGAAATTACCCCACCCAACATTTTTGTTTGAGATGATTGGAGCCCTGAGTAGCTTCATAACAAACAGATGCGTTGGTAGGACAGGCAATATAACCGGACCTTTTCGCAGTTTTAATTCACTGTGAGAAATCGCTTGCCAAAGACGACACAACCAGACCTTGCCAGAAGTTAGAATTCAGAATTCCAGTTTACCAGGTTGGACCTCTTCTTTGAGAATCTTGACAGACTTACAAAAGAGCCCAGGAAATCTCAATCATTTTGACTAGGAAACCGGGACTGAAGAAACTGAGAACACACTGAGTCATAGAGAGAATTATCTTATTAAAGTAACGACCCCCAAGAACACGTGTAAGAGGCCGATTCAAGTGCCTTAACTTTTATTCATTTGAGCAAATAGTCTGTGAGCCAGGATTGGCGTAAGTTGTGCATTTTACATTTTACATTTTTTCATTACTAACAAGTGAACTAATATGTATATATTGCCATGTAAATATTAATATATGAAAATCGCTAGTGTACGTCCAAGTCATTTGAGGCTGGCAACCTCAGCGTAAAGTATAATGATTTCATGAACCACCACTGCGAGGGCTAGCGACTGCCTTTCGCTAGTTTCTTAAAGAGAACTAAAAGCCTAAGTAGCCCCAGGTTCCATATGGAAATGTAAAACAAATATAAAGCTATTCAATTTAAATGTAAAGAAAATTTTCTCTCGAGGGATTAAGTTTAATTCTCATCGAGGGTAAATTCTGAGATAAATGGGATTGTGGAATAGAAGAAAAGGGACACATAAGTATGTGCCAGAAAACGCTATACTCAGGAGAGTGTTCGTTACTATTCTTTTACCATAGTTGTTGGTGGTGGTACCAGTTGAGGGTACTATCTCTGGAACAAGAAGGGAACAGTGGCCTGAGCTTTAAGACGAGGGAAAAACTTTGTAGACACTCCCTGACACTTCTGGGAACGTGCTGCGCCCTACATCCTTGACCAGCGACGAGCGTTATCAGTTATCAATCTACCGAGAACCAACCCATCAGAGGGAGCAGAACCTACCAGTGGCAGATAAGTCAAACCTATAAGCTGCCACGTGAACTCCTTTATAAACTTTTATCCCATCACAACCGTGATGAAAAAACATTAATCATTCTTTTAAACCCTTGTTAAAACTAAATGTTATTAAATTTGTTATTTGTAATTATGCAAATTTAACTTCGATTTAATCATTTTAAATGTACTGCATGTTTGTCTCAGTCAATTTACTAAATACACTCTAAACAGAGCTATACCATAATAATAAGAATTCCACTGAGTAAATCAGGGTGGGGGCTTGACGAGCTAAAATTAATAATTGCTTAATCCTTCACAAAAGTTGTCGGCAGATCATAGAGTTAACGTGCTCGGCCAATGCAGCATTGTTCTCGCTTTTCTGAATATCTTGTAAATACTTCCTTGAGATAGAAGCATCATTATCGTTCTATCTATCACTCTGCCAAGAGTAATCTTGTGCGACACCTTTGAAGGCCCATAATAGATACTCTTGAGTTTTGGCCACTGTTGGACCACTACTGCAAATCAGGGGAGGCAATCCGTGACATCTCTTAATAGTTGGTGTGAACTGCAACTCGTTAATTATCCCTACCAAATTAATATATTAAATAATTCTCTTAATTTCCACACAATAACACAATTTCCAAAACAACTGGAATTTAAACACAATCAATCAACTGCAATTTATAAAATGTATCTGTACAGTTATGATGTTATGATAAGAACTAGAACTAGACGGGATCTAAGTAACAAATTTATTTAATTTAAAACAAAATGGAACTTCGCCTAGGCCGGTCCCAAGCCCGGCTGACAAAAGAAGGAGGGCTGCCTGCGTGTAGAACGTAAGGAGGCAGCCTCTCCATGATGCAAAGGCACAACAGGCCAGTCACCTGTTTGCCTTAAAACGCTATTATAAGAAATGCAAGAGAGAAAACCGGACTGATTCTAAAGGCGACGAACTTGAAGACAGCTGATATGATAGCATGGTGCTCTCTCTTCCAAATCTCTACACCTCATGGTAGAAGAGGAACGACTAAGTAAGTAAGTAAAATCAAATGGTTCCTAAAATAACAAATGCAGTTTGATTGGCTGAAAGCCTAGTCACAAGAAGAAGCAAAAACGGTTGGCCAATGCTGTCCACTGAGCATGCAGTGTCAACATCCATGTGTAGTTAAGGGACTATTTGAACGGAATCGTTCAGCATGAAAACATCTCCCCAGCAAGTTAAGAGCAGGGATCAAATCTGATGGGTGGACGACGCCTCCTTTCTGGTCGCCTTGGGGGAACTGGAACAACCACTGTTCTGTCGTCTGTGATCTGCTCTGAAACAGTAAGCATCAAGCTTGATGCTGCTTTATTGACGTATTCCAAGATGGCATGATTTAGCAGAAAATCATCATAAGTGTTATCAGAGGTTCTGCAGCGCTTAAGAATACTTCCTGGCCTTAAAATAGAAGTTTGGTAAAGACTGCAGATATGTATTTACACAAATCACAAGTTGGAAAAGTATTAGGTGTCAATGTCTTTGTTTATCTTTTCGGGCAGTTGGTGACTTCTGAATCTTGTTCCTTCAAAGTAATGATTACTTATCTAATTCAGGTCCTTTTACTGCAGACACTTCTGAATATACATCATGTTTTGTTGTCTAAAATATGTTGATCATATAGAAAAACAGGTAGCCACAATGCTTCTATTCTGCGGATTGCAAATGTGGTCCTTGAATTACACACAGCAGTCTTTTATGCTTCTTATCAAAAGCTTTTGTTGTCACTCTCGGATAAGAACCTGAAACTTATGCACAGATTATGGTATCTGTTTCCTACCATAAATACGATCCTCCGCTGATTAAGGGCCACTATTGATCAGAATCCTCATTTAGACAACATAGTCCATGAGGCCATGATCATGTCAATCTAAGAAGTCAAATAATCAAATGCATCGTTAGAATATAGCCATAATTTCCAAATGTTCCTTAATTCTGTCTTGATTACTTCCCTTTGATCCTAATGTCATGCCAAAAGTGGTTTTCCTTTAAAGATATCACATCAACATTTTTAATTGAACGACGGAACGAATGAAGCGAAGGATCAGTGGAAGAATAGGAAGAAGAAGAATACGAACTCTTTGGCATCCAGCATTTGAATGATAATCCCTGAAAAGGACTGTAAGCTATTATACTTATTATTGCGCAGTCCTGACAAGGACTTCTAGCTGCGTCATGCTGTTTAGGATGGTTCAGGTTATATTCAGTTTGAAAACCAATTTAAGTTATCAGTACAGGTTTAGAGTACCATGTTTAAGATATTAGGAGGTAATTCATAGTCAATGCTAACATTAATATTAAATATAACAGCAATTTACGCAACATCAAAATACTTGTAATGAATATATTCATGAATATATTTTTGGTTAATTTACAAGAATGTTGTTTATATTCTAGATATTTTCTCATAAATGTATTATTGCTTAACAAGAGTAACACTAATGCACCCTCAGGTATGCCGTAGAACGAGACTAAAATGAGTGCATGCATAGGGTTAGCAACCTCATCATGTAAAATAAATTGCCATAGAACCCACTACTGCAAGAGCATGCGAATCTTTGGTATTGGCTTCCTACAGAGGGACCACATGCAGTGGTGGTTCAATACTCCGTAAAGAAGCGCAAAGGAAAATGATGATAGTGGCATTTTTCACATCTTGTTTTTAAAATATCACCTGAGGGAACAGAAACTGACATCCATTGCGTTGCCTTGTATAAAACCTAATAACAGACTGAGACAGAAGGAGTCAATACAGCAGTCTGCGTTTGTAAAGACTATTGTTTGATGGTTTACAGTATTCAGTCGCACATCACAAAATTCCTGGTTTCGAAAGGTTAAGATACGTGTATTCCCGTATTCCCCAAGAAGATCTTGCACCCCGCATGACGCTGCAGTCCAGATGTTTCATCTTTTCCTGTCAGTCTATGCTGCAACATTAGACCTAACAAGCCAGGATAAAAATACGGTGACCCAGCTTTAAGGTAACTTATCCTCCCGATCATTCATTGCTTCAGGCTGTCAGTCATTTGGACTTGTCTTGCCTTTTCTGATGACATTTGCCAGGAAAAAAAAAACACGACGAGACAATTTTACCCCCCGTGTTCGTTTTTACCGAATACGCCGAATGCTTTTTTTGGTCCGGGTAATCATACATTTCCACACACTCGAGACAGCTCACTCGCATTATCATAAAAGAGACGTGATATTGGTAATCTCAGACAAATCCAGCAGCACTTCCATCAAAACAAACAATTCCCCCTTCCTCTGTCAACTTTTCTCCAAAATGCAACCCTCTCCACCACTTTAAAAACACACTTGCAATTACAACCCTAGTCTCGCTAAGCAATCAAACGCCATACCAATTCCGTCATTACCAAAATAAAAAAAAGTCTTTTACGAGTAAGAAAATAAGGAGAATCTCAAGCATTCATTCGGCGTGTTTCTTTTAGAATTTGGCCAAAGACGTAAAGTAAACGTAACTTCTCGGAGACCTTTTTAATCCCCATTACAGTTTCCCGTTGACTAGTCTTTTCCTTCTCAAAACAAGAGGCGTGTATTTGATAGGAAATAGCCACCCTTGAAATCGGGAACCAATATCCAAATGTCATACTTCATATTATAGTCGTCCGAGTGGAAGGTTTCCCTTCGTCATCAAGTTTGTGGGAAAAGTCACCCAGGAAGGAAAATATCCAGATCGATGACGGAGAATGTAATGCTTTACGCAAACAAGCTCGGTGTGACGATTACAAAATTTAAATATTTGGCTGCCATCTTTTGTGTCATACGTACCGAGATGAGACGTAGGCAATTAACTACGTATCTTGTGTTGTGTACACAGACGGACAGCTGTCAGACACAAAGAGACAATGTTGTATGTGTACATATGTTGTAGAGGCATATATTCATCTAATCTGACTTGAAAATTTCTATAACTTTCTCGCTGTATTAATTTTATTCCAAATATGTACGTAAATGTGTCACGTTTTTTATGTATATATACACAATTTCATGTTATTTACGTTGTACATACACACAGAATGGCGTTGTGTAACTTTATTTATTTTCCAGGAAACATTTAAATGCAACGGTTCGTATTTTATGTCATTCTTCCTAGTAGATATGCACATACAATGAAAAAGAACTCATTACACATGTACCAATAAACACATACACACACACATATATATATATGTGTATATATATACGAGGCGTGTTCAAATAAAACCCGACCGTACTGCGCCAAGTGGACATTCGTAGGAGGAGCATGATGACATCACATCTGACATAATAAGCACATACGAATGTACAAGTGTGTAAGTGTTCATTCTCCTAGTATTCATTGGTTGTGCTGCAGACCGTTAAATAATGGCCGGTGTTATAAGGAATCCGTCCAAGGTCGATAAGCGAGCGGTGATTCAGTTCCTAACAGCCGAAGGATGTCGACCAGTCGACATTCATCGCCGAATGAAAGCAGTGTATGGTGACAAAATTGTGTCTAAGACTACAGTGAAATACTGGGCACGAATGTTTCGAGAACGACGTCAGTTAACGAAAGATCTTCCGCGGCCAGGTCAGGTGCATATTGCTGCGACAGAAGAAGCCATCGCCGAGATTGATGCAGCAATACGGGTGGACCATCGTCGGAGCTTATGTTCGCTAGCAAAGGAATTCGCTGTGTCTCTTGGGACAGTTCAAATGGTGGTTAGGAAGAAACTGAAGTATCGAAAGGTGTGTTCACAATGGGTCCCACGGATGCTGACCGATCACCATAAGGAAGAACGCATGGGGTGGAGTTTGAACCACCTGCTGCGGTACGAAGAGGAGGGTGATGCATTTCTGTTGCGCATAGTGGCAGGCGATGAGTCGTGGTGTCACCACTTTGAGCCGTGCAGCAAATCAGTGAGCATGCAATGGAAACATCCCGGATCACCAAAACCCAAAAAATTCAAGTCACAGATTTCCGCCGGTAAGTTTATGCTGACCGCATTTTTTGACCATGAAGGGCTTCTATTGGTAGACTTTAAAGAGCCTGGCGTGAACATCAATGCCATCCGCTACAAAGACACACTAGACAACCTGCATACAGTCATCAAGAATAAACGACCCGGCATGCTTTCGCATGGTGTGATTCTGTTGCACGACAATGCTCGGCACATGTTGCGAACATTGTGCAGGAAGCGTTAGCAAGGAGAAGGTGGAAAGTTCTGCCACACCCAGCCTACAGCCCCGATCTGTCACCATGTGACTTTCATTTGTTCAGACCCTTAAGAAAATCTCTAAAGGGACAACGATTCGACTCCGATGCAGACGTCAGGGCCTCGGTGACCAAATCGTTCAATAAGCAACCAAAGTCATTTTTCTCGGACGGCATCCGCCGTCTACCCAAGCAGTGGGATGCGTGTCTCAATGCCTATGGTGACTATTTCTAAAGAACCCCAGTGGGTACTTGCTTCATAACAATTGCTTTATTTAATTCTACTACTCCTGCTGATGTACCTTACCTATATTTGTAATAAAGCCACTGGGACGGGTTTCATTTGAACACACCTCGTATATATATATATATATATATATATATATATATATATATATATATATATATATATATATATATCTATATATATATATATATATATATATATATATATATATATATATATATATATTGTCACAGTATAATATCTACACCTTCATGACATTGTCCTCTAAGCTCGTATCAAACTGCGAGAGGTCACACAATCAACATACTTATAAACGACATTCACAAAGCGTACACTAAGGCGTGCTGACAATCTCCCTTTTTAATAATAACAATGAAACACGTAGGAATTCAATAATAATAGCAATACATTGTTAGCAATAACCATATGGTTGGATCAACAAGTCCTACTACCCCTGGACTATACAACAAGGCTGTACAAAAGCCAGCAACCATAAAGAGAGCACGATTAATATGCAATGCGGCTTCTAAAGCCGGCCAACTGACATCTTTCTCTGTCAGGCTTCCTGTTCACTCTATTCCATTGCACCCCTTTGCACCATTTTCTTTGAAAGCTGATGTGCGCACCAAAATATATGTTTATTCCACCAAAGTCCATGTGCGCAACAAAAGATATTATGTGACATCTACCCCCTTCCCCAGAAAAGAAAACGGAGTTTTCTTCTCTCTGAGAGTAGAAGATTGCACACCAAACAACAAAATATTAGACAAGTTCAACCAAAAAAAAAAAACAATTTTACACTGGTGTACGTAGACGTCGTGCCTACGAACACATATATCTCATGTCCCAAAAATTACAATCTAGACAGAGCATCTGCCACGACATTAAGTCTACCCTCTAATGGGATAATTGTGAACTGGAACTGTTGTAGCAACAAGGCCCAACGAGTCAACCGTGAGCTTGTCGACTTCGAAGATTTCAAAAACAGTAGAGGTCGATGATCTGTCTGAAGTATAAACTGGGACCCTATCAAGTAACGGGACAGTTTTGACACTGCCCATACTATAGCCAGACATTCTCTTTCGATTGTTGAGTACCTGGTCTCTGCCGGTAACAGTTTCCGACTAACATACATCACAGGATGTAGTGTACCCTCGTGGTCTTGCATAAGACATGCGCCAATTCCCACAGATGACGCGTCGGTCCGCAGTATAAAGGGTTTGCTCAAATCAGGCAAAAGAAGGATTGGTCGTCTGGAAAATAACTCCTTGATTTTTGATAATGCTTTCTCGCATTCTGCCGACCATACAACCCTGTTAGGCATCCCTTTAATAGTAAGAGAGGTTAAATCATCAGAAATTGTAGAAAATTGAGGGATGAATTTGCGATAAAAATTGACAAGTCCCATCAGGCTTCTGACCTGCCTCTTAGTCCTTGGCGCTTGTAGTTCCATAATTTTTGTGACCGTGCCAGTCTCGGGTTTTAATAGATTATTACCTACGATAAACCCCAAAAAACTCAACTCACTAAAACCGACACAAATCTTACTAGGGCGTGCCGTTAAACCATGCTTACGTAAACAACGCAACAGGGAAGACAACCCCGACATATGTTGTTCCCATGTTTCATTGAACAGGCAGATGTCATCGATGTACGTAATCACTTCCGTACGATGACCTAGTAACTTTCTCATCATTCTGACGAAACTTGCGGGTGCATTAACTAGCCCGAAACACATAAAATTAAACTGAAATAAACCCTTTGGGGTAGAAAATGCCGTCAAAGGTTTAGCCGACTCGGCAAGAGGAACCTGCCAGTATCCCCTAGATAAATCCAGTTTACTAAAAAATCTGGCATGGGAAAGCTGAGTAAGGAGGTCCTCTTGGTTCGGTATTGGCTCAGCGTCAATCACAGTGACACTATTTAATTTACGGAAGTCGATGCAGACACGCAAGGATCCATTTTACTTTCGTACCACGACCATAGGGAAGGAGTAAGTAGACTCCGATGGAGAAATGATCCCCAACCGTAACATGTCATCTAGTTCTTTTTCAATCGCCGACTTGAAATGTAATGGCTGCGGATACGGCTTTACCCTGATCGGTTGGTCGTCCGTCAGGATGATATTGTGGCAGATCAAATCGGTACGTCCTGGCAAATCAGTGAGAACATCCTTAAACTCTCCAATGACCGATCGTGCCTCCGATTTCTGTGTTATCGTTAGGTCGTTACATATCTGCACATTCTCCCAAGACTCAGGAGGAGCAAGGGGAACGAGAGACAGCTGGAGATTAATATAATCTCCCATGTCACCCAATTCATTAATGACCACAGAACATGCCATCTTCGGAGTCTCCCCAGACAACCTAGTGTCCACCCCTTTTAGAGCCTCTGGCCGTTCCATATAAGGTTTTAACATATTAATGTGGAATATCTTCTCCTTGTTCCGAACCTGGATTAAATAATCAACATCCGTTACCTTCTTAAGCACCCTAAACGGCCCCTGCCATGTAATGCTAAAACGGTCTTCCTTTGATGGAAGAAGAAGCCATACCTCTTCACCGGGAACCAAGAGCAGTAGTTTTGATCCGCGGTTAGCGTATTGTCGGTACCGCGCCCCCGCCACGGATAAATTATCACGTGCCACGGCACACGCTTTGACAATACGGTCACGCAGGTTTATGACGTATTCGTAACTGGAGACGGAGGACCCATCAGAACACCCACCAACCAGTATATCTTTCAGAATGTGCATTGGGCCCCTCGGATTCGCCCCGTATAATAGTTCAAATGGGGAGAACCCGGTGCTCTCCTGAGGTGCCTCTCTATAGGCAAATAATACTGCTGGAAGGAATTTATCCCATTCTTGGGGAAATTCAGCAGTGACTTTGGCCAACATATCCTTCAATGCACCATTAAAACGTTCCCATACCCCGTTTGACTGGGGATGATAAGGGCTGGTGAACGATTGGGAAATGCCCAACAATTTAGTTATCTCGGCCATTTCCTTGGAAATGAATTGACGTCCCCTATCTGACAATATTACCTCAGGAAACCCAAACCTACTGAACAACATCTGCAACGCATCCGCCACAGCCTGAGAGGTGATAGTCCTCATTGGCACAGCCTCGGGCCATCTTGTGCACAGATCCACCATTGTCAGAATAAAACGAAAGCCTCTCTCTGATGCAACAGAAAGAGGACCAACGATATCGATTGCAACTTTCTGGAACGGGCGAACCGACAAATCACCAACCCGCAACGGAGCCTTCGGTAATTTACCTTTATGTGTCACTGGCTGGCATACCCTGCAAGACCTGCAGTATACCTTAATGTCTTTGTTGTATGCCGGCCAATAGAATTGTGACAGAACTCTATGGCAAGTTCTTGCAACCCCGATATGTCCAGCAAACGGTGAATCGTGTGCCACCTGCAACACCTTTGATCTAAAGGCGACAGGCACAACCACCTGGCGCTTGAATTCGAATTGGCTGGAAAAGCATCTGGTAAGAACATCATTTTTCAACTCAAACCAGTAACGTGCCGACTTCGTGCACTTTACATCACCATTTTGGGCCAAAGTGTAACATTTCTGCAATGTTCCATCAGCTCGCTGCTGCTGGACAAAGTCCGATGCTGGTACATCGGGACCCATGGAGGCAATACATGGGATCGCGTTAGATGTCGGTAGTTCCCGCTGTATCGCCAATGAATTGTCGTCTGCTCTGGTCTGCGCCCTTGTGACCACCACATTTGCCACAGCTGACCGTTCGACCTGCCATTTTGTGATGTCGGCCTGAGTACAGTCACGAACACCACGCACGTTCCCTATAATCAAATCGACCACTGGAGCCTCAAGAACACACGCCTGCACCCGACCAGAAATAAAGGGTGTATCCACCTCTATAATGGCTAGGGGGTAATATTCAACATTTCCCCCAAATGTCACGCATCCCACAGTCTTACCAATAAGGCACGATTTGTCAATACATGATCGGCGCACTCCTATCGTAGTGCATCCTGTGTCCCTCAACACAGACACCAACTGGTTCTGAACCATGCCCTGGTGTAACTCTAAGCTTCCGCTCCCATCAAGAGAAGAGAGGCAAGGCAGAGTATGACCACAAATTAGTAATGGTCTGCCATCAGGTTCAAACAAAGGCCTACATCCTTCGCAATCTTCGTTATTAAAGGTTTTCAGAACGCATGCAGCATTAGCCGTTTCTGAATTGTTTGGACAGACTCTTGCAGCATGTCCCCTTCCGTCACACGCGCCACATCGAAGCTGACCACCATCATCATTTGTAGGACTACCCTTTGGTGAATTGGGATGTTCTTGCTCCCGTTTGTCATCCCTGTCATTCCTTTTACTCGGACCACTTCTTCTATATCAGCGATGATCGGGATCGCTAGTAGTGTCTATTCGGACCTGCCTCCGAGTAGACCTGTCATGTCTATCTCCCGTGTATCTAAAAGGAGATCTATCCTGACGGTAGAACGATTGTTTTTTCGGAGATCTGTATCGCTTAAAATTATCATAGTTCCCATGAGATCCATGCCCACTAGAGTATTGCCGATCAAACCTTCTCCTGGCAAACCTGTACGCACTCTTGGACCGATGTTGCCGGAAAGGTTTCCCAATAACCTTGCCAACACATGTAGCGAAAGGCTCAGGGACAATTGACTTGTGAATTGTCTTACCAGGGTGAGCGGTAACGTACTGCCGCCCCAACTCTGACATAGCAGTAATGTCTCGGGGTTTGCGTTCTTGCAAAAATGCAACCATGTCAGAACAACATGAGGACAACACCTTGTCCCGCAACATGAGATCAAAGAGTCCATCAAAATCCCTAGTTATTCCCTCCAGCTCTGTCCATCTACGCCCGCATACTCGAGCGAAAATCTAATGTCTAACCTGACATTGATTTTACGTGAGTAAATGTAGTACCCTTTATTTCTTGTACAGAACAAGTGCAACCATGCCATTCAGGAATTTCGAGGTACCCCATTGCAGCTGGGTCGGCTCAAATTCCTGGTCGAACACCTTGTCCCGCAACGATGAATCAGTTCCAAAGTCGAAAAAATCCATCAAAATCCCGGGTTTGAGTATCATTCCCACTCCAGCTCCTGTCCATCTATTAAGGAGAAGTTTAATTTTGGTGACAAAAGAGCCGAAATCTTGGTCGGCACTAGGCATCGCATCTTTGAAACGAGAGCGATACCCTTCAGCTGTCAGCTTAAATTCTCTCAGCAATGTTGCCTTTACGGTATCATAATTAGTTATGTCAGCCACAGGCAAACTATATACGGTGTTTAAAGCAGAGCCGGAAAGCAATGCAGATAAAAGTAAAGGCCATTCCTCCTTCCTTGCCCTCCAGGCAAGAGCCACTGATTCAAATCTCTCCAAAAAGAAGTCCATGCTATCTACTTCCTCCCGAAAATTCGGTAATCGTAGCCTATAAGGGCGAACTGGCTCCCTAGAAGTCGAACTAGGATTGCCAGAATCAAGCTCCAACTTTTTTATAGCAATTTCCTTGTCCGCCTCAATCTTCATTTTTTCTAACTCCATCCGTCTTAGATCTGCCTCAATTTTTTTATTTTCTGTATCTGCTTGAATCTGTCTCAGTTCCCTATCCCTATCTGCTTCAATCTGTTTCAGTACTTTATCTGCTTCCATCTTCAGTTTTTGTAGTTGACGCTCCTCATAGCGTTCTCGTCTGTCATCTTCTTGTTTTTTCTGTAACTCATACTCTTTGTGTTCGGCCTTTGCCCACTCAAGCAAAGAATCCCCCGACTTTCCTGTCTTCTCTCCAATTTATATAAAATCCTTAAGGCTAGACATAGTATATATCTATGTGCAATACAAATGCGGTGGCAAGCTAAGAAATAAGTAAAAGTATGAAGGTTCCCAATTCCTCAAATTGTACCCATACCCCTACAAAATTAATAATAAATATATTGTTGCACAAGACCAATATATATTTGCAGACGATGGGTACGATGTACCTACAGTCACGAATACACCTGAATAAAAAAAACAAGCAGGTGAAAATACAGTATGACAAGACAGTTCCAAATAAGGGATCCGATGAAACGAATCCTTGCTTGCCTATACCCAATCAATGTCAAGATACAATGACATAAATCTTAAGCTTACACAGTGGTAGCTTTAGACAAGGACATCTGCATAATGGCTAACAAAAATGATGTCCGTCTCTTATTTCACCAATGCGTGATTTTACAAATACATATCATATACAAAGGAAATCAAAAATTCATATACTATGAACAGTACATATAATGATGAGACACGAACTCACTTGACAAACAAACACCAACAGTACGATAAGAAAGTGATGACAGATATATGAGAAAGAAACACATAAGTATATACAAACCGTACTGTTAACAAACGAGAACAAGGAGATTGTCAATATAACTTATGTACAAGATAGCAAGAAGAAAACAGGAGAATACGACAGCAAAACATGACGAAAAAGAATAATTGCAAAAATATGACACTATGCATACAAACAAGACAATCACCGCTAAGACACTGAGAATGTGCACGGTCAGTTATGCTGGACAGTCAACAGGGTCAACTCTCTGTGCCTGTATCCCACTGCAACACTGACAGTCTTACTGCGTAAAGAAATCAGTTCAACAAAATCCCTTTCCCATAAGGAAAAAAAAATCTGTTAAACACGCCACCAATACCACACTTAAAACCAATGCATTACAATAATAAGACAACAAAGACGGCACGAAAACCAGTAGTGGACGGTGAAGCGACGAGGTCTGTAGCAAGGCAATATCAAAAGGCAGAAAGAAGTCACACAAATAATTGAAATATGTAAAACAAATGAAATTGCAAATGAAAGTATCAGAGACAATGAAAAGAACAGATAATAAAATAGTAACAGAAAAGCATCATTGCAACTATGTGACAGTACGGACTGTTACGTCGGATTAACACTAAGGTGCTGCCACTTAATTATAGTTAGGGTAAGAATACTTAGCAAGATTAAACACTAAGTATTTGAGCGTGTCTAGTTAGTGTAATAACACTAGTCACAAATCCTATGAGTGATTTAATTAAATGTTCAGGAATGACGTCATCCAACTTGGGGTAGAATTGCTTAGAGCTAGGACGGAAGTGATGGTTTGAGAGAAGGGGGTTAAGTGAGTTGGTTTTAGGCACGAGACGTGCGAGGCAGTGATTTTGGGGTTTTGACCATCTTGTAAGTTCGATGGCTGTGTGTTATTTCATGAGATGACTGGTTTGTATACCACAGAAGCACATGTATTTATGAACTATTATGAAGTTCTCAGAGGTTACAGACACTTAATAAAGGTGTTCATTCATATTTAATCCAGCTTGAACTTATTTCCTGAACGTCAGTAGGAAGTGTCGTTTGTTTACATCAGGTAATAGAGAAAAGAATGTTACCATATTTTCGACGATCATGCAGCCTAAAACATAAACACAGTTACGAGTCTCCAAAAGAATCACCTGGGTTATGTTCCTATTCTGTAATCACCATCTCTGGCAGTCGCCAGTAAAACAACAGATGAACATTGATAAAAGATTCCACCCCATTCTCACCCTGTCACACTAGACTTGATTTGTCACCGTGACCAAGCCCGGTCACATCTAACTTGATTTGTTGCCGTTCCCGTCCACTCCCCCGGCCACAACTACCAGCATATGGAGAAATGAGCTAAACGAAAAAAATTCAAATGAATGAGCAGAGTAGACCAGTAATTAAAAACATGACGATACGGGAAACACATAAAATAAAGTGACGTCAAAAAAGAAAGTAGAACAGCAAGAGAAAAGAAAACAAGAAATATAACTAAATTTATGACTGTCTTTCTGTAAACTGAATCCTCAAATTTCCAATCCCAGCTCCTCAATCGAATGATGATAATGAATCACGAGACAAAAGCACGAATAGAACCAACAAATGTTATTGCCACAATTAGTTATGCTAAGTGCACTCTGCACTGTCCGGTTGCGGCAAAATGTTCTGAACAAATTTAAAACCAAGATCCACAATCGGCGTCAGTTATTCTCGTAGCTGAAGCCTTGAAGCCACCAATGGATGTAGTAATAAGAAAATACATCAATGTTCAGTATTTCCCATTCCGTTCCGCTCTCAAAAATCCACACCAATGTAACTGGCCTTCTTATGTCTGTGTCCAAGAAAGGCTATACCAGCATAATAAATGATAACTGGTAACTAAGCGACGTCCAGAAATTATCATTCGTTATTGAACTATGGCTGCAGCAAGAAACGACATAAAGTCCATCAGCAAGACATCACGTCTTTTATCAGCTGCGTAACATAGACCACTGCATCAGAAAATGTGTCATGGTCGTATCCACCATTCACGTACAATTAATCAGCACGACTACAATGTTCTGTCTCATCCAACGCTATATATAAGCATCAGCATTCACGGATAATGCTGCTCAGCAAATCACGTATAGTTCCTCATCACGAACAGTTTCTCGGCACGACAATGATAGTCGGTAGTATTCATAAACGAGTTAAATTTTCATGCGGACAAAAGGTCACTGCAGCAGCGTCGCGCAATAAGCATGCACAGGCAAGGCAACGTATTCACGGTATATGCGAGCTGTAAGATGTGTACTGGCAGGTACACACGTGTAGTATCCACATAATTTGTTGTACCACAAATCCCAATGTAGGCGACGTCTTCGTGCTCTCAGCAGGTAGGCCACCACTGGACCACCGATAATCCAAAAATCAGCAGGCAACTGCAACGACCGACAAATTAAAACCTCTTCGCCTACGCCTGGAAGGAACTAAAACCTCCTATTTTCCACCACAATTACGACAGACCCACAATTAGCTCTCCAAATCACTGACAATGGAACTAATCCAACAACAAGACGGCATCGTCGTCGCCCCAGCCAGACAGGAACTCATTAAACATTAGCTTCATAGTCTTCACACTGCGCAATGAGTCCATGCACGAACTTGTAGCTTGTTTTCGCCGACAACAAACCCATTGCAAAATGTCCTCATCAGAAAAAACAATCGCACATATAATGGGATGCAACCCAATCGCCAACAAAAGCCTCGACAACTGTAAACTTGCTATGAGGGAGCCCGTAATAAGATCAATACCACAAATATCCAGATACCAGCAGTCACTAACAAAGTGGAACGCTAAAATACATCTGTATAGAGGACCACAGCCCCCAAAAATATGTCACAGTATAATATCTACACCTTCATGACATTGTCCTCTAAGCTCGTATCAAACTGCGAGAGGTCACACAATCAACATACTTATAAACGACATTCACAAAGCGTACACGAAGGCGTGCTGACAATCTCCCTTTTTAATAATAACAATGAAACACGTAGGAATTAAATAATAATAGCAATACATTGTTAGCAATAACCATATGGTTGGATCAACAAGTCCTACTACCCCTGGACTATACAACAAGGCTGTACAAAAGCCAGCAACCATAAAGAGAGCACGATTAATATGCAATGCGGCTTCTAAAGCCGGCCAACTGACATCTTTCTCTGTCAGGCTTCCTGTTCACTCTATTCCATTGCACCCCTTTGCACCATTTTCTTTGAAAACTGATGTGCGCACCAAAATATATGTTTATTCCACCAAAGTCCATGTGCGCAACAAAAGATATTATGTGACATATATATATATATAAGAATGAATCATGAATAAAATTGCAGATCTGTTTGAGATCGTTATTACTTACAGAACACAGACAACAACAAAAACGATAATATCTAATAAAAACAAATGTTAAAAATATGTCACACTTTAGGTTTAGCGTTTTCTTATAAACTATTTACATTCCGTGCTTTGGCCTGGGCCAATTGTGTCATAGATGACGAAAAGTCGAGTTTCTTGACTTTTTTCGTTGTCCACTCCCGATCCAGCATCCCCTTTGCCTTAGAGCCCAGGGCAGCCGTACCGGTCGCCCTGTCCTAAGACCTGCTCTCTGTGTGAATATATATTCATATACAAGTGTATATGTATAATCTCCTCTAATTAATTTTCTTTATTTAATGCTATAATCTTCTCTAATTAGTTTTCTTGGGATGTCTGCTACAAACCAACGCTGTCTGAGAGAATTAATCATTAAAATTGTTAAGATTAAAATAAACCGCATATACTAAATATAGAAAAATTAGTGCAATTCTCAGAACATGAGACAGACATGGCCCATCATTATTACGAATTTCTTGCTTGTATGCGCATAATTACAAAGAATTCATTTAGAGGTTTAGTCTTTTTCTTTTTCCTCTTCTTCTGTGGATGTGTCTGTGGTTGTGAATGGGTTTGTTGTATTTCCAAAAATGTGAAATATAAAGACATTTACACTTGGATTATGCACACATTGCAAATTTGCTTTAATGCCAGTGTGGTGGGGCGCTGTTCGAATATATTTTGTGTTTGTTTATTATTATTTCCGATAAATTGCTACCCCTGTCCACAGTTAATGTATATGTTGATTTTGTTAATGTATATTTGATTGCCCCGGCGGTTGCTCATAATAATGCTCGTTACCCCGTTACATCCCGGGTAAAATCTCTCACTTTTCATAGTTTTGTTCCATACTTCACAACACACATGCAGGTTCTTTAACTGACCAATGAGGAACTAAAACAGTCTTCTTTTGAAACGAATTCGACATCTTTTAATAACTGATATTCCTTGTAGCATGCATACTCGTTCGTCCCAATTAATCCTTATTTCTTAACTCTCTCCACACATATTAATTTTATTTCAAGAGTATTCGAGCTCTTGTACAAACCATCTCCTGTCAGAAGGTAAACACTTCGTAGTAGGTTCCTACTGGAACTTAAAAGCAAACACAGCCAAAACACAGCTGTCACAAAGCTCAAGGTTTTTCTTCACCTTGGCCATTCACATATCAACAACAACTCTGTGTCATTTTCCGGTGCGCCTTATTTTCAATATCCCAAATAGTGCCGCATTTATCAGCACTAACTCAAACTCAATAAATCTAACATGTGGTGTGCATGGGCAGACACCACATATTAGCACCCCCCCCCCCCCCCCCCCCCCCCCCCCCCCCCCCCCCCCCCCCCCCCCCCCCCCGCGCGCTACTGGAAACTGCAGGTTTCCAGGTCATCATTAACTATACTTAACTATAATGATAAAAAGGAAAATCAAATTCAAGCAATGAGTGAAATGATATCACGATGAGTGAAATGCAGTTAAAATATGTGGCAACAACTTGTGAGCAACATATTAATGCTACGAAAATATCGCTATATAATCTACCTATCAATTGATTATGAACATAAACAATGTTTGTTGTCACTTCCTGTACCCAGGACAGTTACATAGTTCAATGTATTACTCTTGACAGAGTATCAGCGATTACATTATTATGTCCTTCTATATGGACGATATCAAAGTCATACGCTTGCAACTGCAATGCAAATCTCGCAAGTCTTGCACTTGGTGATTTACAGGTCTGCAGATACGTTAATGATCTCTGATCTGTCATTATAGTAAAATGCGTACCTACCACATACTTTTGAAGTTTATTCAAAGTCCATACTATACCCAACAGTTCTCTGTCGAAAATAGAGTATTTGGATTCGGCTTCCGACAGTTTCCTACTTAAGTAGTAGATCGGATGAAACTTGCCATCAATCTATAAGCTGTGCGGGCAATCCCCATATGACCCGCAAAAGGAACATCATGTGCATTAGATAAAACTAGTGATCGAAATGACGTAGGTACTACTATTTGTCTGAGTACCGAAGAATAATTGTCAAAACAACGTATCAAAATATTGTCATGAAATTGATACCAATGTCTGGCATTATTTGTATGTGTAATAGTTTTAGCCGTAGCTAAAGTGAATAAACGTCCCAAAGAAGAGTCATCTTTTTGTTGGTTAAGGAATGCATTTTTATCTATGTAATGACTTGTTGTCACGTGTGGGATATTATTGCTATCGTTAAGTTCATTTGCTTCTGCAACCAGCTGTGCTCTAGTAGTCACAGCATTGGATAAAGAAAGATATTCTCTTTCCCATGCAGAAATTTCATCAGTAGAACATTCTTTTATACCCTTTATGTTTCCCAAAATCAAGTCACAGCAAGGCTTGTTGAGAACACATACACGAACTTTCCCAGGAAAGAATGGCGTGGTTATTGTTACGTCGGCCATGGGATATATCTCTACCGTGCCTCCGAAAGTTATGCATTTCACTGACGTTCCAGTGAAACAAGACGGAGGGATTAACGACCTTCTAATCCCGACCGTTGTGCAACCCGTGTCCCTTAAAATTTTAATTGGAGTGTTAAACAAAAACCCATTATGTAAAGTGAGAGTACCAACACCGTCATAAGATGACAACACTGGTAAGGCATGTCCACATTTAAGCCGTGGTGTAGCTCCAGGTTGAAATAACATCTTACATTCTGTACAATTATTAGAATTTTCTAAATCAACGTTACACGCATTGGCGTGATTATTGGTTGAATGAATGTCATTACTGACATTTCTATCTACCGTCTGACAAGCATTGGCCTGTGAGCGTGTTCTATTATGACTTCTAACGAAGTGAGATCTTCTGCGATCTGAAAAATTGTCTGAATGAGAATGTCCATTGTTGTCCCTGTCATAATGGCCACCCCGCGGTGACAAATTATGATTGTCAGTATATTTGTTGTGTGAATACTGGTTATTTCGATACCATTGGTTATTGTTATAATTGTTGAAATTATGCCTGTCTCTACGCCGTGAAGGTGAGCGATTATGGTAAAAATTATATTTACCCCTATAGGATGTGTGATTATTTTCTCTATGATTATATCGTCTATCCAAGCTACGAGTGCGCGATCTCCCGTGCGTCGCAGCACACGCAGTAGATGAGTCCAAGACTTTTGCTCTGCTCAATGACAAGTTTGGATGAGCAACGGAAAATTGTTGACCTAATTTTTCCATTTCCTCGATACTAGTCGGATTACGTTCTTGTAAGAATGATACAATATCCTGGTTTACCGAAGAAACAATTTTATCTCTTAATAAGAGATCACATAATCCTTCAAAAGTTTTAGGGATAGAAGCCTGTTCAACCCATCTTTGGAGACATAGTTTTATGGAGGAAACAAAATCCTCAAAATTTTTACCCTCTACCGGCAACATGGATCGAAACTTTTGTCTATAGCCTTCCTGATCCAGACCATATCTGCGTATAAATGCTGCCTTTACGACCTGAAAATCATGTCTTTTATCTTGGTCTATACCCAGATAGACCCCAACTCCGAAAAAACACCAGACCACGAATCTTTGTCAATATTTAAGCAAGAGACTCTTTCCTGAAATCTTAATAAATAAAAACTTATATCGTCGTGAGGAGGAGAAAAAGGTGGTAGTCTTAAATTAAAGTTAGGGGTTGTGATTGCCTTCTTCGATGAACCATTACTATCTGAATCACGGGAAACATGATGTTGTTGAAAACGAAGTTTCTCAACCTCAAAAGCTTTCTCCCTTTCAAATTTTGCCTCCTCGGCAGCAATTTCAGCTAAACGAATTGCCTTTTCATGTTCCATTTTCTCTCGTTCCGCAGCGATTTCTGCTATACGAATTCTTTCTTCCTTATTTGCTTTTTCTTGCGCCATAGCAAATTCCCTTTCTTCTCTTTCTCTTTTCTCATTTCTTTCTCTTTCTTCTTTTGCCTCTGCTTTTTCATATGCAGTCAAAGCAAAATTTTTTAAAATATCACCTTCCATACTCAGTGCTTTGCCTTGTTTAATAAAATAGTCAAGAGTCGCCATAGTATACCACAAATTATAACTTTTTTAAACAATAAATCACTATCCATGTTCTCCTCTGCCTTACTTAGACCATCACACTATGGAATAGTGTGTCTGATTGGTGTAGTCACAATGTGAATATATATATAACTATATCACCTGCACAATTCCCTTAGACGCTTATTAATATAATAATTAGCGTTTATGATCCTGCTTCTTGTTATCGACAAGAATCGCAGGATATATCACCAACAACATTATAGTATTATAGTTAATCAATAAATAGTGTATCATATACATGCTGCAAAGGAAAATTATCACATGACATGACTAACGAAAGACATGGATGGAAACAAAATAAGGAAACGACAAAATTGTAAGTAGTCGAAAATTCTAAGACAAAAGAACATTAAAATTTCCACCAGTAATAAACGAGACAAAACGACAAATCACTTTTACCATTAATGTAAATTTTACAAAAGATAGCCAGGAAAGACCCACGCCAGACTAAATTCCCGAACAAAATTGAAATTAAAAAAAAATACGACGAATCACAGCACAGCTAACACGCATGAAAGCCTTAATTTCAAACAGAGCGGTAATCACGACAGCACTAAATGCTGAATCCCTGAAAGAAATTAATGCAATCAACCTATAGAAATACGACACTGAAACGTAAAATGCCTCCTAAACAGTCGCCCGCAAGAGGCAAAGAAAAGAAACATATAACAGAAAAGAAGCGAGATTTGCCCAACAATGATAGGACCAACAACCATGACGTTACATAACATTACTTATCTGAATCGACCATGAGCGTCCATTCTTCGCTGTAACTCCAATGCGTCGTTCCACGCAATATTAAATTGAAATGTGGATAATGTGGTAATCTTATAATGTAGTAATCAGCAATCATGATGACGTAATATGAAGACGTTCTCGTAACTCGTTCACTGAGTATTCAGTTCAATAGGAATGTCCGACCTTCACTCGTGTGAGACACATTGTAGAGATAGTGTCAATATATAATGATGGAGACGAAATGTTAATTTCCAACGAGTGACCGAATAAACTGATGAGGTGGCCTTATCAGTGTCCTAACGGTTTGATCTATTACTTTCGAGTCCACTTGTCCAGCGAAACGACCTCCTCGTAAAATCCCAGATTCATATTTCTCCCGTGAAGATATTCGTCAGATTGGTATAGCATCCCTCTCATGGTAAATCAGCGTGAACGATTTCGTCATGGATATAATGTTTTTTTCTGATCCTCAAGTAAGGTACCAGGTCTGGGCATGACCTAGTATACGAATATTGTAAATTTCATGTCTGCACAAAGTTGCATTCCAACAGCTGTCTCTGCATAAAAATGTTCATTGTTGAACAGCGATAGATTGATCAAACTTCCCGATATTGTCCCAACATAGGACTCTGTCTGCCAATAACCTGAGCAACCTTCAAATGTCCTTCAAATCCAACGGACGACAGCCTCCCATATCTGTGGTGGGGCGCTGTTCGAATATATTTTGTGTTTGTTTATTATTATTTCCGGTAAATTGCTACCCCTGTCCACAGTTAATGTATATGTTGATTTTGTTAATGTATATTTGATTGCCCCGGCGGTTGCTCATAATAATGCTCGTTACCCCGTTACATCCCGGGTAAAATCTCTCACTTTTCATAGTTGTGTTCCATACTTCACAACACACATGCAGGTTCTTTAACTGACCAATGAGGAACTAAAACAGTCTTCTTTTGAAACGAATTCGACATCTTTTAATAACTGATATTCCTTGTAGCATGCATACTCGTTCGTCCCAATTAATCCTTATTTCTTAACTCTCTCCACACATATTAATTTTATTTCAAGAGTATTCGAGCTCTTGTACAAACCATCTCCTGTCAGAAGGTAAACACTTCGTAGTAGGTTCCTACTGGAACTTAAAAGCAAACACAGCCAAAACACAGCTGTCACAAAGCTCAAGGTTTTTCTTCACCTTGGCCATTCACATATCAACAACAACTCTGTGTCATTTTCCGGTGCGCCTTATTTTCAATATCCCAAATAGTGCCGCATTTATCAGCACTAACTCAAACTCAATAAATCTAACATGTGGTGTGCATGGGCAGACACCACAGCCAGGAACAATTTTTTTACATCTTTCCCAAACAAGTACAGATCTGTTTGCGCGACGGCATATTTTCTCGTCTCCGCTAATGTCTTTTAGTGAATTAGTATACCTCTCCGCAAAGTTAATTTTGGGTCACTTGCTTTGTGTTCCCGTACTTCGTTTAGAAGTTGCGCGTCTGGGATTCGCCGCCATCTGATGAATGGACAACCACTTCGTCTTTCGCCCTGTCGGTTCCAGTTCAATGATTGTCTGGCAATATTAAATTGTCCTCTACCTGGTGTCTATTTTGACCGAGATCTCGTGACACGTCTGTTGAATGAAGTATGCACTTTTCGGTATAATTGATTTCGAAAAATGTGTGAAGTGGCGTAAGATTCTCAGTTTTAACCACTTTTATCTGAGACCACAACAGCTTTGTATATTTGTCGCGTTTCAATTCGTTAACGCTCGAAATTAATTATGATCCACTCGTCGCAGAGTTGAAACTTTGCACACAGCTCCTTTTCTTGGTAAATTTTAACCTTCCATGTTCTCACGGATAAAATAACTAAACCAATATAAAATAAGGCGAAAAAAATACAACTAAATAAGGGTTTTTAATTGAGGAAAATAATGAGCTTATGAATAAAGATTCAGTTTTGTATCTGAAGGATCCATCATGCAAGGGATTGAAAAATCTGATAAACGTACTCGAAAGCCTGGTCAAGTTCTTTAACAAGTGCACAATTAAGTGGATACCATCCCAATGCAACATTCCATGCAACAAGGAGGCAGACAAACTTGCTAAGGAAGGAGAAGCGTTATAACAAAATGATATAGGGACAACATGACATACCTAAAACTACTATAAAAGCCGCATTCAAGTCCAAATAGGAAATAGAACACCCAGGCCATATAGATAATGATGCCTATCATTAGCTGTCTAGGCGAGACCAGGTCATCATTTTCCGGCTAAGCGGTACATTTGTGGTACTGATTTCTATTAGGTGCTGTCAATTATCGCACTTTTCTTTCTTTCTTTCTTTATTTTTTCTGCTAAGTAGCAGATATCTGATTTTATCAAATCGCCCTGTATGTGATAAATGTCACATTTGCAAGGAGTGCTACCCAGATTTGTGGTTATAGGCGCGGCGGACTAAAACTTACATCGGTCTACGCTATCGGCTTAATTCACCGATAAGACCAGGGGTTTGCGCACTCATACGACATATAACGAGATTACTGTCTGTGTGTCACATGTGGGCAGATAAATGTGATGTAATTGCTTCCGGTCCTTGGTTAAAAAGTAATCATGGATTTATTACATTTTAGACAATATGAGTCTACAAATGTTGTGTGAGAGTGTATACAAGGCAACAGATGTCCATTTGTGGTAATACGTGACCTTTGCAGGCACGCACCTTATTTCACGTGGGACTATTTTGAAATATCACAGCCTATCTTGCATGATTTGAAATGATTGGATCTTTCTGATTAGATTCATAACATCACTGGAGGGAATATAGACTGACAATTTCACAGTTTTATTTCTCTGTGATTTGCACGCTCGCCAAGACATCAGACCTTCGCCAAAGGAAGAACTAGATTCATAATTCCTAATTGTTATCCGGACCTTTTATTGGAGAACCAGAAAAGACTTATAAAGCGCAGGAAATCTCTTTCAAATTTTAATAAGGAACAACAGGGACTAGGAAATTGAAGAAACACGGAGTCAGAAGGGGCAATCTATGTTAAAATTAAAAGAAATCCCAGACACCTGTTGTAAGAGAACGATTCGTCTCTTTTATTCATCTGTGCGACTAGTCTGTAGCCAGGATTGGCGCTAGTTGTGATTCACATTTCATATTTTATTACTGACATGTGAACTAACATATATAAGTATATATTACCATGTGAATTTTATTGTGTGAAACTCGCTATTGGATGTCGAAGTCATTTGAGGCTGGCAACCTCAGCGGATAGAATGATGATTCATGAACCACCACTGCACGGGCTGGTGATTGCTTTATTGATAGTTCCGTAAAGAAAACTAAAAGCATAAAGTAGTTTCAGGTTCCCTATGGAGCAGGGAGGGAAAGATGAAAAGAAATGATGTACATTCTAAGAATAAGACTTACGAGTACATTTTCAAAGCAGTATAAATGTCCCTATAAACATATTCCCTTCAAAAGTAATGTAAGGATTCACGCTTTAAACCAGTGTAAATGTCAATGAGAAAAATATTCATATTAATTAATAGAAGTTTCAAACTTTTCCATAAGTGTAAATATAAAGAAAACATAAATGAATTTATATTGTGAACACTTTTCAAACAGTGGAGATGTAAATGTAAAACATATTATATCTGTACGTTTAACCTTTTTCATTTAAATGTAATGTAAAGCTAAAGCTATTCAGTTTAAATGTAAAGGAAGTTTTATCCCGAGGGATTAAATTTAATTCTCATCAAGGGTAAAATCTGAGTTAACTGGGATGGTGAAATAGAAGAGGGGAGACACATAACTGTGTCGGAGAACGCCATACTCAGAAGAGCGTTCTTTTCTATTCTTCTATCACAGTTATTGGTGGTACCAGCAGAACATAATATTTCTGGAACAAGACGGGATCAGTGGCCTACGCTTTAAGACACTGTGTAGACTTTCCTTGAAGTTTCTCAGAGACGAGCTACACCCGACAACCTTGACCAGAGACGAGTGATCAGTGTTAAAAGACAGAACCGTCATTGGCAGCTAAGTTCAAACATATGCTGCCACCTGAACTTCTTAACTTTTTTCGCAATCCCAAATACGGGGATGATAGTTTTTCTTTATCCATAACTATTCAAATTATTTTCAACATGTTACAACTAAAGTAATTATTAAATTGTTTTATTTGTAATGTTGCAAATTTAAATTCACTTTGATCATTTTAAAGTTACTGCATGTTTGTCTCAGTCAATTACTACACACATTCTAAACAGAGCTATACTTGAATAAGAGAATTCCACTGAGTAAATCAGGGGTGGGGGCTTAACGAGCTGATAAATAAGTGCTTGAATTCTTCACAAAAGTGGCCGGCAGGTTACAGAATTAACGTGCTTAGCGACAGCCAGCATTGTTTTCGCTTACCTGAATTTCTTGTGAAGACTCCCATGTGATAGAAGCTTTACTATTCTTCTATCTACATTTCTGCCAAGAGTAATCTTGTGTACAAATAGACTCCATTAAATTAGATACTCTTGAGTTTTGGTCATTGATGGACCACTATTGCAAAGCAGGGGAGCCAAACCGTCACAGTATATTTGTTTAGAGTGAAAGAATTGACGAATTACTGATTAATGACAACAGGTTATCCACTTTAACAACATGCACTAGAATGTATGGAACATTTATTGTCTACTTTGTAGTACATTTAGTACCAACAATAAAAGTGGTCCCTAAAACTTGTAATGTTTTTCTTTACTTTATGTCTTCTTCCTTAGTGTCTCATGGGGTGTTAGTTATAGCCAGGGGTGTGGTGTGGAGTCAGTAAAAAATGTTCCGACTCCGAATCCTGAAATTTTAGAAGTTCGACTCCGCTACCCGACTCCGACTAGTTATTTGCAAGTCAGGTGGATAAAATTCGAAGTCGGAGTCAGGACATTTTTTACCACTAAAAAGATTACTGTCGTAGATTTTTTGATAGGGGAATTAAGACTTGGGCTGGTCCCTTCTGAATAGGTTTGAATAAGTGATAGTCACAGTGAGAGATAGTAATAAAAAAATAGATTTCCACGAGTGAGGTGGTAGAATGCGGTAGAGGCTGTCTCTGAGATCCAGAAATCTTCTCTCTCTCTGCCTATCTTCTACGACAGTTTAAGAGGAGTCAGACAGTCTACACACACATATATATATATATTAATATATCTCTATCCACTCACATGCACGCACATACAAGACGACAGTTAGACGTACAGACGTGGGAAAACTATAACAAATGAATAAATAGATATTTGGAACGAGCTGACCAACGCGCTGATTAATTTCAAGAGAAATTTTAATTATCATCTAAAATTTCATCACAACACATAGAAATTACATTGAAGCATATACAAATAGTCATAAAGTCAATAAAAAATGCTACCAAAATGATAGACCCACAGTATGATCTTATCCCTCAGGGTATGCCCACAGTCCTGTTGGGAGAAAGTGATAGCCCCAAAGAATCAAGGATACATATAATTAGCAATACTTGCATACAGAAAGTTAAGACAGCCAAATGGGTGCCAAATTACAACAATAAAGAAATCACTCCGTCCCGAATTCACTCTATTCATTCAGTCGTGATCATGTGTATTTTTCATACTCACAACTTTGATAGCCAGTTCTGGAAACACAATTTTTAGGACATTCACACACAGAATCGTCAATGGCAGTCCTTGACCAAGAAATCCCCAGTTCCAAAAAGACGGGATGAATTCTCTGCTTCCCGGAACGATTCCTTGGGTGTTCCTTTTTTTCAGACGTCTGTTTAGGTAACATTAAAATTGTCCAGGCACGAACATTAACAACGAACACAGTGTCACTAGTTTAGGTTTCTAGAATTGAGGAATGTCAGATCGGTGTCTACTTTCAGGAAAGGACTATATTTGGTCACCACACCACTAGTCAAAACTCCGTCGGAATGTTACTGACGTTAATATGTTACTTGCCACAACGGCTAAAAATGTACAGAGTTTGTGCAGAAATCTGATCTGGCTCAAAGGCCCAGTATCAACATTTAGTCTTTAATAAAACCCGTTAGTGAGAGTTGTACTCTGTCTATTTATGGAGACACACGCACTGTCAGACAGGTGTCAACTTGTAAACCCACGTGGTTAAAAGGAAAAAAATGTTTATGTTTCTCACAGGTATGTCTCTGTACTAAACGCCGGCAAAGTTGGGTTACCCAGTATTCACTGAATAAAGAAAAACCACATATGAAATATGTTACATATTATGTACTCAATATAACTTACGTTTTAAGCTGCAGCGCACAGTTGACTTATCATTTAAAACTTCCCGTGCAGTAAGTTATATTTAAAAAATCATCAATCCTTATGAATTAGGAATACATGCGTATTCCGTCAACACTCATGAGTCTTCTAGCATTTATAAGTTAGTTTAGAAAAATTGTTCTCGTCTGATTATTTAGCAGTTAAATTAAATTCATTATAGCTGCATTGTTGTTTAAGCTAGAAATTATAATTTATTCTGCTTTCCACTGAAACACGTCACTAGAAAATAATACAGACTATATAAATTAAGCACTCTACACCAAATCTAACTAGTGAAATAGGAAATAAGCGATTATCACTTTAAACACTTCACAAAATACTAGATATTTAATATAATATATTTACCTCCATACAGAACTACAGACTAAACCATGAACTAGAATACTGCAATCTAATGGTATTCTAGAGCTCGGCAAAATGGCCAAGAACTCAGACTTCGCCAAAACACAGATATTTTGATCTAGCACAGCGATCTGTCTACTGCGAAATGTAGGAGCAAGAATGAAAATCTAGTTTAACATTCTGGTTATATCTATCAAACAGACAAAGAGGTGAACGTTTATTCCGCAAAACGAAATAATCTCCCCTTCCCGTCTTTAACACTTACGTAACTAGAAGACTACCATGAACTGACACTCGTGCGCTTTCACACCTCGCGCGGACCAGGCCAACCGTGAGTGCCTTGTCAGCTGGGATTTCCAGACAAACGTCTCAAACTGTGCCGAGGAGATGTCGGTTATCACGCCTCACTGAGCGTTCAGCCGATGCAACTCGTTTTGGCAGGTGAAAATGCAGACAAAGTTGTCGCCTATAGGTCTGGCGAAAGCGAATATTCACGGTGTATTTCGTCTGATGCAGGGAAGGCTGTGGACATATGTCTGCTCCTATGTCTGGTCAGACGAATATGTTCACACGTTCTATCGTCCACTGACATCTAATGCCATAGAATGCATTTAACGCTCTCTCTCTGACACGTTATGTCATAAATGCGTTTCTCAGTATGAGAAAGAAACGGTAAAGTTGAGAATGGGGAAGAAAATATTTTTCGCAACCGAATGGATGCGAAAAATACAGGAAAAAGGTAAAGAGTGATAATAAAATAGAGGATACGGGTGAAAGAAAAAGAAGAGGATATAGGCACTTCAATGATCATAAAACCTCTGTGACAATTACCGACTCCACAACTACGACTCCCGACTCCACAGCCCTGGTTATACCACTCTATTAGGTTAGTTTTGGGGCAATAGCTTAGTGCTTCATATTTTTTTAAAAATTCAGACAGATTTAAGCTTCGTCTCTAGTGGCTCGATACCATGTTGTGAATGGATAACTTCTTTGTCTACTGCTCTGCAGGTCCTAGTTCAGTGCTTGTCTAACAGTATTAAGTTTACTCTGCAGGTAGTCTGTTTATTTCAATTTAGATCCCCTGATGGCTCTGCTGATTGAGTTATGCGATGTTCTGTATGTGATTTAGGAAAATATGTTAGGTGATGTAACACTCAATTTTGTAAGCCTGAGTTCTGTAAGGATGCAGGCTTGTTAGAATATATCTCTCTTTTTCTTTTAAAACCAAAATGTTGATTCTACCCCAAGATTGATGCGCACCATCATAGCGGATAGACCCTGGAAATGGGTTGCTTGATGCGCACCATCATAGCGGGTAGACCCTGGAAATGGGTTGCCAGATGCGCACAATCATAGCGGGTAGACCCTGGAAATGGGTTGCCAGATGCGCACCATCATAGCGGGTAGACCCTGGAAATGGGTTGCCAGATGCGCACCATCATAGCGGGTAGACCCTGGAAATGGGTTGCCAGATGCGCACCATCATAGCGGATAGACCCCGGAAATGGGTCGCCAGATGCGCACCATCATAGCGGGTAGACCCTGGAAATGGGTCACCAGATGCGCACCATCATAGCGGGTAGACCCTGGAAATGGGTTGCCAGATGCGCACTATCATAGCGGGTAGACCCCGGAAATGGGTTGCCAGATGCGCACCATCATAGCGGGTAGACCCTGGAAATGGGTTGCCAGATGCGCACCATCATAACGGGTAGACCCTGGAAATGGGTTGCCAGATGCGCACAATCATAGCGGGTAGACCCTGGAAATGGGTCGCCAGATGCGCACCATCATAGCGGGTAGACCCTGGAAATGGGTTGTCATTATACTTAGAGGAGAGCCAGGCATCATCACCAGAACTGCCATGCAATGGACTTTAGAAGGAAAACGAAAGCGAGTCCCGCCAAAAGCTACCTGGCGGAGAACTTTTTAAGCAGAGATGCAAAACATGAACCAGAGCTGGGGCACCACACGGAGGATGGCTGAAGACCAAGCAAAGTGGAGACAATTTGTTGGTTCCCAATCAAGACGCCACGAGGCGTGATGGTCACTGACTGCTTTGCCAGCCAGCGGCCAAGGACCAAAGTGGAGACAATTTGTTGGTTCCCAATCAAGACGCCCCGAGGCGTGATGGTCACTGATTGTTTTGCCAGCTAGCGGCCAAGGACCAAAGTGGAGACAGTTTGTTGGTTCCCAATCAAGACGCCACGAGGCGTGATGGTCACTGATTGCTTTGCCAGCCAGCGGCCAAGGACCAAAGTGGAGACAGTTTGTTGGTTCCCACTCAAGACGCCACG
This sequence comes from Oreohelix idahoensis, assembly GCA_024509875.1. Classification (NCBI taxonomy): domain Eukaryota; kingdom Metazoa; phylum Mollusca; class Gastropoda; order Stylommatophora; family Oreohelicidae; genus Oreohelix; species Oreohelix idahoensis. The sequence continues at coordinate 232,077 of JAMPIV010016750.1, forward strand.
AGGCGTGATGATGCACTGATTGCTTTGCCAGCCAGCGGCCAAGGACCAAAGAAGATGTAGACCCCAAATTAGAACATAAAAATAATTTTCCGTCCTCAAAAAAAAAAAGGAAAAAAATAACTGACACTTAAATTTATTATGACTACAAAGTGCGCCATTTTAAATGCTATTTGCAACATCATAACTCGCATCCTGATAATATACTTAATAGTTCATATTTTTATTAGGCCTAATTAAACTGAACTGGTTTTTTTATAACTTCCGTGTACAAACCGAGAACGCATTCCGTATAAATCACCATTTTTTCTGTTATCAGAAATTGACCCCTATACAGCCAGCTTGTATATCTTGTGCAGTCTTATCAGCCAAGTCTAATGAGAAGACGCCGAGCGGGGAATAACGCATTTAAAATAATTAACGTTGTTATCGAATGCTCCCGTAATAGAACTGAAGAGAATCAAAATCTCAGCACAGATGATGGACCTTTCTTGAGACGAAGCGGCACTGACAGAAATTGTCACGGTTTTTCCATGTCATGACATAGATAATTTAGGTCAGCTGTTCTAAGCCCAGCAAGCTGTTAGCCAGGTCAAATTTTCATTGTCTAAGAACAGGGTTGTGGATTCGGCCAAGAAATATTCCGACTCCAACTCTTCACATTTCAGAAGTCCGATTCCGACTCTCGACGGCGATTACAATTTTTTATTAGTCATATGGCATAACTTTAAGAGTCTGAGTCCGGACATTTTTTACTGACTCCGACTCCACTAAAACACCACAAAAAAAAAAAACGACTGACTCCAAGACTCCGACTCCACTAAAACACAAAACACGACTGACTCCAAGACTCCGACTCCACTAAAACACCCCCCAAAAAAACGACTGACTCCAAGACTCCGACTCCCCTAAAACACCAAAAAAAGACTGACTCCAAGACTCCGAATCCACTAAAACACCAAAAAACGGCTGACTCCAAGACTCCGACTCCTCTAAAACACCAAAAAACGACTGACTCCAAGACTCCGACTCCCGACCGAGGTATAAAAGATAACGTAAAAACGTAGTCGCCATAACATTTTCTCACAAAAACAGCAAAAGATCTGAAAGATCATAATCATCATTTTCCTGATCGCTCCCCACGGAGCATGAAACCACCACTACAGCTGGCCCATTGCATGAAGCCTATCCTAAATCATGCATATGCTCTTGCAGTGATTGTTTTTGCAGCAGTGTGTTTTATATGATGATTGTACGCCTCCGTGTTCAATATAAGACAGGCATGTATAATTGTCTGTTTACAGAGTTGTCATCCTATACGACAGCAAAGAACTGAAAGGGATGAAAACGCGAGCCTTGTCCTTTTCCTTAGTCCTGTTTTTTTTTTTTTCTTTTTTTTTTCACATTAAATTTCGCTTCGTTTTAGCAAGGCGCGCCCCGTTCAACCTAGATACAAGACCCATTGGTTATATTACGGAGCATTTCCAAAAAATAAAACGCCTTGCAGTCTTGTGTTTTCCTTTGTCCTGACATTGTTCTGTGCCTAAGGAAAGACGTACCACCAACCTCCCCGTTGGAACCTGACCTTTACTCCAGGTCTCTCTCGTTACTGCTTGCTATTCTCGTGTATTGCCTGCCTTTTTTCAGGGCTCTGATTTTTTTCATCCGAATTTTGCGCGTGGAAAGTTTCACCGTTTCGTGTGTGTGTGTTACGTTAGTGAAAGCGGTGTTAATATTAACTATTTACTGTTGCAGTTAAGAATGTTTTAATTTGAAATAAAATCGAAATTTTGTTATTGCAGGGTACAATTGTGCAGGGAGCATATGCCTTCCACAAACACGTGCCAAGTCCTCCTGTCACGTGCCATCAGCTCAAGTTCTTTCCACGTTTTCCTCATCATTGTCACTTCTAGCTCCAATGCTCTTCTCCATGTGTTTTTATCTACCTCTACCTCTCTTAGCCTAGAGGTTCCAGAACAAGGACTGCCTTGTAACGCTATCCCCAGGTTTCTTCATTGTGTGTCCGTCCTATCCCTCGCCATTGACTTCTTGTCATCTCTTATTCCACTGGCACTTGTCTGGCTCTTGTCATCTCTTATTCCACTGGCACTTGTCTGGCTCTTGTCATCAGTTCCACACTAGTGACAATTTAATGAGGGCAGAAATGTAACAAGGCAATAATGTATGTCTTTAAATGTTAGTGTCATAGCAGATACTACCACAGGGAAGTGAAATGTTAGAGATTTTGCTATACTAGGTCCAGCTTTTGTATGTGGTCGTGTGACCAGTTCCCGTCCTCACTGCTTTTTGCCTTCCCTAACTCAAGAGTAGAATCATTTACAGCTGGATATATTGAAGCTTGACGCTACCAGGTTTCTATAATTTAACCCAGTAACGTAGCCGCGAGAGGAAGATGTCTGAACAAAATAAAGATTGTGTTCCTTCCATTGTTAATATGTCTTTAAACTTTTCATGAGCGAAATTGTATGTATTCTTTGTTACCATTTTGTTAAAAATGATAAATGTAAACAATTTAAAAAAAAATACAGTTATACAATAATTATTCACGGATGGTGAAAATAAAAGTGTACCCCAAAGATAAAAAAACATGGTTTCCAGAAAATAAAAAACAAACATAGTGTGATATACAATCTGAGAAAACAAAAAGTATATATTAATCTGAACAGAGAATCTTATTCATCCGCATTACTTTACGTTCCTATTGTAGCACAGAACCATTACTACAGCTGGCAGGTAACCTGCGTTAAGACCCCCCCCCCTTTCTCGTGCTCTTGCAGTAGTGGATTCTGTAGCTATTTATTTTGTGTGATGAGGTTGCCAGCCTAACCTCCTATAAGTTACCTCTCACGGCATGTCTGAGCACTCAGTAGTACTGTTCTTTCTTTGCCTCCCCTGAGACCCTCCGGAACAACACTATAAGACTGTTCTTCCCCTTCTTCTTCTTCCGAACCCCATGGATTCGAGTTTTCACTGTGATGAGATGTTGAGCTTTCTTGCAGCCCCAGAAGAAGTCCCCAACTCAGCGCGCACAGCTGGTGGATGTCACACAAGACCAACTAATTGGCGGGTGATACAATTGCATGGATGGTCCACTACCCTGAATGTGGGTCCATAAGACCGTTACAATTAGAAAGTTCAAGGTCGAGGACGCTACTAGTATATAAACTGTACAAAAACACAAACAGTAGACAACATACGTCACAATGTTTTTGGTTTTTTTTAAAGTTTTGCACCGTTTTGGCGAGGCGCGTCCCGTTCAACCCAGTCGGTTATATTAGTGCGCATGTCCAAATATAAAAGACTCTTAGGTCTGAGATTATCATCTTTATACGTCACAATCATTTTCACCTGGGAGTCAGCAATTGCCACATGGGAACAAATTAGCCTAACTAATAACAAACAGGAACGCTCCACTGACATGCTGTTCAACTTTATTTTAAGACCGAGGTAGTGAGGTAACATACCCGTGTGCATTACTTTCTATTCTGTGCTTTCCTGCCACCTCTAGGTGTAATTATCTCATACACAACAGGTTGTTGGTGACCTAATCTTCGACAGTTCAGATATGCAGATATTTTACATTTGCTCACTCGAAACGTTTTGTGTACCTTTAGTTGTTTGTTTGTTTGCGTGTTTGTGTGTGTGAATACTGTGGTCATTTTAAGGGCTGAAGATAATGTTTGACGGACAGTATTATTTGAGTTTTGAATGTTTCTTTTTATAAATACTCGTAGTATCGCGATATCTCACTCGTGTATATACGAACGTAAAAATCTCAAACTAATAATCCTAAAACATCTTCCACCTGTTTTTATACTCAGTATATTAATTAACCAATAGAGATAAAAAAAACAAGTGTTAGCAACCAATTTTAATGTTTTTAACAAATTCGTGATATTTTCACACGCAAAAATTAAAAAAAAAAATACTTAAATAAATTTGTGAACGGTATGAAAAATTATTGATTAATGATAACTAACAATAACCCGTCAAACTTGACGGGTTTTTAATTATAGTGTGCTGAATCCGTTCCCGGATGAGCAGATAGAAGTACATTCTTAGAGTGTTTTTGGTTTCTTTCCATTATACAGTGTAATCATGAACACCGTCATTTGAACGCTTTTCTTTGTTGATTGTAACTATTTTCAGGAGAGTATATATAATGGAAACAATACAATTTTTCAACACGGTTGCATTCCTCAGCTGTGACCAACGTACACACGGCGAGAATTGTGTTGATTTAGATTCAATTTAAAAGTTCTTTGATGGCAACATTTCGTGTAAAAGTGCGTGGATTGTTTTCAAAGAGTGTTTCCTGATAATAAGTGGTTTTAACAAAAACTGTCAAGTTTTCATGATTTGTACATCGGGTGAGGGCTCATGCACACCAATTTTTATGCACTTTTTCTTTGTCGAGCGCTACTAATTTCGTGAAAGAATTAAAAAAAAAAAAAAAAAACCAAAGTATTTGTTTTATATAACACCCACGCAGCGCAAGTTGCACACCGTGCGTTGCGCACTTTTTTTTCTGGCGCGAGTTACTATTTTGAGTGAGACCGACCGACGTAACATACATCAGTAATTATGTTCGTTGGGATGGAATTGGGATAAGCTTTCCACTTGTTTTCTATGCGATAGACACGGCATTCAACATTTATTTTCAGCATTTCATTGCATCCGGTCACAATAATAAATAGTGGTTCTTAATTAATTTTATTTTATTAATTAATTAATATTTTTTTTTTTTGCTTTAGGTTTACTTTTAGTGGTTCATAAAACTTGTTATTGTGCCTTTACTTGTGTTATGATTTTGAGTCATAGCTGAATTGGAGCTTTGGCCTGGAGTAATATTTATCCGTACATAAAATACCTGGAATAGTTCAAACACCTAATATAAAGCTCACATCAAAGTTGATCATTACCAAAGCAATGTGTAAAACAAAAAACGTGCTGACCGAGTTATTTGAGAAAACACAGTGATTTAGTAGTATGTAATTATTCGACACTCAAAGCCCGCCACTTCAGATCAAAACGCAGTCTATATTCGCAGATCACTATGTCCTTTCCTGTAAAACTCTTACGTTAATAGAGTTATTTATACCTTATTTTACATTACTTTAATTATTATGTAAAATTTGATGAGTCAGTGCCAATAAAAACTTAATGGATTAAAATGTATCAAGAAAGGAAGCTGCATGCACAGTTTCAGCTCTCTACAATGCGTGGGGCACAAAGATTTTGAGCGTCATTAATTTTAAGCGAGACAAAACAAAAATACGATTTTGATCTTAAAGAAAAGTGGTCAAAAAAAAAGCTAAAGCTACCAAGAATATGTATGCCCTTTATTCCTAGTTAGATATAGGCAAAGTAAATACGTTTGTTTCATAATTTTTGTCACGGGATTGCCTCCCCTTGCTTTGCAGTTGTGGTCCACTAATTGTCACCACGCAAGCGTATCTAAAAGTAGGTCGTCCAAGGTATCTATCTTCCCGCAAGATTACTCTTGGCAAAGATGTAGATAGAACAGGAATGACTTTTCTGCCTTAGGGGAGCCTTCACAAGATATTCCCAGAAGTCAAGGACAAAACGCTGCTTAAGGGCTGAACAAATTTGTTAACTTATTATCTGGTCCGTCGCCTTTTGTGAAGGGGTTATGCTATGATTCTGGCCGTCAAGCTCCCAGTTGGAGTAATCCAACGAATGCCCTCTTATAATTAAAGGCTCTATACTTATAGATATGAATTTATCAAGAAGAACTGGCTCATACGTTTGCTTTCGTACATATAAACTGAATCACCTATTATTGTTTAGTTTAAAATAACATACAAATTTAATAGTCAATTGGTTCAACAAGTTAAAATAAGGATTAAAGGGGGTGAATCCCCATTGAGGTTTTAGTAGGGTGTGACTAATAATAATAATAATAAATTCTTTAAGCGCCAAACACGGCGCATAAGGCAGAAACCAGTGCTCTCCAGGTTGTTCGTTGTGACGCCACTCCTCTTAGCTCTTGCACATTATTTAGGCCCAACGTTCTTCCTTCTCTTATTATTGTTCTTCTGAGTGTTTCTTTTGGTCTTCCTTTTTTCCGCTTACCCTCAGGAACCCAAGTGAGCGCCTGTAGTGGTATTCTGTTGTTTTTGCATTCGTAGGACATGACCGATATATGACCATCGTCTTTTCCTTATATAGTCGGAGACATATTTCTGCCTCGAGTCTTCTCTTATTTGTCGATTAGTCTTGAATTCTTTCCAACTGATGTTCATGAGTTTTCTAAGACATTTGTTCTCGAATGTATTCAGCTTGTTCTCCAATGATTTTTGTTATTTTCCAACTCTCACAGCCGTATGTTAACACTGAGATAACATTTGAATTAAACAGACGAAGCTTGGTATGTATATTCAATGATCGTAATTTCCAAATGTTAGATAATCTATTGAAGGCGCTATTCCCAGAAGTCAAGGACAAACGCTGCTGCAAAGCAATTCTAGTATGGATTTCTCTTGTTGTGTCACCATCCTGAGTCATTTTACTGCCTAAATAATTGAAACTTTCAACTTTCTGTAGTTTTTCCCCGTTCAAGATGTGTGACTAATACTGTCCGTATTTTTGCTGTAGCCTGTTACACACAACTTAACTCCAGATGAGTCCTGCAGCCGAGGTTTCCGTCACTTCTATTTGGTGATGAGGAAGCTGCATGCACAGTTTCAGCTCTCTACAATGCGTGGGGCACAAAGATTTTGAGCGTCATTAATTTTAAGCGCGACAAAACAAAAATACGATTTTGATCTTAAAGAAATGTGGTTTTAAAAAGCTAAAGCTACCAAGAATATGTATGCACTTTATTCTTAGTTAGATACAGGCAAAGTAAACACTCCACATAATTCTTCCACTGTAGGCGGTTGATGGTGATACTCTTCTCTCACACTAGTGGCGTAAGAACTTTAGTACTTAATTCTGATGTCTTGTAACCACGAACTGTGACAAATTAGAAATAAACAAATACCTCAGTACATTTGTTCTCCGCAAACTAACAGGCCCGTTTTCATGCGTTCCACCCACGAATGTTAACCTCTCAGAAGAATTAAATTCCCGAGCACACAATGTAACTCAGGGAATAGGATGAAAATTCACAAATATCCTTCTGGGTGTCAACTGGGAAATTGCGTCTGGAGTGCACGAATAATGATTTGCCTGAACTACAATTTAAAAAGTTGTATAAATCTTACATGATTCTATACACTTTATGCACATGTGATGTAATTATCACTCATTACTCGTCGCTACTCCCGTCGGGGTCTAGATCGCTCTTCTGTCGGGTTTTCCGCACGACTAGTCAGAAACAATCACCATCTCTTGCAGTAGTGGTTCATGAAAATACTATTTTCATATGTTGAGGTTGCCAGTCTAATATATATAACCACTTAGCAAGAAACCTGTAGAATTGACATTAGTAAATAATTTGTTTACACTTACCCCAAAATGTTGGGAATACACACTTCTCCCGGCACAGATTAGAATGGACCCACATCCCTGTAGTTAGATACTGTTCGAACCACTTAAGGTCTGGAAATATGAGTTAATTCCTCTGACGGCTGGTGTTCTGCGAATTCCTGGCCTGGGAAAACTGTTTGTATAATTCCTCTTATGACTTGGTCTGGGAAATATGAATTAATTCATCTGACGGTTGGTATTCTGCGAGTTCCTGGCCTGATAAAACTGTTTGTATAATTCCTCTTATGACTTCTTGTGATAAAATTCTCAAGTTTCCAGTCGTGTATTAAAATGCGGGTTTACTTGTAAATTCCAAAGTTGCCCAATACTCGATCTGGTACTTATAACTGTGGAATGATAAGTCCTATTCTCTTTCCTCTGGCTTGTAGGAGGTGTTGAGTTAACGCTGCGATGCAGTCTGTCTGTTCTGTGTGCGGTGATTCCGAGTTTGTTAGATTATATCTCACAATCCTTAGTTTCAAATCTCAGCTGTGTTTCCGCCGAAAGTTCCAATCAAATTATAGTAGATTCTGGCGAACCATTCCAATCTATCTAGCACTGTTTTGGTGGGGAAATTTATCATTACTCATCCCACGCGTATTCGGAAATATTAAATTTAATATACACGCGTGGCCTCTTACACAGTGATGTCATATTGTTACCTAAGACTTCCGGCACACCTCTGTTTATCAGAATAATATGCGTGCCTACGCCAGACAGATGTCTGGACAACCCGTGTGGTCTTCTGTCATCTGATCACGAACCAGCTTGTGTCAACACGATCAGCCGCTTCCCAGTGGGGTCAAAGGTTTGACGGACACGTTACCACAGGTGTTTAGACGGATTAGGCGATAAAATATTATCGCTGGCCAGGTCACCAAACCTGGCGAATGGTAACAACAGTCTGGGAGTTGAGTGTGAAACAATAAGATACGCATTACTCCCATAGCAAATACTGCAATAGGGGAGTGGCGTGTTAGAGAATGCACCATAAAATAGTAGAAATAACGAATGAAAAGGCATGATTTATGCCAAATAAAAGCGATGAGTGAGAAAAACGAAGAAAAAGAAAGGATACTGCCGGAGTGTTGAAGGTGTGAGAGATCACACAAAAGGACACGTACAGACGTGTCGTCACAATATTCTTACGGCGAGGTATCTAATAAGTATAAACTTCTTATTTTTAATATACCATTTCTAGTGGCGTAAACGATCATGTTTCTCCACAACTTCTTGTCTCCAGTACAATAGTTGTTATATCATGTTTGATGATTGTAGTGTGTACCATTAGTAACAGACAATACATTTTGCTTTAGTACCAAATACTCAGAATCGACGTGTCAAAATTAGATGCATTTATTTGCTTTATTCTTTCATCTACTTTCTTTTTAAAAAAAATTATTCGCAACTTGAGCCATGAAATGTCGCAAGTAGGATCAAATACCGTTACACGACCAAGCTGACACGTGGCGTAAACACAGAAATAAACAAAGAGGGAAACCCGAGGCCTGTCAATAAACCAGCATTGAAATGTGCCAGACATTCGTAAGAAAGAAAGAAAGCAGTAGGACAACTGACAACAGAAATGCTACAGTAAGTGATAGGCTTACAAGAGAATCAAACCAGGGAACATCCGAACAGCGCCATCGCCGTGCTGCACGAGTGAATCGTGAAAAAACAAAACACATGGGCAACATAGCGCTCCCCCCAAAAAGTGCCTTGTTGGCAGTGGCCCTTCTCGCAAACACTACACGTAACTGTGGAATGTAAGACCAGGAAACGACGAAAGCTTACTGAGATTGAATGGGTTAATTTATTCAGATGAACAAAGTCTAATGTATGAAGATGAAACCAAATTGCAAAATCAAATAAATGAACTTAATTCAGCGCGTTGAAGATACAATATGAAGATCAACACTTTCAGTACAGAAACTATGAAGATCAACACTTTCAGTACAGAAACTATGAAGATCAACACTTCCAGTACAGAAACTATGAAGATCAACACTTTCAGTACAGAAACTATGAAGATCAACACTTTCAGTACAGAAACTATGAAGATCAACACTTCCAGTACAGAAACTATGAAGATCAACACTTCCAGTACAGAAACTATGAAGATCAACACTTCCAGTACAGAAACTATGAAGATCAACACTTCCAGTACAGAAACTATGAAGATCAACACTTCCAGTACAGAAACTATGAAGATCAACACTTCCAGTACAGAAACTATGAAGATCAACACTTCCAGTACAGAAACTATGAAGATCAACACTTCCAGTACAGAAACTATGAAGATCAACACTTCCAGTACAGAAACTATGAAGATCAACACTTCCAGTACAGAAACTATGAAGATCAACACTTCCAGTACAGAAACTATGAAGACCAGCAGATTACCAGGCCCACTTAACATACCTGTCAACAAAATCCAACTTAAAAAGGTTTCGGAATTCAAATAACTAGAAAGCATTTTTACAGGAAATTTAAAATTTGACATAGAAATTGAAAAAAGATGTCAAAAGCCAGATCACGTTGACTTACCAACTGTCACCAGTACACACGCATCCGACTATAAGTATAGAGTCTAAAAGACACTTGATAAATAGTATATTCTTGTCAACTATTTGTTATTAGTGTCAAACATAGTACTTAACCAAAGCACAGGGAAGGAAGATCGCATCATGTGAGATGAGACGATTAAGAAAAGCCATTAATGATACCAGGAGAGATAGAATGAGAAAAGATGGCATCAGCAACAATTGTAGGTATCGTGGATCAAATATAGAGAGACAGAAAAATTAAGTGCTTTGGCCATCTCATGAGAATGGAGCCCCCAGAAATATCTAGTACACGCCTACAACTAGAAGATCTAGTTTCAGGGCATGGGAAAGACCAAGAAGCAGATAGATAGACAACATCACAACAAATCCTACAACTGCACAGTTAACACCAGCCAAAGTAAAATTCAGCTTCCTACTACGGTTCACGACATCAGGGTATCGAAAAAGTAAAAAAGTATCTAATTTAATGATTTAAAAAAAAAACATTGGGGAATTTACAGACATTGTATTTTGCAAAGAGAAGTATATGACAATAAGAAAACACGGCACTGTTGACATATTATAAAGAGATATACAGAAACAAATAATCAATTCATTTTCATTTCAAACAACAACAAATAGAAATAAAATAAAGAAAGGAATGGTTCATAACTTTTTTTATAGGTAGGATAAGGAATAAGGCAAGAACCTGAAACACCAGGAGTGGACCTGAAGAACAAGAGAAGAAGCAGGAAGATGTGGAAATGGCAGAGCATGAAGAAGGAAAAAGATAACGATAATGATAATAAAAAAGAAATAAAGACAAGGAGAAAAAATAGAAAGAAGAGGAGGAGAAATACATTTAAAAAAGAAAAAAATAACAAGTTTTGAAAGACGAGAAAGAAGGAACGGAAGAGATAAAAGTAAGTGATAAAAGCAAGAAGAATAGAAGGGAGAGAAAGGTAATGAATAATGACATTTCTGACAGTACGTTGTTCCTACATATTTTCGTCGGTATGACACAACCTTAATGGCCTGTTATCTCTGAACATATTCATCACCACCTAAACCTTCACTACCTGTAAGTAAACGAACATAGGTCACTTGAAATTGACCTACCTTGTTTGCAAGGACGGAGATAATCAAGGTCCCGTTGCCCACCAGGCCAATAATGAAGATCACACCAAACACAATGGGAACAACTCTGCTCTCTATACTTTCTGAAAACTCCCATCTGGGGATAGGAAGGTAGGTAGGTAGGTTTATCGATGGATTTATGGATGGATGGATGAGTGGATGGGTTGATGAGTGAATAGATAGATAGATAGATAGATAGATAGATAGATAGATAGATAGATAGATAGATAGATAGATAGATAGATAGATAGACAGACAGACAGACAGACAGTTACATAGATAGATAGATAGATAGATAGATAGATAGATAGATAGATAGATAGACAGACAGACAGACAGACAGACAGACAGACAGACAGACAGACAGACAGATAGATAGATAGATAGATAGATAGATAGATAGATAGATAGATAGATAGATAGATTGTGAACATTCAAATAAAGTAGAAAAAGAGAAGATTAGGAAAGAAGAAGAACAAGATGATGATGTTAATGATGATAATGACGACGACGACGTAAATAATGAAAGTGATAAAAGATCTATAAGCAAAAGCAAGAGAAAGAAGGAGAAAAAGCAACAATTATCAGGATAATAATGGTGAACAAACAGAAATAAGAATTCTAAAAATGTAAATATAAATCTATTAGTTAAACGTAAAGTGGAACGTGTGCAATTTCCCGTCTTTCTGAGACGGCGAGTTTGTAGTTCATTTGAAGTCGACGAGAGTTTATTTACGGGCTCGTAATTACTCTATACAAACCACCTCAAGGATTAAATCACCTGCGTCTTAGACGTTCATTTTACTTTCTGAACCCTCATCAAGGTACTAATTTCTTTTTCTTTTTAAATAATAACTGTTAGTAACAAGTTATAAAATTAGTATGTCACCGATTGTATGGTCAGACAAATTACCAGCTTAGGCAAAATCGTGCGTGAGTATTAATAACGATTGTGAAAAGTCTTAATTTATTTATGTCAAACGAGCAAGGCACGCACTAAGAATTGCATAGTCCAGTTCAAACAGTTTCAACGAGGCCCCTGCAGGGATGATAAAAAATCAGACGCGTTAAAAAAAAAAAAACATAAATAAATAAAAATAAAGCTTTGATTTCTTTTATATTTTTTTTACTTTTAATCACATATACTGGTATACACACATATTGGTGCCTTAAATTTCATAGCTGTTCTTGGGTAATTTTGGGTTGCTGATTCCAAAAATGTAATCAGATTTTTTTTCTATCAGCTCTAGTTTTTGAGATAACTAAGAATGACCATATTAGTAGGGCAATTGTTATGTACAATCCTAGAGTTAGGTGCTATCAGTGGCATTTTAACTTTAGTCTGCATTCATATTATATGTAATCACTGTGCATATATTACCAAAAATGTAATAAAACTTTATCACTAGCACTTGTTTAGTCAACACGCAAAAAGGATCTTTTCGAGGACTTCCTGGAATGTGATATGCCCGGACAGTCACGCTTAAGGGTCCAACAGTAATCTGCCATCATGTGGGCATCCCAAAGTCCCTGGTATCTCTCTTCCATTGTTTTTATATCTTGGTGAAATCTTTCACCTTGCTCCTCACTAAAGTCGCCAAGATTCTCCGGACATAAATGTAAATGGTTATGGAGGTAGTGCAATTTTATGCTCATGTTGCATCCAAGTTCACAAAAACTCGACAGCATGTTTCCAACTAATTCAGAATAATTGCCTGCTTTAAAGTTACCCAGAAAGTTTTGCACAACTAAAACAAATGATGACCAGGCTGTGGACTCTGTTTTGTTCATGGAATCAATAAAATTTGGATCGTTTATTAACTTTCTAATTTGAGGTCCATCAAAAATTCCAGCTTTAAGTTTGTCTATGCTCAATTCTGGAAACTTTCTGCATAAGTAATTAAAGCAGGTACCATCTTTGTTCAGTGCCTTAACAAATTGCTTCATCAAGCCAAGCTTTATATGTAGTGGTGGCAGTAGAACTCTTTTTCGATCAATAAGAGGCTTATTGACAATATTTTTTTCTCCAACTTTAAATTCATCCCTCAACGGCCACTGTTTCTTTGTCCAGTGCATATCTTTTGCCCTGCTATCCCACAAACATATAAAGCATGGATATTTGGTGAATCCCATTTGCTGGCCAAGCAAGAAGTTCATCATTTTAAGATCTACACAAACCATCAAGTTATGTTCTAAATACTTCAATTTTTCCAGAACTGTGCTTATTGTAGCATACTCCTCCTTCATTGTAGTAGAATGAGCAATTGGAATTGAGCCATATTTGTTACCATTGTGTAAGAGAACACCCTTCAAACATCTTTTAGAGCTGTCAATGAAAAGTCGCCACTCATCTGGTGTATAACTTACACCCATTTTGTTAACAAGATCTCCTACATTAGTACAAAACACAAGGTTGTTTTCTTTACAAAAGAATGGAATAAAACCTTGCTCTCTACTGCGATAAAATGTAACCTTTGTTTCAGCAGTCAGTATTTTTTTTTCTTTCAATCTTGAAGCCAAAAGTTCTGAAGATTCCTTGGAGAGATATAGATCTCGGATTAGATCATTTAGTTCAAGCTGGTCGAAGCGTTGAGCATCTGAAAAATCATCTTCGAAATCACTATCACTGTCACTTGTCGTTCCACATGCCACTGCTGTCTCATCTTCTAGCAGGGAATCTGAAATCTGACTGAAAGTTGGAATTGGTATGTCATCTCCGTGTGGAACAGGTCGCCTAGGAGAATCTAAATCTGGATATTTCCACTTTTTGTGATTTTTTCCATTAATTCCCTTAATATTCACAACACATAAATAACAGTCATCATAGTGGTTCTTGGGCTATCTCCAAACCATTGGAATTCAAAATTTTAAACATTTTCTTTTCCCACAAGTCCACTGTCGCAGGTGTTCAACACATGTTTTGCAAACAATATAGGAGCCCAAGACTTGTCTTGGTCACCTAGTTTTACTTTAAAGTAAGCAAAGTATGCCTTTTTCACAAAAACAGTAATATGCTTCCTATGTTCTTCTTTGAAAGTGTACTCTCCACAAATATAACAAAATAAATGCGGTGAAAGAAAACATGCTCTTTTGGGTCACCCTGTATTAATGAAATAAAAAAATGTCTGTATCTCAAAAACTAGAGCTGCTACAGACAAGTAAATGTGATATTTGGATTGAGCAGGCCTCATTTATGTACAATCAAGAGTAAAATGTTTGGCACCAAAGAAAACTTTTTTTTGGTAGGGCTGTGATGTACGTTGTATCATATATTATAAATATCAAGTTGGTTAGGAGGAACTTTATTGTACATGTAGCGAAAGGTTTTTCTGGTGTGATGATAGTGGTAGAGAAGAAGTAGATTATCTCTCCAGAAAGTATGAAGTCCCAGTGCCAGAGAAGTGCACTTGTATCACAATTGAGTTACGGCTGTGAATACTCTGAGCTGGACAATAGATTTAGGCTACAGAAGTATACTGTGCCACCTTCGCTATAGTAACCTTATGTGATAATATAATTAAATTAGAAAAAGTAACTCAAAATTTAACAGTTAAAAATTTACCAAGTCAAATGAGTACAATTTCATAATTTATTTATGTACATCTATCTAGCCTTGAAATGAGAAATGGGTGTTGGAAGATGGTAAAATGTATGATTATTTATATTTACACATTAAAATAAATAATAGAAAAAAAATCCTGGATGCATCTTCCAATGAAATTATAAAAGTCTGTCACAGTATATTTTTGATATATCTTGCTATCTAGTCTCTAGCTGTTATCATCATCGACATTCGCTTTAGAAACTGCTCACAGTGTTTGTTGGATGGGATACAGAAAAACTCATCTTGTGTTTGCTCGAGGTTCATGAGACACACTGATGATCAGGAAGACTTTCCTTCAGCCCGCCCTATAACTACGGGGGAACTAAGGTGTTGAAGATTGTTTGACCACTAGGCTTCAGTTAGCAGGATCAAAGGTCCTCAAGTCTTTAGTTTAAACTCGATCACGAACTCGATCATGAGCTCGATCAGGAACGATCATAAAACCCTCTTAGGATTAATAAGCGCACGTTGAGGCTGTATTTGTTGAAGTCTATCTGCCCTGCATGCAGTGTGAAAAAAAAAACTTTTCTTCCAGATACTGTCTTCCAGTTTCTCACTCTGGCTTCTGCAGTTAGTGTGTGTGATTTTAAACGCGCCGCTGTGTCCTTATATTTGGGCGACTCTCCCGTACGAGAAAGCACCGTCTGAAGTTCGATAAGCTTTCGTTTAATCTCTTGGTTTGAGGTGATCTGTGCTTTTTCTGTACTTGTTTTCTCTTCTTATCGCTACACACCTATATCTTTCCTTCCTTCCTATGTATCCTTTCATTTTCCCAATATGAAGCGTTCATTCTATCCATGTTTTATCGAAATCCATTATTAATAAATTTTCAAAGATCAAGAGCTAACTATTAGCAGATGTGATGACTATGAAAAATATCAATTATTTTTAAAACTATTTATATTTGAATAATATCCTTTTGCATATCATTCATACTTTATCTCCTTTGGTGAATTATTATTATTTAAATGTCTTTCAACCAGGCTTGCTCTTGTAGATTTAGATTTTCTTTCCAGCTAATGCAAACTTTTAAGGTCGGCCATGTTTCATATATTCGCTATTTCATACCTTCTTCAATGTTGGTCGGCTAGACCAAGTGCAAATTTTTCAGCCACTTTCAAACTTCAAAGCAAGTCCCACCGCGTTGTCCCTGCACTCTTATCTCTCTCTCTCTCTCTCTGTGTGTGTGTGTGTGTGTGTGCGCGTGCGCGTGCGCGTGCGCGTGTGAGTGTGCGTGTGCGTGTGTGTGTGTGTCGCGTTACACATTTTTTCACAAACAAAGCAAGTGGTACCAAATCTCGCTACAGTGCACCTTACCTACACATTTTTAAAACAAACACCTACTTTGATTTTTTGTTCCACAGCATATCAGTATTTGGCTAACTTCTAATATCTAATTAGATATAGCTTCGAGAAACTACTCTCTAATGGCAGGTACAGGATCCCGTTACATACCCATTGAGGCATATTGGGAATATGGTACTCTCTCATGAGGCAACGGTTATTGGAATACTCAAGAAGATTTTGGTCGGTTTTTAAATGCAAGAAATTGAAACATTTTAAAGGGGTTAACGCAATCAGGTTGATTAATTGGCTTTTTGCTTCACAGTCCTTCACAGAATATGATGCCAATTATGCCAACTAATTTTACAGTTGAAACTTATTCGTTTTCCTGCAGTTATTTCACATCTCTAATTGCCAGGCGCGGGCAACCTTCTTTGCGCTGGGCCCGGTTCCGGTTGGTTTTTTTTTTTTTTTTTTTTTTTTTTTCGTTCGCCCGCTAATACTCGAGGCGAAATCTCAGGTTATCATTTTATGTCTAACCTGACATTGATTTTACGTGAGTATCCCTTTATTTCTTGTACAAAGACAAATGTCCCTCGCCATTCAGGCAAATACTCGCCGATTTCGGAGGTACCCATTGCAGCTGGGTCGGCTCAGGAGCCGCCAGTCCCTGGTCGACGACACTCCTTCAAATGTCCTCGCCAGGTCTCGAGTTAATCCAGTCCAAATCCCGGTCGACGAAAAATCCTCAAATGCCGTCGCCCGGGTTTGATCCTGTATCACCCGGTCGCCAGAGCGGTGTTGTAACCACTACGCTAGCGCGGCTCCTATTCCGGTTGGTAAAAATGGGCATAAATAGTATGCTTGAGGGACTACGTGAACAGACGACGTGTGACACTGGGGATAACGAATGACAAAGTGATGACTCTTTTACCCGGGGGTCCAGTTTACAGTCAGTCCACTCCTGCCTATGTTTCTTAGGAAGCTAAAGAGTAATGATGGTGTCTGAAAAATCAATATTGGGGGGAAACGGGGGGGGTGTCGGGTCTGTAGAAGTTATACAATTAATCATTGTGCTGTTAGATAAGATTCTGATTTGTAATTGTGATGATGACGAAGATGATAACATTCGTTAAATAATAATAATAATAATTGCCCCTTCAGTCATAACTGACTATGGGAATGCACCCCTGAGATGACAACCCTCAGCTGTTTATTTTCCTGGTGCTCCTTTCGATGTTTTCTCCTCTCCTCTGCTTGTTGTGTGAGCTTCTTTTCGCTCAATCTGAGGAGGAGCCGTAAATAGCATCGGCACTTGGTGCGATCGGCAGCTTCATCCTCCCACGTTGCTGGATTTATGTCCAGTGCCCTCATATCTCACTTGCACACATCTTTGAACCCCAGCCGTGGTCGCCCAACTGTTCTTTTGCCATCTGCTAGCTGCCCGTAGAAGATATCTTTCGGGATGCGACCATCTTCCATGCGGCGGACATGTCCTAGCCAGCGGTCTGCGCTGTCTAAGCAGTGTATACATGCTTTGAAGACCAGCACGTGACAACACTTCGACATTTGTCACTTATCTTTCAACGAGATGCCGAGGGTGTGGCGTAGACACCGTAAATGGAAGGTATTGAGACTTCTTTCTTGCTTGGCATAGGTTATCATTAAGAAAAAGACTATAATTGAGAAATGCCACGTGATCTAAAAAAAGCAGGATATAAAATCAGTTTTCTCACCGAACGTACCTGTTAAAAGGAGCTGGTCCATTTCTGTTGATGTCGCTGACATCCGTGCTGGTATTAGCTAAGCTGCTGTTTGTGCTGTTGCCATGGTCAGATACATGGTCTTCCACTGTCCTTTCTGTAGCGACTGCGGCAGCAGCAGTGGCCGCTGAGGCCAGGAAAGTTAACATAATCTGGATCGCCATTTCGGTCGGGAATTAATGTTCTCTTTATCTATACACGTCTACAAGCTGCGCAACTTTTCAGGTAATACAAGTTTAAACCAGTTCACAACATCGTAACATTTACCTAAGTTAAATGTTAACGTTAAAAATTAACACTGTTAAATGGTAGGGTTATTATTATTTGCGTTAATGATTCCTTCAGGGTTATTATTCCTTGCGTTAATGGTTCCTTCCATTAACTATTGGAATGGCTGATTCTCACTTGTTTACGTTACTGTTACAAACAGTTAACTTTAACATTACTAGTCCACACAAACGCACATGATCTGTCTATGTACTTGTCAGAAAATTTCTTTTCTTTGGGACTAAGTGATACGTGTTTTCTAAATGGACCCTAGACAAAAGCTGCAGTCCTTAAACCTGAAGAGTCAGTCTCGCGCAATCTAGAAGTAGCTAGTCTGTTAGTAACACTGAATGTATCAATAAATTGAATGCCCAAGAATTGTCGAAGTCTCAAGCACTGTTAATCTGTTTCTTTATCGCCTACGAGTGTGGAAGTTCAATGAATGCATAATCACGTCCTCACACTAGGCATAAGATGAACCAAGCTTCATTCCTAACGAGCTACCTGTGAAATAAATAAAAGGGAAACTATAACATCACACAGACAGTCATTAGATTTAATAAGATTATATGTAATAATGTTTGACACAAAAATTAAAAACAAAAACTAACTAAAAATGTATAAACTGGACTTTTATTGAAGTAGTAGTAGCGCCTTCAGTCATAACTGACTATTGGAATGCGCCCCTGAGGTGATAGCTCTCAGCCGTTTTTTTTTTTTTTAAACTGGTGTTCCTTTTGGCGTCTTCTTTTCTCTTCTACTTGTTGTGAGAGCTTCTTTTCGCCCAATCGGAGGTGGCGCCGAAGTGATCATCGCCACTTGGTGCGATCGGCAGCTTCATCCTTCCAGGTTGCTGGATTTATGTCCAGAGCCTTCAAGTCTCTCTTACATACACCTATGAACCTCAGATGCGGTTGCCCATGTTAATTTACCATCTGCCTGTTGCCCGTAGAAACAATATTTTTGGGGATGCGACCATCTTACATACGGCGGACATGGCCAAGCGATCGTAGTCTGCGCTGTCTAAACAGTTATACATGCTTAGAAAGCCACCAAGTGACAGCACCTCGACATTTGTCCCTTTGCCCTTCTTCGAAATACCAAGGATGTGGCGTTGCTATTGAGCCTTCTTTCTTGCATAGCATAGGTTATCCATGTCTCGCTGCCATACAGAAGCGTGCTGATGACGCAGACATTATATACCTCAACTTTGATCTTTATTGTGAGCTTGGAGTTTCCCTCAAACACGCGTTGTGGGGCGGGCAAAGATGACTGCAGCTTTTGCCAACTTTATTTAAGTAAGATTATTATAAATATTATAGTCATTCAGCATCAAAATAAATGAAGTAAATATTTATCTGCTAGGTACTTCAAAACCAAGGGCTACTGTCTTTTTGTTTTTCTATTTTCTTATATTTTCCTAAGTCGTTCAACAAGTAGCCTTCCTCTGCGTGCATTACCATAGCAGCCAGTACAATCAGCCATGTTCTTGACTGGACCAATTGGAGAAGAGATAAGAGTGTGAACAAACAAACAAAAAAAGATTTGAAGAAAAACAGTGAAAAGAAAAGTGAACACAACCCACAAAACCTCAGCATCATCGTTTTTCTTTGCGTTCCTTACAGAGCATGGAGTCACAACTGCAGCTCGTTCCCTTACAAGAAGCCTGCACAAGCAGGCACGTGTTCTTGCAGTAGTCGCAGTTTATTTTACATAAGGAGGTTACCAGACACAACCTTATATTACTAGCAATAACCCGTCAATAATGACGGAAGTAAATCAAAAACTGTAATATACTTTTTTAATATTTTTTAATTCAATATAAAAGTTCTTTGATGACAACATTTTTTGTGAAAGTGCGTGGATTTGTTTCAAAGAATGTTCCCTGATAAAAAGTGTTTTTAGCAAACACTTTCAAGAGTTCATGATTTGTTCCTCGGGTGAGGGCGACATAGAGCTGGCTGTGTCCGAAAACAGGTTCAGGAAGGAAAACTCTTACGTGATCAAAAGATTGTCCTTGCGCTTTATTGATCGTCATTACAAATGCTAAAATCACTGGGAATTGACGACGTCGCATCCTAAATGGCAAACTGCGCTCGCTCGGTTCTAAGTCAATGCGAGTAATTTAGACTCGTTCTCCCTTATTACTGCTAGTGATAATTTCTGCATCAATCGAATTCCGATGCAAGACTTTTATGAACAAACGCGTGCCATTCAATAGTTCGTTTTTTGCGTTCAGATTTCGCAATAGCACGATAAATGCAGTAACCTTTAATTTCAGCAAATGCGGTGGCATTCCTGACGGTCACTGCTCGTTAAGGAATTCAGTTGGGAAATAAACTGCGTCAATGGGATCATCGGAAATCACGGTCTATGCTCCAATAAACCTTTTCATTTCAAGCGAGTAGCTCCAACAATTTAAAGTTGAGAGCTGTCACATTGACATTTTTGGTGTCAACATGACTTTTTTTTAAATTTCTGCAATTTCATCAGGAGTTGTGAGAATTTATTATCAAAAAATCGAATAAATGATATTTTCATTATTCACCATTGCCTCGGGAAGCTCAATAAATTCAGAATCAAATCCATCAATTTCGTTTGTCAATTGTCCATCGCCCACACGCAAGACCCACTCATTGAATTCATTTTGACCTGCAGAACGCATGTTTGTAATCAGACTTCTTTGTTTTACATGACGCCACAATGGTGAATTTTTGACGCACAATTCGATGGTATCCGTTATACTGCCTCAGGGAACAACGTTTGAAGTTTGACGAAAGTCACCGCCTAATATGAGCACCTTTCCACCAAATGGTCGAACGTCATTCATAATTTCCCTGAGGAGGAGATGGATGATTCGTAAAGAATGCGTAGAAAGCATGGATGCTTCGTCAATTATCAGCAATGACGATTCTCTCAATTTCATTGAATCATATGATGGCACTTTCATGTTTGATACCGGAATGAAACTGGGTTCTACACCGACTTTTCTTCGTTGAGTGTTACTATTTTCGGGAGAGTACATATAAGGGAAACAATACAATTAATGTTTAACTTTCAACCACAGTTGCATCCCTTAGATGTGACAGGCGTACAAACGGCGAGAATTATGGATTTTGATGGTTGTTCTTGAACGTACGACATGCTTGAGGGTGCAGTAGTCCCATTCTTCCGTATCTCTACAGAGACCTCTGATAAACTACACGGGGCATAGGACCTCAAGTTCGCAAGCTAAAGAAGGCGACCTTAAAAGAGAAACATTTAACGACATTTTCCTACGTCAGACATACTTTCTATACGGCTGATATAGTGACGTCACTGTGTTAGTAACTTGTAAGTGTGGTTGTCGGGTGCTGATGGTCGTAGTGGAGGTCCAGGCTAGGGGAAATAAGGGCGGCTCTCAATCTGTCATTGACTAATCCTCAATTCCTGATAGCACTCTACGCCAACCACTTGTACGCTAATTATAAGACGTCCAAAGACTTAGCCTTCAATATCATTATCTTCATCATCATCAGCATCATCACCATCATCATCATCATCAGCATCATCATCTGCATCATCATCAGCACCATCATCTGCATCATCATCAGCTTCAGCATTATCATCATCATCAGCATCATCATCATCATTAGCATCATCGTCATCATCATCATCAATATAATTATCATCATCATCATCATCAAGATCATCAGCATCATCATCATCAGCATCATCATCAGCATCATCATCAGCATCATCATCAGCATCATCATCATCAGCATCATCATAATCCTATGCTCCAAGGGGTGTCTCTATTAATAGCTGATTTGAAAGATGGTACGTTTATTATCTCCACCGATTAAACATATTAAATAATTCTGAATTCCACATACCAACAAAAGTTTAGAACTGTAACTGAAATTTTAACTAAATCAATCAACTGAAATTTAGAAAAATATATCAGTACACTATTATAATTACAATAGAAATTTAGTAAAAAATTGCTGATAGGTATTTACAAAAATCTCAACTAAATTTAATAATTTTTCATTGTCTTTTTCATCATATCGGCCATTTCGAGACTTCTGGATTTTGCTGCTTTAATGAATGCGTGCTTAACTCCTTCAGTTCCTGTCGCTATAGACACTTATGTCATTGATCGTGAGTAGACTTTCCAAGATACTTAATTCACCTGGACAGGTAGACATAAAGCTGCTTCCAGGCGATGCAAAGATGGTCCTTTACTCCCGTCCGCAGTTTGTTATGCTTCTTACAGAAGATTGGTTGCGACACTCTCTCGGATAGGAACTTGAAAACATATGCACCAGACTATGGTATCTGTTGTATACAACCAAGACGATCCTCCGATGATGACTGGCCACTCTTAATCAGAATCCTCATTTAGACAACATAGTCCATGAGGTCGTGGTCATATCAATCAAAGAAATACGTCATGCAATCAATAAAATACATTGAACGACGACGAACATCATTATAAAAGTTTCCTGAATTCAGTCTAGATTAATTTCTTTTTGTCCTAAGTTATGCGAAAGTGGTTTCCCTTTAAAGACATTACATAAACGAAAATTTAAATTTGCATTGAATGAAAAAAAAAAAAAAACGAGAGAAGAGAAGAAGCAGTAGAAGAAGAAGAAGCAGAAGAAGAAGACGAACTGTTTGGTACACAGCATTTAAAAGCTAAGCCCTGAACAGGACTGTAAGCTCTTATAGCTAGTATCGAGTATAATCCCAGCAACCCTTGTAGATAACTATTGTCCTTTGCACTTGGTTTTAATTTGTATTAGTGTTTATTCTTTTTGAGTTGGTGTTTTTTTTTAAACCTCGTTGTCTTTCCTTGTCTTATGAGTAGTTAGTAAGTTTGCTAATTTTTCAGTTTTTTTTTTTAATGCTTTGTTAGTTTTTGTTGCTAAATTTCTATTTGATTGAATGTCTTTTCTGAAGTATTATTTTTGTTATTGTTGTTAATATTGTCATTGTTACTAACCTTATATGTTTTCCTTTGTTTTATTTATATATCGTTTAAGTATTGATTGGGCTTCCCCTGGGGCATCTATACTTAAAATCGTATCGCCTGTCATGTCTATATTGTGATTTTTATAATAAGTTTTTAATTAAAGCCTTTGTTCTTCGTACTTTTTACAGTGGATCAGGTTGTGGTCTATGTCATTTTCTTCCTGACATTCTTGGCAGTATGGTTGCTCTGTCATAAAGTACTCTGCACCGAGACGGAGACGCCACAGCTTTTTGTTCGATGGTACCTTTAATTCTTCTCTGACCTGGCACATCCTTGTTGGCTCTTTTAGTAGTTTGAATGCGTGTCTGTCTTTACTACTGTCCTTCCATGTTGTTTTCCATTCCTCGTTTATGGTTAGCTTCACTTGGTTTAACCTCCGAAATTCCAAGTCCTGCACTTATATTGTTTTTACTTATTCTTCCATATTTGGCAGACTGGTCTGCCATCTCGTTACCAGCTATTCCCATGTGTGCTGGAACCCACACTAGCCTCACCCTGCATCCTCTGTTTCCTAGTGATGTATTAATTGCTAGAATGTCTTCCTCTATGTCTGGCCGGCTGCGCTTACCTGAGTTTTCTAGTGATTGTAGTGATGACAGTGAGTCTGTAAAAATCGTTACTGCTTCTGACAGATTATGTTCGATTATTTCTAAACTTTTTAGAATTGCTACCATCTCCGCGGTAAAAATCGAATCCCCTCCAGTTACACTGTAACTCGTCTTCATTCCCCACTGTGGTATCACTACTCCTGCACCTAGTTGTTCACTATCGCCCTTGGATCCATCGGTGTAAACAACCAGACTTTGTTTTGTTACTTGATTTATGAACTGTCTATTTATCATTTTGGCTTCCCTATCTTCTATGTTCTGTTTAATCTTTTCAGTAAGGGTGTGGTCTATGATTGGTGCTTTTAGTTCCCAGGGTGGTATTGTGCTTCTATATGTATTAATATTATTGATTGTGTTTGATAGTTCTTTTAAATGTATTAGATCTTCTATAGTTCTCCACCCTGTTGGATATCATTCTTTTTTCAAGGGGACATCCCATATACTTGGTAGGTTTTTGACAAATGCGTTATGTGCTGGATGGGTCACTTCTTGTGCTACATTGCTCCAATAATTTAGTCTTAGTTCTTTCCGTCTTAGATCAAGGGGCGGTATGCCGAGAGCTACTTCTAGTGATTCTACTGATGTTGATTTAAATGCGCTTGAAATGGTTCTCATGGCTGCATTTTGAATTCTGTCCAGTTTTGCTTTGCTAGAAGTTGTAGCTGAGTCGTAGACTATGCTAGCATAGTTTAGTTTCCCCCTGTTGAATGACTTATAGAACATAAGCATTATTTTGTTGCTGGTCGCCCATCCATTACCTTTTATTACCCTTAGCATATTTAGGAGTACCTACAGCTTTCTACTAAAATATCTATATGTTTATTCCAATTTAGTTGTTTACCTAAAGTCATGCCCATGAATCTAGTTGTTGGGGAGGTACCTATGTTCTATCCTTTAATGGTTATATTGATTTTATTATATTTTGTTTTAAATCTCTTGCTGAATATCATACCAATTGTTATGTTTACATTAATTTGGAAGCCCAAAATGTTCATCCATTGCGAAACTTTGTGTATTTGATTTTGCAGTTTTTTGTATACATGGTTTAGGATATTTCCAGACCGCCAAATGGCACAGTCATTGCAAATTGCGATAGTGCAATCTTAATGTCTTTAAACTCATCTGCTAGATCATTTACAAATATTGTGAAAATTGAAGGTGAAATCACTGATCCCCGAGGAATCCCTTTGTTCATATATTTCTGACTTATCTTTGTTTACATGTACAGTAAAATACCTGTCCTGAAAAAAGTTTTCTAGATACTTATAGGTTTTGCCAGTAATGCCAATCTTTTTCATCTTGTAAAGAACTCCATCTCTCCAGCATTCATCATATCCTCTAGCGACATCTAAAAAGACTGCCACAGTTTTCTATTTCCTCTTGAACACTAATTTTTCATCTTCTAGTCTTACAAGCTGGTCTACTGTACTTCTGTCTGCTCTAAACCCTGACTGGGTTGGACTATATAACTGATTTTTTTCCAGGAAGAATTTAACTCTTTTTTTAACAACAGTTTCCAGTATTTTGCCTAGCTGTGATGTTAAGGAGATAGGCTTATATGAACTTACATCGTGGGCTTCCTTATTAGGTTTTAAGATTGGCACTATCATACCAACTTTCCATGCTTTTGGTATCTTTCCTTAACTCCAGATTTTGTTTTAAAGAGAAGTTATTATGTTTATAGTTTTTTGGGGTATTTACCCACACACACATAGATATACACCGTGAGGCAAAGAAATCCACGACCTTTAAGTATTTTTAAAAACTCGGCCGGAAATGACCCGATTATGATGAAAGTTGGTGACAATTATGATAACAATATCCCTTTTCGAATTTCGAGTCTCAATTTTCAAATTTCAAATTTCACGCAACGAATTTTACGCCTTGCAGGTTGTGCTGCATACAACTGTAATTCGTCTGCTGCAAAATGGCGTTCTCTGAAGAAGAAAAAACGGCAATCAAATTTCTTTGCCAAAAAAAAAGTTATGGTGCGAAACGACTTCTTAAGAAGTTTCCTAACAAAGGATGGACTTCAGGCGGACTGACATATCTTTTGCAAAAGATAGACCAAACCGGCACTGTTGAACGTCGTAAAGGCACTGGCCGAACACGCACTGCGCTCACAGATGACAACATCAATGCCGTTGACGAGCTTGTGCAAAGTCAAGAAGGACGTTCTCAAACACATCTTTCCCAACGTCAAATTGCTCGTCAGATAGGCGCTTCTCAAAGATCTGGGGGTACAATCATCAACATCGGGCGAAAGAGTTGACTGAACGCAACAAAGAGTCACGGCTTTCCCGGTGCCAACAACTTTTGCGTCGCTTCCCAGATCATAAAGTGAGTTTCATATTTTTCACGGATGAAAAACATTTTACTGTTGCTCGGCCTACCAATAGTCAGAACGATCGAGTGTATGCACCGGTTGTCACCAGCAAAAGAAACATATCTGCTAATCGGTTGCTGTTAGCAAAATCAACGTTCAGCAAATCAGTAATGGTTTCTGTTGGTATCTCATCACTGGACCGCACTGGAATTCATTTTGTTCAACCTGATATCAAGATAGATGGCGATTACTAGCGCAACGAACTGTTGATGAAGTGCCTTCTTCCTGACATGAGGGAAATGTCAGAATTCTTCATCTTCCAGAAAGACGGCGCGTCTGCTCATCGTGCTAGGGATACAGTTGCGCTGCTCACTCAGGAGACACCTGAATTCATCGAACCGAATTTTTGGCCACCAAATAGTCCAGATATTAACCCCGTGGACTATGGGATTTGGGACCTTTTTGCAAGAGAATATCTACTGAAAGAAAAGTGGCAACGTGGATGAGCTAAGAGAGCGGATAAAGCAGGCATGGGATGAGCTAGAACAGCGCACAATTGACGCGTCAGTGAGAAAGTGGTGCACCCGACTTCGAGCATGGCGGCGGACATTTTGAGCACCAACTGAAATAGGCAAAATGTATATAGGTAAACATTTTGTCACCATTTGTACCAAATTTCATATTAATCGGATCATTTTCGGCCTAGTTTTAAAAATATTTAAAGGTCATGGGTTTCTTAGCCTCACGGTGTATATTACATTCATGCGCATACATTTATCTACATGCAGACACACATCCTTGTATTTACATATGTAAACACGTACACTATTTATACATTTCCCATAAAATAATGTTACAGTAAATGCAAAAAATGTATGGTGTTTGTCTTTTCTGAAGATTACTTCAGCTGGGTTAAATGCTTTGTTTTCTGTGTGAATATATGTAGAAAAAGTTTTGCATTAAAGACCCTTTGCTCATAGAGGGCTTTATTTCTACAAATCCATACCAGGTGTCTATATTCTGCTAAAAGCGTTTGTAAATGTATTTCAATGTGTGGAGTCATCTTTGGAATGATGCTGAGCATAACTGTTTTATACATATCTACTTCTGTTGCTGTATGTATTTGTAATGTCTGTTTCAAAGTGTTCAAAGTTTGTGTCACTGTATCACAATAAAAGAAAATGTGTTCCTCTGTCTCCATGACGTTTAGTCAACAGAGTTTACATTTTATTAAAACTGTAATTTTTTTTCTTTATCTGTACATGATTGGTGTTGAGTTAAATAATAATCTTTAAGTTATTTCCTTCACTCTTGGTAATGTGTTTATGTTTTGTAAATGTGAGAACACCTGTGAATAATCTGGTATCCCATATTTATAACCTCTCTTTATTCTTTGATACAGAGGAGGTTCTTGTGCTAAAACTAAATATTTATATATCTCTTTGGTTGTTCGGTGTATTATCGCTTCGTTTCCTTGTATACATACAACGCATTGTTTATAAAAGTTTGGTAAGACTCCAAAATGATGCCGTGCTGTATTGTTAAATTTATAAAATTTTGCTAATGGTAGTCCAGCATAGTAATGTGATAAGGGATATCCACGTGGATCATTTATTATAATACTCATAAATTTGATTCTGATATCTTGAATTTTGGTAGATATATCCTGTAGGAATATACATCCCCTTGCTTTATCCTGTATTAATGTTTTGTGTTTTATGTTATGTAATGTGTGACAGAAGATGAAATGTCTGATTAGAGAATTTATTTTTGTTATCGTTTTGTTTGGAGGGTTAAACATATTACATATATATAGTAACTTAGGGATAACATACGTGTTTACAATAATGCCTCTACCGAATATTGTAGCATTTTTGTATTTGTAGCGTTCTAATTTATTTTCAGTTTTTAAGATTATATTACTCCACATTTCTTTGTTTGTTTTATATGGTATAGACATGAAATTTACTCCGTATATTTTCATGTTATTAGTTTGCGCTAGCTGTAAAGGGAAGTCTTTTATTTGTCCACTGTCCTATGCCCATTATTTGTGATTTTTTAATGTTGATTTTTGAACCACTAGTTCTGCTTAACTTATCAAAGGTATCTAGGATACTTTTTATTGATGAAATGTTTGGGGGGGAAAAGACTGTGTCATCCGCGTATGCTATTAATTTCCTTACACCAACACCTCGTACAAATACGCCTTGAATACTTGTATTTTTTTCGGATACTTTCCAATAAGGATTCCAAAACTAGTACATATAGTAAAGGAGACATTGGACAACCTTGTCTGACTGATCGAGTGAGAGGGATTTTTTTCCGTTGTAGTGTGACTTATCAGCAATTTGCTTTCTGGTGATTAATATATGATTTTTACCCAGGTTCTGAAATATTCGCCGAAATTATTTTCTTGTAGAATTTTGTGTAAAAAGTAATGTGAAACCCTGTCGAAAGCTTTTTCCTGATCTATGGATATTATTGCTGCAGGTGAGCTTTTGTCATGCGTGTATTGAATGATATCCCGAATGAAATGTGTATGTTTGTTTATGTTTCTATTTTTGACTCCACATTGTTGATCCTGGTGTATGAGTTTGTGCATAAAACGTTGTAATTTTAATGTTAGGGCCTTGGTAAGTATTTTATAATCCGTATTAAGGAGAGAAAGTGGTCTGTAATTTTGCATGTATTTCTTGTCTGTGTTTACTTTGTGTATTACGGTCATATAGGACTGATTTAAACTAGTGGGGAGTTCTTCTTTGTTAAAAGCTTCCTGAAGTGTTTTTTTAAAAGGAGTGGCCCGAGTAGGTGAACAAATTGGGAGTAAAATTCCACTGATAGACCGTCTGGGCCAGGGGTCTTTTGTTTTTGTAGTGTGTTTAAGGAGGAATGTAGGTTATTCACTGTGAGAGGCTCATCCAAAATATTCTTCTCGTAGTCATTTAACCGTGAGCTACAGGCTGGGGAAAATTCTCCTGTTGGAGACTGTGTAGAGTCTTGCGTGTATAACTGAGAGTAAAACTCGGGAAAGGCTTTGATTATATCTGGGGTGGTTGTTAATTCTTTGTCCGATTTATCAGCAATTTTGTGTATTTCTCTATTCTGTTGTATGTTTTGTTCTATTGTTAGAAATTGTTTACTCGGTGTCTCTTGAAATGGAGCGTATGGTCTGGTTCTTACTTGAGCCCCGTTAAATGTTTATTGGTCATACTTTGATATTTCTTCTTGTAGTGAAAATATTTGCGGGGCATTCTTCTCTATTTTGCTGATGACTTGGCTCTTCTGTCCCATAACCGTAATCAGATGCAGGACAAATTGAAAACACTCGATGAGAGGTCACAGCAATTGGGTCTGAAAATACACAGGCAAAAGACAAAAATAATGAGAATAAATGCAGGTAATGATAACATGGTTGAACTTGAAGAAACACCAATACAAGATGTAGAATCGTACACATATCTTGGCAGTAATATAGACAAAGTTGGAGGGACAGACAGCGATATCAAAATAAGAATACAAAAGGCAAGAGGAGCTTTCATTGCATTGGGAAATATATGGAGATCAAGAGAAATCGGATCCAACACGAAAATAAGAATCTTCAACTCAAATGTGATGTCGTATTATTGTATGGCTCTGAGACATGGAGAACAACAACCAAAAAGCTACAGACTTTCATAAATGGGTGCGTGCGTAGAATAGAGGGATTAAAATGGTATGACAAGGTTACCAACGTGGAACTGATGACAAGAACTAGACAAGTGCCAGTGGAACAAGAGATGAGAAGAAGACGATGGCGATGGATAGGACACACACTGAGGAAACCTGTTGATAGCATTACAAGGCAGTCCTTGTTCTGGAACCTCCAGGGCAAGAGAGGCAGAGGTAGACCAAGAAGCACGTAGAGAAGAGAGCTGGAAACAGGTGAAAATGATGAGGAGAACGTGGAAAGAACTTGAGATGATGGCACGTTACAGGAGGAATTGGCATGCGTTTGTTGAAGGCCCATACTCCTTTGGGAGTGGAGGGTTATGATGCTACTTCTCTATGGTTTAATTGATCCAACTGTTAAGCCACACCTTTTTTTACAGAATACTTTGTACGAAATACGCCTTAAAACTTTGTATAGTGTATAACACAGAGGTTTTAGGAAAATAGGTTGCACATAAATTTTGTAAAATATTTATTTATTTTTGTAAAAAAAAATTATTTATACAAATATATATAACATACTTTACAGAATTTTATGTAAAATACGCCACAAACCTTCTTAACTGTGTATTACATTAAGTTTAATTGTTTCCCGTTATGCTTTGCTTGTTTATTCCCCCTGTTTCCAGTTTTGTCCCGTCAAAATTGCTCAATGTCTTTCTGTGTCTTCTCGTTCCGTAACTTTGTCTCTAGCTCCCTTCTACATGTGTCTCTCTCTTTCTCTGTCTGTCTGTCTTTCTCTCTCTCTCTCTTTCTCTCTCTCTCTCTCGCTCTCTCTCTCTCTCTTTCTATATATATATATATATATATATATATATATATATATATATATATATATATATATATATATATATATATATTGTTGCCCGTGCTTACTTGGTGCAGTCAAAAGGCATGCACATAATCATTGCAGTCGTCGGAACTGGGTTGGCCATGTCCTCAGAAGGGACCCTGACACCATCACCAGAACTGCTATGCTATGGACCCCAGAAGGGCGGCGAAAGAGAGGCAGACCAAAGACAACCTGGCGGAGAACAGTGGGGGCTGAGATGCAAAGCATGAGCCAGAGTTAGGGCACGGCACGAAGGATGGCCACCGACCGAGCAAAATGGGGACAGTTTGTTGCTACCCTTCATGGCGCCACTAGGCGTGATGGTCACTGACTGCTTTTTCAATCAGGGGCTAAGGATCCAAGAAGAAGATATATATATATACATATATATATATATATATATATATATATATATATATATATATATATATATATATATATATATATATATATATATATATATATATATATATATATATACACACACACACAGATTATTCGTTAAAAGGACAGGCTTACATGCAAATGCAGCGAACGGTAAACAAAATGGCTCTACGGGGGTAGTGATATTACATAACACACTGTGAGACGCTACGGCTAACAGGTAAACTTTCACGTGAGAGATGAGTGGTCGTTCCAAGTTTGGACTCATTATATGCGCTAATGGCCTGTGTTAAGGATAAAATTAATATGTTATAATATGTTGCTACACGCAGGCATATATCCATTGATTTGAGGAGATACAGTTGTCTGTAGTAAAGTTAATTTTTGTGTACGAACTTTCACTTATACTGAACGCCGCATAACTTGCTACGTCTCCGGTCACTACTGACGTAATATATCACGCGCTTTTACACTCTAATGGTCAGCCGTCTTGGCCTTTAGTATTTTTCAGTCGTCCGGAGTAGACGTACTTTTTTCAAACATTTATAACACATAGTTTTCTACTTCTTTATTTCTTACGAGTGCATGAAAACATACCTTTATGTTTGTCTAATATTGATTTACTGTTTACAGGCCTCGGGTTTCCCTTCCTTATGTGTTATAAATGTTTGTACAACACCAAAACCTACCCCCTGTCCTGTACTTACTGTTCTTAGTCTTCTATCATTTACTAGACATAGTATTAAGGTCATTGTCTTGTGTAAGTCTGACCTATACTGTATAATAGGGGAACAACAGAAGTGATTGCATCATTAATAAGCTGGACTGCCCATGGTAAATTTCCGGTGTTATGTGTTGCGGGTCGCACTAGTGACCCGTCATCGAAGCATCATTTCTTTTTTGGTGATGCCTAGATGGCAGGGAGGATAGTGTGATTCGCTTGCATAGCTAGGCGGGGTTGTCGCACGGAAGGTCCTGGGTTCGAGTCCTGGGTAAGCCACTCACGTCTGTTGTTTTTTCTGTTGTCTAGTTTTCTATTTCTTACGAGTGCCTGAAAACATACCTTTATGTTTGTCTAATATTTATGTACTTTTTTCAAGCTCCCTAAGATTGTGGAGACTTGTATTCTGATGTTCAGTGGTATTGTTCTTTCGGAGCCCGCGGCTTACTTGATATTATGGAGAATGGTACATTAACTTACCCAGAAGTTATTACCATATCCAGGGAATATTTTTTTCGAATAATGCATCTAAGATTTTGTCATGAATATTTCTGCCGCATTGCTTGAGTCCTTGTGGTCTACGCGAATCTTTAGACACAACGGCAAGAATTAAGGAGAGGAGAGGAATTATATTATATGTCTGATGCGTGATGCCATATGATGATGGATGGCATCCGCATGTCTGGTTTTGTGTAGTGTGTAGATGTGTTCAGTCAAAACAATGTTCATGCAACAATAACAGGGCAATCCACATAGGACGTCAGTAAACTCACGACGTATAAAGTCAATGAGTCTTGAAACAGCCGTTGACGTTTTTCTTCATTATTTATTGTGGACGCCACAGTGATAAAATGGTTACGCAAATGTGTAGGCACATCAAACAGTCATTATCACAGCAACATTCAATACAGCAATAAACGGTAGACAGCATTACAATGATGAGTCAGATGCATGTTATATTCCAAAGTGCTGTAAATGTAGTCAGATGAACAACTCCATCCTTTCTATAACAGCCAGGAGATAACCAGATGTATGAGATCAGTTCACTCTCCTTAGTTTGACTTCAGCAAGACAGACACGTCTGCCGAAGTATAAATAATGTCCTCAAGAATATCCTCTAGATAATAAAGGTTTTCTAAACCTAGTTCATTTAACAAAGTAGCAAGTAATGGTCCTTGGTACATGCATCAACCGATGCAATACAATGCAGCGACATGTGAGCTGGGAAAGAACATCTCGTGACGACGACTTTCGGAGACAGGCTATGAATCGAAATCGCTCACGACCCAAAATCGATAGAGTTAATGAAAAAGTCAATTTACCTTGCTTTCATGAAATACACAGAAATATCACGCCTCCCGACATGTGGGAAAACACTAGAGGTATTATCTCGACTAAACGAAATATCCATTAAGAGGACTACACATCCCTGACAGAACAAAAAATAGCGGAGATCCCCTCTTCAACGAGGCATCTCTTTCGCCATTCCAAATCGCTCACTCCCACTAGTGGTGGGCGGAAACCGATCGACAAAAAACAACAAGACAAGTCATGCGCAGTCCAGCGCAAAAATGACCACCGCTCAAAAGTTAACTGCATTCGATACCAACGCGAGAAGACAAATGCTTACCGAGAAAAGTGACTATAAATTACAAGCAGTTGTTGCCCTTGCGTTATAAAACAGATATTGAAATAAAACGATGTTGCGAGAATTTATCACGCAACATATCACCACCTCCTCCCGATAAAAAAAAAATGTGGAACATATTTTTTTTCAATATCAAAGAGCAAGCGATAAGCGGCTCAAAACGCACGAATTATGCGCTGATAATTAATTAAATTGCCAAACAATAGGCTAATTATAGAGTGTCTGGTGAGGATATACCTCAACAGAAAAATAAATATGTCTCAAAAAATATTCACATCGGGGAGGTGTCACCAACACACATCACGTTAGCATGTAAACACAATATACGTATGCAAGTTACTATAATCATCATTAAACAGCATACTCTAATATTGTCTTTAAAAATGGATGTACAAATCTGATAGGAAAATTTAAATAGTACATTCTTTGACATGTAATGACATAAGTACATAGTAAAGTTAAACTACATGACGATCCAGGACATATGCTCTGGTATTCCGAGGGTAAGTACACAATCTAGAACTCGTAAGGTAAGTCCTCAGCTCAACAATGACATTCTGAGAAAGTACAAGCAATATAATGCTAATTAATAACTAATATGCTTCATAAGGTACAATACATTATTAATAATTGTGGCTGTTTAGTAAACTAACGGCCCTTATATTAACTACTCAGTCCTCCTCTATCATTTTAAAAAACGAACAGAAGAAGATGACAACAAAGCACGATAGTGTGTACATATAGAGTAAGTACAGATGTGCTAATCTATTGTAGAAATATAGGTGTGTTATGACTCTGTAATATATAGGAATATAGGACAGAAGTATTAATTGGAGTCATGTGGGCATCTAGACAAAATGTCAGCCATCACATTATCCGTACCACGGATAGCTCGTACCGTGAAGTGAAAAGGTTGAAGAGCTATAGCATATCGAGTGGATCTCGAACTCTTCAAATTCTTAGTCTGAATAGCTGTAAGAGCTTTCTGATCAGTCTCTAGAATGAAATGTGCGCCCAGGAGGAATCTTTGTAGCTTTAGAATTGACCAAACCATCGCTAACAACTCACGGTCTAAAACCGAGTAGTTCCTCTCTGCCGCATTTAGTTTTCTAGAAATGTACATAACAGGATGCAGAGTATTTGCATATTCTTGCATCAGTGCTGCTCCAATCCCAGTGGATGAAGCATCACTCCGAAGAACAAAAGTCCTATCAAGAGTAGGTAATCTTAAGATGGGAGGAGAAGAAAATATATTCTTGATTTGGTCTAGTGAAGATTGGCATTCTTCAGACCAACGGACCAGATTAGGCGAACCTTTCTTCAACAATGTTGAGAGAGGTGCCATGATCGAAGATAAATTTGGAATAAATCTCCCATAAAATTGAATTAAACCTAAGAGACTCCTAACTTGTTTCTTCGTTTTAGGAACAGAGATGTTCAGTATTTTGGAAGTATTGTGGTCTTCTGTCTTCAAGAGACCATGACCAACACGATGACCCAGGAAAGAGATTTCACCAAAACCAACAAAAGCTTTAGAAGGTTTTGCTGTCAAATTATTCTCACGTAGAGTGGACAGTAAGTCATATAACCCTAAATAGTGATCTTCCCAGGTATCACTGAAGAGACAGATGTCATCTAAGTATGCGATGACATCCGAACGATGTGACAGAATTCGACGCATCATGCGAACGAAAGTGGCAGGGGCGTTCATGAGACCAAAAGGCATAACATTCCATTGAAATAGACCCCTAGGTGTAGAAAAAGCAGTAAGAGGTTTGGCATGCTCTGCTAAAGGCACTTGCCAATAACCTTTAGACAAGTCAAGTTTAGTGAAGAATCTAGAATTAGAAAGTCTAATCAGTAGATCTTCTAACAAAGGCATCGGTTCAGCGTCGAACTTTGTGACCTGATTCAATTTGCGATAATCAACGCAAATTCGTATGTTCTTATCCTTCTTCCGGACAATAACCATGGAAGAAGAATATGGTGAAGTCGATGGTTCAATTATATTTAATTGAATCATTTCATCCAATTCCTTTTCCACTTGCGACTGAAAGTGTATAGGAATAGGATACGGCCTAACCCTAATTGGATTATTGTCGGTAAGAATTATGTCATGTTCTATGACATCTGTGTGTCCAGGAATGTCAGTGAGAACATCCTGAAATGTTTGTAACATCGACGAGACTTGTCGATGTTCGTCACCAGAAAGATTAGGAGAAACAGAAACGTTTTTCCAAGATTCCGTAGAATGTAATGGAACCACTGGAAGGGGAAGGTTGACATCAGAGAAGGTAGCTTCCTCATCCTGAATGACAGACAGGGATGAATAATGACCGTGAGGTGCAGGAGCATCATCCGTTGCCTGGAAAATAGGCAGCAAATAGTCCGGACGTTCGTGAAATTCCGAAAGCATGTTTATGTGGAAAGTTTTATGCTTTCCATCAATATCGACCACATAGTCAACATCGGAAATCCGAGAGACTATTGCATACGGACCTTTCCATGCAATAAGAAGTCTATTTTCCCTACTGGGGAGTAGGACGAATGCTTTGTCACCTGGACAAAGTTGTCGTAGACATCTATTCTTGTTAGCAAACTGCCTTGCCTTCTCTTTAGCAATTTCTGATGAAGCAGTTGCTAGCTTACATGCCTCAATGATCTTTTGTCTAAGAGCAATGACATACTCATATGAGGATTGAGTTTCATTGCTAATATCATCGGCAGTGATGAGATCGTGTAATAAAGACATAGGGCCGCGTGGACGCGCGCCAAAGACAAGTTCGAAGGGAGAAAATCCTGTGTGTTCATTAGGGACTTCTCTATAGGCAAAGATAGCCGCGGGTAAAACCCTGTCCCAATCTTGAGGATGATCTTCAGTTATCTTACCAAGCAAAGTCTTGAGCGTTCTATTCAGACGCTCAACTAACCCATTAGACATAGGATGGTAGATACTACTGAGAGATCGTTCAATATGTAAGGTAGACATTACCTGTGACATAGTGTCAGATATGAGTTGAGTGCCATGGTCTGACAATATTTCTCTGGGGAACCCCAAGCGAGAAAATATCAACCAAAGAGCATCTGCGATATCTGTAGTAGATATGCTCTTAAGAGGAATAGCCTCTGGCCAACGTGTGCATATATCGACACATGTAAGGATAAACTGATGTCCTCTGGCCGACTTGACCTTAAAAGGGCCAATAATATCTATGGCCATTTTCTGAAACGGCCGAATAGGAATGTCAGCAGCCTGGATAGGCGCAGCATGTCGTGGTCCTCAAGATTTGACCTCCTGACATACCTTGCATGATCGGCAGTAAATACGAATGTCCTTATTGACAAAAGGCCAAAAGAAAGCCGCAAGGACTCTCGACTTCGTACGGGCAAAACCCATATGTCCAGCACATTGCGAGTCATGAGCATGTTGTAATATTTGGATTCTCATGCTCTTGGGAACAAGAATTTGCGAATGTGCCGACGTAGTCGAATCTTGTACCATACGTACAAGTACGCCGTTTCTCATTGCAATCCAAGATTTTCTATTTGTATCCTGATTCGGATCACCTTTCTTCGCAAGAACGAAGAATTTTTTTAAAGAAGGATCTTCTTCTTGCAATTTTATGAAAGAGTCACGAGTGATTACTAAGTGACTATCTTGGCTATCAACTTCATTATCACTATTCAGTGAAGTTTCGGGTGTTTGTAGAGCTTGTGCTCTTGTAACTACTGCATTTGTAGCTTGCATGTTATTATCTTCCCAAGCAGCAATCTGCTGTGGGGTACACTCCCTAACTCCGTGAATACGACCAATAATAAGGTCCGCAATAGGATTAGGTAAGAGACAAGCATGCACATCTCCAGTAAAG
The DNA here is from genome assembly GCA_024509875.1 of Oreohelix idahoensis. Lineage (NCBI taxonomy): Eukaryota > Metazoa > Mollusca > Gastropoda > Stylommatophora > Oreohelicidae > Oreohelix > Oreohelix idahoensis. Next base: position 269,303 of record JAMPIV010016750.1, read on the forward strand.
AAAGGAGTGGCAATGCGAATTACAGCAGTAGGATATTTTTTTTCTAGAGTGCCGCCAAATGTGACACATTTAATAACCCTTCCTGTAGCACAAGATGGATCTACAAGCGATTGTCTAACACCAATAGTGGTGCATCCGGAATCGAAAAGTAGTGAGACCGGAGTATCATTAACAAGACCCTTATGTAGAATTAAAGAACCCCTCCCGTCATGCGCAACAGCAGCAGGAAGAGCGGGAAGTGGGTGACAACAACTCAAAGTAGTTATGGTACCCGGTTCGAATAAAGTACTGCATTGGGGGCATTTGTTTGCTCTCTCAAAGTCAAAAGCAGAACTAGTGACAGCGTCAAAGTTTTTACTATCAACAACATGATTACAGGCTCCCTCAGTTTCCTGTTGTACAGCATTAGCCTGCTGATATCTCTTTTTTTTGTGTTGAGATCTACCCCGACTATTATTACCTCTGAAGTTATCAGAGTTATTATTATCTCTGCAGTTATTATTGTCTCTATTGTAATTGTTATACTGGTTCGAATTCCAGTTTCCACGATTACTATCATGTTCACATTGATGCGAACATCTATTTGTTTGGTTCTGAGGTCTTCGGCAGGAATAACCTCTATTACCATATCCTCTTTTGAAATGCCTATAATTATTAGGGTGATAGTAACGAGTACTATCAGGTTGTCTCCAATTCTTCGAAGAAGAATCACCATGAAATTGGTTTCCATGATTTTGACAGAAATTACCGCTGCCCTTTCTATCAAAATTTTGTTGGGATCTACGAGCAAAGTTTTGACCATACGGAGCTGCCGAAGCAACTGGTAAACCTTCTTTCACCTTAGAGTTACCCATGGTTATGTGTGGGTGCGCAGTTACGTATTGGCAACAGAAATCTTCCATTTCTTTTATTGTTTTAGGTTTACGTTCATGAAGGAAAGCAAGGAAAGACTCATTGACAGACGACATGACTTTGTCTCTAAGTATTAAGTCCATAAGTCCTTCATAAGTTTTTTCCGTCTTAGATAGTTCAACCCATCGTGAGAAAGTAATGCGTATTCTTGCAATAAACTCGGAGAATTCAACTCCATTTTCAGGTAACATGTTTTTAAATTGTAGACGATAGCCGTCTTCGTTAAGCTGATATTTCTTTAACAAAGCGGCCCTGACAACCTCATAATTGCTCTTGTCAGGTTCATCCACCATATTTAATATACTTAGAGCTTTACCTGTCAGTATCCCTGATAACTGATAAACATATTTTGCTTTGTCTATGTTATGAGCTGTACATGCTTGTTCAAATCTGTCCAGATAGAACATTATGTCATCACTGGAAGGACTAAATGTTGGTAACTTAATCTTAAAAGTATCATTATTAGCCTTCCCAGAAGATGAACCCTTGTTTGAATCATTACCATTACTCATGCTCGTCAATTTCATTTTCTCCAACTCTAAAGCTAAGAGTTTTTCTTCATGTTCCATTTTTGCTTTCCTCTCATCAGACTCTCTTTGTAACTTCCTTTCTTCAGCTTGAGCCTGCATTTGAAGTCTTTCATTTTCAGCTTCTTTTTCAAGTCTTTTATTTTCAGCTTCTTTTTCAAGTCTTTTATTCTCAGCCTCTAGCTGTAGCTTTCTTTCCTCAGCTTCTGATTCCCTTTTTTGTTTTTCCATTTCCATTTGGAATCTCTTTTCATCCACCTGCATCTGCAGTTTCTTTTGTTCAGCTTCCATCTGCAGTTTCTTTTGTTCAGCTTCCATTGCTTTATCATATCGAGCAGTTGCAAATTCTTCTAACTTATCACCAGTCTTCCCAAGCAATTTACCCTGCTCATAAAGTGCTCAAATGTAGACATGTTGTCTAACATATGAGTCCAAAACCTGAAATAATTAACTAATTTATTTCAAACCTAAGTGTAACAAGTCTTAATTAAGCACTTGTATATTCACATCACATTATATTATCCCAGTCTCTGTGGGAAACAAGTCTCCAATCAAAGGACTTGTATATGAAATATCAGCACTCAAATCTTGATCATAAGTGCACTTCTCATTCAATAGTGCACGACACTATTCATCATTCATTTATCATCAGTATAGTAGTAACAGTGCATTAGCATAGCCCATTAACTAATTACTATAACTGTAAACAATGACTATGTAAACACATGCAGAATGTAAACATTGAAAATGTAAACAATACAAACAATGTAAACAATAACAATGTAAACAATAACAAAGATCAGCAACAATACAAAAACTTTCGCAGAAATCAACTAAAAATAAAGCAGAAATTAATGAAATATCACAAAAAATGTGACGATATCTGCGATAGAATTAAACAAAATACATGACACCACAGTGTATAAACAAAAATGTTGTATGAAACTAAATTATAGACAAGAGTAGGCTAACAAATACAAACAAATCACAACAAAACTAAAGAATGTGAAATAATAACGAAAACAATATTAAAACATGTCATCACAGCTAACATAAATAGCAACAGAAGTCGCTTAGCAAATTCCAGTATCGGAAATTTGCAAACCCTACAGAAAACGCTCACAATAGACGACCTCTATGACGTGGCATAATCTAACGGAGACACCACCCAACCGAGAACCCGCTGAAATATAAACATATAAATATACGAATAACATATAAACATATAACATATAGAATGAGATGATACACAGAAGACTCAGCAGAAGTATAAGGGCACAGTTTACATACAAACAGGCCACTTAACTTAAAGGCTTCCAATCGTAGAACAGCAGAAAAACGGATGTCAATCAACGTCCTAAAGAGCGAAGCTCCAACGATGATGGCACATCTGAACTGCTTCCACTGCTAACACGATGGTACAAGAGCTTCTGAAATACTGTGTGTTGAGTTGTTTCGGCACTTGACCTTCTAATCCAAAAGTAAGTTGATGGAAATCGGTACTTGGCCTTCTTCAGAAAACAACCCGTTTCAACCGGCACTTGACCTTCTCAAAAAACGACAGCACTGGAACCTTGACAGCAGCAACTTGCTTGACTTGCGTAAAAGATAACAGCAGTCCGAGTTATCCGGCAACATGTAACAACGCCGGGTACTGTCAAATTCTTGTTTCCGTCAAAAAATTGAAATTTTGACTTTTACCGGGCAACGCCGAGTACTTTGAAAATTTGAAGATGTTGACTGTATTGAAGAATGTTAATTTCTTGAAGGATGCTGATGAATTCTTGTTGAAAATGAAGTGGGTAAGGGACCCCGTGTTTGCTAGTACCAGAATCAAACCAGCTTATGGCCACCAAATGATGCGTGATGCCATATGATGATGGATGGCATCCGCATGTCTGGTTTTGTGTAGTGTGTAGATGTGTTCAGTCAAAACAATGTTCATGCAACAATAACAGGGCAATCCACATAGGACGTCAGTAAACTCACGACGTATAAAGTCAATGAGTCTTGAAACAGCCGTTGACGTTTTTCTTCATTATTTATTGTGGACGCCACAGTGACAAAATGGTTACGCAAATGTGTAGGCACATCAAACAGTCATTATCACAGCAACATTCAATACAGCAATAAACGGTAGACAGCATTACAATGATGAGTCAGATGCATGTTATATTTCAAAGTGCTGTAAATGTAGTCAGATGAACAACTCCATCCTTTTCTATAACAGCCAGGAGATAACCAGATGTATGAGATCAGTTCACTCTCCTTAGTTTGACTTCAGCAAGACAGACACGTCTGCCGAAGTATAAATAATGTCCTCAAGAATATCCTCTAGATAATAAAGGTTTTCTAAACCTAGTTCATTTAACAAAGTAGCAAGTAATGGTCCTTGGTACATGCATCAACCGATGCAATACAATGCAGCGACATGTGAGCTGGGAAAGAACATCTCGTGACGACGACTTTCGGAGACAGGCTATGAATCGAAATCGCTCACGACCCAAAATCGATAGAGTTAATGAAAAAGTCAATTTACCTTGCTTTCATGAAATACACAGAAATATCACGCCTCCCGACATGTGGGAAAACACTAGAGGTATTATCTCGACTAAACGAAATATCCATTAAGAGGACTACACATCCCTGACAGAACAAAAAATAGCGGAGATCCCCTCTTCAACGAGGCATCTCTTTCGCCATTCCAAATCGCTCACTCCCACTAGTGGTGGGCGGAAACCGATCGACAAAAAACAACAAGACAAGTCATGCGCAGTCCAGCGCAAAAATGACCACAGCTCAAAAGTTAACTGCATTCGATACCAACGCGAGAAGACAAATGCTTACCGAGAAAAGTGACTATAAATTACAAGCAGTTGTTGCCCTTGCGTTATAAAACAGATATTGAAATAAAACGATGTTGCGAGAATTTATCACGCAACAATGTCATTGCCACTTATAATAAGATGCCTATGATTGAGATTTATGGACAGAAGACTGATTACGAAGAACTATATTATTGATACATTCTTCCATGCCACATATATTATTACTTGATAGAGCCAGTTTTATGAGAATAAACTTTTGCCATGTTTGCTGTGGATCTGCCACGTGCCAGCTCATGTTGTACCTATGAGATTTTGTCCGGAATGACTGCCCATTATCATTTACATTACATAGCACGATGTACTCAACAAGATCGACTATCATATTTGTATTTGTCACCTCTAAGGTCGGCGTCTGTGGCCTAATGGATATGAACGCAGTTTCATAATCCAGATATACCAAGTTCGAAACCTGCTGCAGGTGGTTTGGTAGCAGATCGCTTTGTGTGGATTTTTAACAATGGTATAAGCGCCGTATCGTTCAGAAAGCAATGGCAAACTACTGAATGAAAAAAATTGCCTAGAAAAATCACAAACAGCCAATAAAAGCTGGGGTTGATTGCCACGTCCTGTAAAGGATAAGCAACTAACTTCTCACCTCTAAGTCGTAACAGCCTGCCTTGCTGAATCGGGTGAACATAAGATAAAGTTAGCAAAGAAAAAGATAGTTCAATGAGAGTGGCCCAGATCTGCGTTAATAGGAAGCAGAAGGGCTTGGAGAAAGTTATGTAAGTTAATACATGTGTTATTTGTGTGACGCCTTATGTCATTTGATGTTGCGGATGTTTAAAGTGTACTAACGACTAGGTGGACGCAAGAATAGGTAATAGATAAGTCTTAATAACTAAAAGAGCATCGAGTGATAGAATGGTTAAAGCGCTGGTAGTATCATGCTCCAGTATACTCAGTTGTAAATTTTTACATATCTGCGCTGTTGAGTTAGGGAAAGCAAAAGCAGCAAGTATGGGAACCCTCACCTCACCTCATAAAGCGGAGAATAGTATAGTGAAATCTCTGTAACTTCACTTCCGTACGGAAGTATCAGCCATGTCAATACCTTTACCTTTAAGCGTCCAATTTGCAGAGTGGTCTAGCAGCAAAGTTGCCGGTCTCCAGGATCGAAAAATTGGAAGCGTCACTCGCCTGCAGATGGTACCTGACTATGCTTTTAAGTAAAAGAAGACAAAGGCAGCCAGGAAAAGAACCAATCACCATAATGCTGGACCTAGTATAATGAAATATATAACATTTCGCTCCCTTACGCAGTCTCTGCTTTAGGATTACAGCGCACGTTAGAATGACAACGTCTTCGTTAGGGACTAGACGAAGGGTGGATTGAGTGTTGTGAATTTAGTGCACTACCTGAGAGTCCACAGCAGTGGAGAGGTTCACGCTCCTCCAACCTCCTATTCTAGCCTCGTCTAGAATCTATGATCAATGGCCAATGGCTCTTTTGGCCCCAGGGCTCATATCACTGTCTGTACGCCCCTGGACTAGGCGTTCGAAAATAGAGCAGAGCTCTTAATGTCTCTGAGTAATATTTCTTTAGGTTTTTCCTTGTTTATTTGTGTCCTTTTATTTGTTATGTTAGTGATGGTCTCTCTTATTCTATTCTTTTAAGAGTTTCTTCGTTCCCTCCTTTCAGTTCCGTTGGCTTTGCGATGTCTTCTTGAATTTACTTGTTGTGCTATTTCCATATATTGTGTATTACTAATTCGTGTATATTTTCTTTCGTGCTTTCTAAATCTCCGGCATTTCCTTGCATCTGAAAAAAAATGGGACTCTGTTTATGTTGGTTATCTTCCCTTTTCTACCCGTAGTTTTTGTTTCATCTCTCACTTCTGTAGTGAGCTGTTAGATTCAGACTGTGCTATTCAGTTCCAGCTTTGTTTATAGTTTATTTGTTGTCAATCTATTATTTGCTTCTCTGTGTGGAATTAATTTTTTTAACCGTCACTTAGTATCTGTATAATTTCCTGGAACACAGGGCGACCGGTGTATCTTAGTCCTTGGTTTCCGAGATAGTTCGCACATGTTCTGTTTTTTGTTCTGTGATTTATAGTTGATGATCAGATCTGCTCAGCTTCTCAGGTTGTATCTGCTCCTGCATCCTGCTTGGCCTGTGTTGTTGCTCCCTTTGCTTGTGGGTTTTCCCTTTGGACAAGGCTTTTCTCCGAAGGTTCGGTGGCTGGTTCACCTCTTTTCCCTCGTTTGATTAGGATTTGGTCTTACTCCTTTATGAGCGAGGCAGGTTATTAATGTTAATGTTTATAAGAATCGACGTCATGGCACTCCGGGCAAACCCATAGGTGCTCAGTCTTCCTCAGCAAATGACGAAGAGTATGAATGCTAATTGTTCCTGTTGCGCACTGGTTGTATACACGCCGGGTGCGTCCTCTCATACGTCCATCCCTGCTGGTCTTACGTTTGATGCCAAATTTCAGCAGTCTTAGCCTTGATGATTCATCGATTGCAGCGTCATTCTCTAATAGGCGATCACGAATGGGCGCTCTTGAAGCTAGTCTGCCAGCTCTGTCATTGCCGCGTACCCCTACATGACCAGGACAGAAGATCCATATCAGTTCTTGAAGATTCGATGCTTCTATGGAGGTTTTCTATTCATGTTGAAGCCATCCATTTTGGACCTTTCGAAGCATGGATTGTGAGTCTGATACAATAACTGCCTTTTTTAATAAAGTCTCAGACAGCCATCGTAAGGCAGCAGTAACTGCCTCTACCTCCATTCTCATGCTGGAGGTTGTTATCATGTAAGCCCCGCTATGTTCAGCGACGGTTCTGCTATTGACTCTAGCAGAGACGCCCCACCCTGATTTATCACCACTGATTACAGACCCATCAGTGTACACAATGGCATCATCATCCCCAGCATTATCATTTATAAGCTGATCAATTTCCAGCTGTGCTCTCCCATTGGCCCAAGTTCTGCACTCTCTACCAAGGCTGATGATGACTTGCTGGTAGTTCATCCAGCTCTCATCTTACTTACTCCACTCGTCTCCCTTGAATATATTTTCAACTGTGGTCAATTGTATAATAGTTTCCTCTGCCTGTGCCATCCATGACATCCCCCCTCTTTATTCTTGCTCCTATGATGTCAGCTATGTTAATCGAGTATGGCCTGGGAATACTCACGCTGCCAATATCACAATGTGAACGACTGGAACGCATTTAAAACGAGCCAGGTGAGATTCTCGATCCAGCTCCACGAGGAGATGATATGGTACTAAGCTCATTTCTGCCCTTACGAATTCTGTTTCTTCTTCTTTTATCCTTAGCCGCCGACCATAAAAGCAGTCAGTGGCCATTACGCCTGGTGGCGTCTTGTAGGGCAGCAACAAATTGATTCCACTTTGCTCGGTCGGTGGCCATCCTTCGTACAGTGCCCCAACTCTGGTTCATTCTTTGCATCTCAGCCTCCACAATCCTCCGCCAAGTTGTTTTCGGTCGGCCTCTCTTTCGTGTTCCTTCCGGGGTCCATAGCATAGCTGTTCTTGTGATGGCATCGGGGTCTCTTCTGAGGACATGGCCAACCCAATTCCAGCGCCTGCCTGTTAAGATGGTGTGCATGTCCTCTTGCTTGCTCCGAGTAAGCAGTTCTTAGTTGGTGTTCGTATTCGCCAAAAGATTCGAAAAATTTTTGAATTCTGTTTAGTGTGTTCATAAATCTCTCTCCGATTTCAACCATGGAGGGGTTTTTCTTCTGTCAGGTATTGTCTCGTTGTCACTGCCACCTCCTTGGCAGCGTCTGCGGGTGGTATAATTTGGCAGTTTTGTCACTTGTTTTCTTTTTAAGTGACAATATGCTTCCTTCTTAGCGCTTCTTAGATTTTATTGCTAGCCCCGGCTTTCCTTCTTCTGACTTGGAACGAATCATTGTATTGTTTTTTTTGTGTTTTTTTTTTAAATTTGCGTTGTTGATTTTCAAAAGGATGAATCACGGTTCTGTAAATGAAAATGCACACTGGTCCTTTAAAGACCGAAGGCTGCTAAGTTGTATAACGAATTTTTTTTTTCTTTTTGCGAGAACCAATGAAGAAAAATCTTTATTTATACAGGATTAGGAATTCCTAGTTTATATATTTCTTCTCCATTATAATGAAGTGCCAAGCTGGCATAGTTATCATATCTCTCTGGAACAAATTTCCGTCCCCCGTGCTCTTCTGTCGTTGATGTATTTCATATTTGACAGTAATTTTTGTGCCATGTAACATGTTTTTGTTGGTGTTTGCTACGTTTTGAAGTGACACGTCCCTTTTCAATCATTAACCATGTGCATGTCTGTCGGTTATATCCGCATACTTTTTACATAATGTGATAAATTTCCTGATTGTGTATGTTGTCTGTATTGTTGTGTAGTATTCCTTCAGTCGGTGCATGTCCACTTTATTTCGTGTTATTGTTGAATTTATTGGGCCTATCAATAGCTGTACCGCTGTTCTGATTTCCAGCATCATTTCTTTTGACGAGATTTTTTCCCCCATAAGGCAACAGAGTGTTTACGTAAATCATAATGTGTGCTGATCAGCTACCATATCAATTCTCAGTCACTTTCTCTATTCTAGAGAGTCATATTGGACCATCATTATTTGTACCATCTGAGATTTTAGTCTGACTTCTCAGCTCTAAAAGTATACAATAAAACATTGGTAGTGGTGTGCAAATGTAGGTCATCTGTGGGATAGTTTTTTTTTCTTTTCTGCTTTTATTGTGTCTGTCGTCATACCCATCGTTATCCTACCTCTGCTTGCGCAGTACAGACCTTCAGTTATCGCCTGCTGAGCCTTCCTGTTCTGAGCCAATTACCCTGGTTAACTTCCTGTCCTCTTTCCTTTTTTAAATCTCAATCCGATTCCGCTCTGCATGTGTTTGTTTAACATAGCTGGTTGAAAAGGTAAAGGTAAAGGATCCCGTTACATGCCCATGGAGGCATATTGCGAATATGGTGTTAGGCCCATATTTTCTTGACCATCGGCACACTAGGGGTGATGTGGTCGCTGGTTAAGTATAAGGTAGTTACAGTTGGTTTTCTAGTTGTACATCACATTGAGTTTGTGGGTATCTCACTACCGGTGTACTTGGAGTGGGGTGGTGTTAGCATTCAAAGATTGGAAGCACTGAAGTCTTGAGTAAGGGAAACGGAGACATCCAGATACACGGGTTGGTGGCTCCGTGCCCTTCATGAGCAACAGCAATAACAGCTGGTTGGGACAGCTCCTGACCTTAATGTTCATTCTTGAAAATGTCGCTCCGTGAGACCCACACAATGCAAGCAATGTCAAACCTTTCAGTATTGTATACATATCTTTTCTATTTTTTTTCTTCTATCTGTATTCTTACTTCTTTTGTTTTCTCTTCTCTTATCGTCATCTCGTTTGAGGTTTATCTTCAGAAGATAAACAACATCTCAAGGAGTTCTTTCTTCGTTGTCTTTATTATTTTTTACCGGAGTTTCAGACACCCATCTTAAGGCCGCAGTAGCTGCCTCTAGCTCCATTCTCATGGAGTTCATGATAGTTCGTGCACTGTGCTGAGATCCTCCTTGTGTGATCTAAGGGATAAGATCGGAGCACTGATGGAGTAATCCGTGTGCAATGAAGATAGTCCTTAAAACCAAACCAAACCAAACCATTCTCATGTGCAGAGCGTAAAGAACCTAATACAGTAAGGCAATTTTAACCCCAAGGAGTGGACACTGTCACGGATGCCTCCCCTGCTTTGCAGTTGTGGTCCAACCGTGGACAAAACTCAAGAGTATGTAAACTGGGTCGTCATAGGTGTATACTTTAGCACAAGATTACTCTTGGCAGAGATGTAGATAGAAGTGTAATGACGCTTCTATCCGAAAGGAGCATTCACAAGATAATTCAGAAGTCAAGAACCATGCGGCATAGCGCTGAGCAATGTTAACTTATATATGTCCGTCGCCTTTTGTGAAGGATTTAAGCAATGGTTTTTAGCCCGTTCAGGCCCCCAGCTGAGTTAATTCAGCGAATTCCGCTCTATATATATATATATATATATATATATATATATATATATATATATATATATATATATATATATATATATATATATATATATATATATATATATATATATATATATATATATATATATATATTTATATATATATATATATATATAATATGCTGGCTCATACGTTTGCTTTCATACATAAAAAAACATGAAGCGACTGTGATTGTTTAGTTTTAAAACAACATGTAACAATTTTAATAATGAATTAGTCGTTAACAGTTAAAATAATTATGGACAGATTGGTGAAATTTTGCTGTAAATACAAGTTTTCGTCACTGAGACGTAGGTGAGGATTTATCAAAGTACGTTGCTTTCGCCTATTTTACACGAAAACTAAACTCTAGGTGAGTCCTGCCCCCGTGGTTTCCGTCACTACGTTTTGGTGATGAGTGCATTTCTCCACATGCTAGCGGCGTCGTGGCATTAGTCTTCAAACCGTCTGATGCTTGTAACCACGTACCCAAATTGGGTTATACACAGTCTCCTCGCACAGGTTTCGGATGGACACGAGCAATTTCGGTGCATATGCTCTCGAATCAATTTCGTCTGGAAATTTTGAATCCCTTTGATGACAGGTGAATCTGCGAAACACTTGGTCTGGGAAAGTTTCTCTTATGACGGGTGAACCAATTCCTTAGGGTTCCAGTCTTCGTATTTTAAAACATGGTCCCTTAAGTTTTTCAGTCTCTGTATTTATAAAGGCGCGCTTACTTTGTAAGGTTTTAAGTTTCCCAAATACTTCGATCTGTCACTTATAAATATGGAATTCTAGGTCCGATCCTTCTCTTTCTGGGTTTTTGGGAGTAGCTCGTTTGAAGTTGCGAAGCTGTCTGTTCTGTGTCTCTGAGTTCGCTAGATTTTATTTTCAGTTTCTAGTTCAAATTACAGACTGTACTTCCCGGCAAACTTGCCAATGAGATTCATTGTATATTCCAGCTCTCACTTCAATTGAATCGTAAGCTCTTTTCGCACTATGTGGGTTGGGGTGTTTAAATTCATAATTCCCCCCGCGTGTTTAAAATATTAAAATTAATATTCCCACGTGGGACCTCTTTATAATAAGACGTAATATTTCCGGTGACGTCTTCTGCACTCTCACAAACAAATGTGTGAACTGATTACTTGTCTAAGTGCCTTCCGTCAAGTTGTCTACCCAGACTGATTATCTGCGCTAATCACGCACAGGGATGGTCCCATGAAACTATTATCTCATTATCGCCTCTGTGTTCGTGCCTTCTTCAGACAGTCAAACAAAAGTGTCGCCGGCTGCTCAGAGAAACAATATGGTTGTCCAACGAGGATAGTCTATTATCAGAGGTTGGCTAGGCGACTCAAAGCGACAAACGTATAACCGCTGACCGGTGATTATGACCGGGTATTGTTACGATAATACCACAGTTCACCTTGCGGAACGTAAATAAGTCTGAGGAGTGGTAAAGCAAAGATGTAAGAGATAAAGATAGTCCCATAGCAGATTCTTCCGTAGGGGAGACTTCGCCCTACTAGATTCAGCATAGAGCAAAATAATGAATGGATGGGCAAAAAATTGCCAAATAATAAGCGATCGGAGAGAAAAATGAAGAAGAAAAGTCATACTGCCGGAGTGGCTGAAAGTGTGAGAGATCACACAAAAGAGCATGTTCAGACGTTCTGTGACAGACACACATATAAGAAGATGTATCCGCAAAGAAGGCAGTAAAGAATGGAGGAGGAGGTATCTGTGTAACAAAGGGAGGTTCATCCGTAAGGCATTCCCAACCTGAAAGATCTCCAACTTCAGGGTGGCATCTATGGCACTACTGCAGGCGCTGAGAATCCTCACCAGAATAGAACAGCACCTTTGTAAGTTAAGAAGGCGAATGACCTGAAGGTTTTCCAAATTCTAATGCATGTGGGGGAAATAAGCCACAAACTTGTGTTAAAATTATCTTCTTTGATCCTTAGCCGCCGACCGTCAAAGCAGTCAGTGGCCATTACGCCTGGTGGGGTCTTGTAAGGCAACAACAAATTGATTCCACTTTGCTCGGTCGGCGGCCATCCTTCGTACAGTGCCCAACTCTGGTTCATTCTTTGCATCTCAGCCTCCACAGTCCTCCGCCAAGTTGTGTTTGATCGGCCTCTCTTTCGTTTTCCTTCAGGGGTCCATAGCATAGCTGTTCTTGTGATGGCATCGGGGTCTCTTCTGAGGACATGGCCAACCCAGCGCCATCGTCTGCCAGCTATGATGGTGTGCATGTCCTCTTGCTTGCTCCGAGTAAGCAGATCTTGGTTGGTGATGGTATTCGGCCAAAAGATTCGGAGAATTTTTCTTAGGCATGTTGTGTGAAAAGAGGACACAGAGAAGCATAGAAAGCACACAGCTCTGATATAATCCTAATTTTGTGCTTGTGCTGTACTGAGAGGACTTCCAGATGCCGTTTAGACTAAAAAAAGGCTGTTCTTGCTTTGTTCATTCTGTTGTTGATGTCTCCGCCTGCTCCGCCGTCTGGTGTCACCACGCATCCTAGGTATGCGAAGGCATCTGTCTGTTCCAGTTGCTGATTCCCTACTGACATGGGCTCAGGGCTGCCCACACTGAGCGCCACGACCCCTGTCTTCTCCAGGCTGATGCTCAAGCCCACCCGCTGGCCATACCCATTAAGTCTATCCGTTTTTTCCTGGTGCATGTTGGTCAGACAAGAGTTATCAAATCACGCCCTCTTCAACTTAATCTTGACGTCAATCACAGAAGTCACGACAAAGGAACAAACAAAATATAAGTGAAGAAAGGAGACAAAGATTACTCCAACAGTCCCTTCGCCTAACACTAAATTTTCTATACAACCAACCATTGGAATGCACCCCAAATAAACCACCATTACGAGTCTTCAGAAGCACATCTGGCTTCAACGCGATGGGACGCCAGAAGGGAAGACGGCCAACGGGTAATAACTAAATACCAGACAAACAAGGAATAACGGGAAAGAAACATGCTTACCTTGCTGCCCAACACGGGAAATTGTTTCTCCCCAGTGTTGTTTGACTGCACACGTGAAGAAAAGAGGTAATGAAAGATAACAGTTGGATCCAGGTGAACTTTTTCAGCTAAGGCTAACTTTGAAAGCTTCTGTGCTATATCTGTTAGTTTTTATTTATATTGGAACTTGTGTGAAGCGTTTGTGAAGTTAGTAAACTTTTTTGTCCTGTAATTTCCGAAAGGACAGACAAGAGAGAGAGAGAGAGAGAGAGAGAGAGAGAGAGAGAGAGAGAGAGAGAGAGAGAGAGAGAGAGAGAATTAAATTTTATGGAAAAGGACTTTTACAACATTTCTGGATAGAAAACAATGTGAAATAAAGCAGAGAATAGAAAACATAAACAAACTTAACACCTACAATGCCCTAAATAGCAAACAAGATCTGCACCGTTTATTCCTTTATTGAAAAAAGCTACCTGTAAAGTTTGTTAAAAAAACAAAGATAATTTGTATAATTTTCCATCCGCACTTTCTTCAGACTGAGTAGATTATCTTTCTCCTGGTAGACGACGTATCTGAATAATGTAAGCAACGAGAATGAGAGAAAGACGACATGTAAAAAATTGAAAACAGCGCTTCACCGTACCTAGACAAATGAATAGATAACAGCGTCAACGTTGGATAACTCAACGTAAAATAACACGATATGGGCACGTGGTTTATATCAGGACACATTCAAACAACACGTCAAACGTATTGATAACATTGCCTTCGATGACGGACGAAGATACCAGATACCAATGTTGCCGTCAACAAACCAAAACAAAATCTTGCAAACACTACTGATTGGAAGGACAGCTTAAATAATCGCTTTGTAATAAGTCGTTAATAATCCTACTGAGCTTTGGTCTGTCTCGGGTTCATCACATTATTCCAGCTTAGTGATGTAGTTTTTGCATTTTACATACAGGACGTCTGTCCTTTCGTCTCCAGAAAGGTTGCACACACAAATAAATTACACACGCTTCACCGTACCATACACAATATAATATATAATGTTGCCCATGGGCTGATCAACCCGTTGGATCACACTCAACGTAAAATAACGGCAGATGGATCTATTTGTTGTTGCCCTAAAGACGCCGCTAGGCGTGATGGGAAACTACAACAGAGAAAATCAATCTGCTGTTGCCCAAACGCCACAATTGATGGCCTCTTGCTTGGTCGGTCTTTGGCTAAGGACGGAAGAAGAAGAAGAATATATATATGTTGATCTTCCCTACTAGTCATTTCTGACCAAAGGAGCGTACCTCCCGAAATAACTTTCGGTGGCACGAGGTTGGGCAATGTTAGATCAAGCTTAAATGACCCGGCTGGACGTCAAGGAAGTCTAGCCGTTACATTCTGACACCAGTAGCAACTGAGCTTTAGTCATTAGTCTACGGAACTTGCCCTCACGATTCATCATCCCTTTTAGTGATGTTCTGACTGTATAAGTGATACAGACACCTCGAGAGCAGAGGGTCTGGGTGCCGGACATTCTGCGTCCCCGAGTCATTGCTGACCATATAAGGGGACGCAGACACTCGAACCCGTAGGTCTGAGGAAAATGCCGGACTGTGCGAGCTCTATCTGGAAACGGACACATCTCTCTGTCCATCAATTTCTGATACTGGGATATCAATGAAGGCACCACACACAGTCGCTAGAGACAGAAGTTCGCCAGGTTGGTGGTAAGCATGTATTAGCTCTAGAATTGCCACAGTTATCCAAGTAGGATCGTGTCATCTAAGGAACCTCGACTGATTTAATGAGCCATTATTTCACCGTGAGACAGTGTGAACTTAGACATGCATGGCTTAATCTTTGAGACAAGCATATGACTACTGGCAGGACCAACCAGATAACTGTCTGACTGAACAGAGCATTTCGTCGCTCGCGTCGCGCGGGGAGGGAGACAGCGCTCTGTGCGGAGCGGATCCCGGCGGCCCCGGCGATTTATTCTTGCGAGAACCATGAATATGGCATATATAGATCTATATATATATATAAAATATATATATATATACAGATATATTATATATAAAAGGCATATATATATATATATATTCTCCATATAATATATATATATATATATATATAAGAATCTTTATTCTCCACAAAAGACACTGGCATGTACAGATCTATTCTCCACAAAGACACTGGCATGTATAGATCTATTCTCCACAAAATACACTGGCATGTACAGATCTATTCTCCACAAAAGACACTGGCATGTATAGATCTATTCTCCACAAAATACACTGGCATGTACAGATCTATTCTACACAAAAGACACTGGCATGCAGATCTATTCTCCACATAAGACACCGGTATGTACGGATCTATTCTCCACATAAAACACTGGCATGGACAGATCTATTCTCCACATAAGACACCGGTATGTACGGATCTATTTTCCACATAAAACACTGGCATGGAGAGATCTATTCTACACAAAAGACACTGGCATGGACAGATCTATTCTCCACATAAGACACCGGTATGTACGGATCTATTTTCCACATAAAACACTGGCATGGACAGATCTATTCTCCACATAAGACACCGGTATGTAAGGATCTATTCTCCACATAAAACACTGGCATGCACAGACATCTTAAACATTTCCTTTCATCTCCCCAGGTACTTTAAACACACTCATGCCAAGGTCCTCCTGTCCTGTGCCATCAATTCCAGACATTTTGTCATCCTCCTCCCGTTTTTGTCTTCTTCTTCGTACACTCTAAGACATTCTACTTGAATATTTTCAAATCTTTTTTTATGATTTTTTTTTTTTTTGGTCTGTCTACAGTTCTCCGTTTGTCTATGATCCTGAGGATTCCAGACCAAGGACTGCCTTGTAATGCTATCAACAGGTTTCCTCGGTGTGTGTCCTATCCGTCGCTAGCGTCATCTTTTCTTTATTTGACCTGTCCATTGTTGTAGATATTTTCTGGCTTATAGTTTCCACAGGATGGGGTTGCGAGCCCCATGTCCAACCCTCCCTAGTCGCCTTTTCCGACTACATGGTAAGTTACATTGTTACTGTTCATCGCCCCACCCCTTTTTGAGTCTTGGCACACGTGGTAATACTTATATTGCATTATTTCAGTATTTTATCAATATAATATAATATTGAAGCATTAAAATACAACATACCATATTCGAAAATTATTAGATTTTACAACAATATCTTAGTTTGTTTTTGTTTTTCATCAAATTTGTCTAATCGCGTACTATCCTATAATTTCACTGGTACTTGCTTATATTTACTACTCTGGCATCAAATTGCCTCAGCCCCAGAAACATCCACCCACTCACACGTCACATGTACAAGTCCTGAACTGCCACCTATCAGTTCGATGGCAAATGTACGGTAGCCTAGCCCAGCTCGCGCTCAGTTCTGCACTCAGCCAATAGTAAACAGGTAAAGGTAGTGATATAGCATATACTGCCGTAGGGAGTGAAGTGTTAGAGACTTCACTATATTATGTAAAGTTCCAAGAGGTGTGGTAACAAGTTCCTTTCCTCACTGCCAGCCCTAACTCAAGAGCAGATTCAGGTACCCATTTCAAGCTGGGTAAACTGGAGCGTGACGCCACCTTGTATCGAACGAAGTACCTTTGCAGCGAGAGACCAGCGCTCTAAACACTCTGCCAATCAGACGCTTAACAGTGGAGGGTTCTTATTAATTTTATTTTGATAACTTGTATCTATTTGAGTATCGTATGATATTGTCACTTGTACTAGAACAGTTGTCTTTCTCTGTTGATTGATTAAAGCTAAATTGAGTTTTGGTGCGCGTACTTTAAATGAATTACTACTGCTGCCGAAGACTGATAGTTTAATTATTATTTCTTTATTTACTGATGTGTTATGGTTGTTACATACTTACGTACACACATCTATGCACTGTAAGGAGTGAAAATGGGCAATGAAAACGTTATGTATATTTATATACATACGTACATACATGCATAAACATATAGAGTTAAGTGCACTTAATTTGAAGAGCACATAATTCGAAGGTAGACTTAATTCAAAGCTTCGAACGTGCCCTGCATTAGCCCACTTTGGGCTAAATAAAATCTGGTTTTTAATTCGAAGTTCGCAAACTCGCCTCTTCAGTTGGCTTTCAATGTCGTAATTAGCTGGTCCACCGCAGTTACATTCAGTAAACAATTTGAGCGCATAAAGAAAATGGGAAACGAAACGTTCAGACACATACAGCCCGACTGATAATCATATCGACAGGTTTTCTTAAGAACTTCTCTTAAACTCATTCATCCATTGAGCACAGCTTGTCTTTCAATTTAATAGCATATTTAAGCAGATTATTCTTCCCCTTTTAGAGACATAATAGTAAGGACAGCTATATGGCTAATACGTGCATGTTAATTTGATTTTTAATGTTTTTCAAGCACTTTAAAGTCTATACAAAACATAGTTTATTGTAAAATGTTTTTTTTTTATACTGATCATCTTACAGTTTGCTTGTATGTAATGACATTATGCGCATGCGTGCTATGTGTTATTTTCAGACAATAATCACTCGCCCATTTTTCATGACATTGTGCTATGAAAACATGCATTATTAACGAATAACTTCAACTTCTGGAACTATATAACTAACATCCAGTTTTACTGTGTTTATTTATACGATTTATTTAGAAGAAAAGTTTGGCTTGTCTTTTCGCAAAAACTGAAAAATAAAATAACAGCAATAAGGATGTTCATCATCCATTATATTACACAAGGTCATCAGGCATCCGTATTTTTAAGTGTCGATATTGGTTGAGCCCAAGTAGCCGGCACAGTCATAGTCCTTTTAATATAATTCAAATATATCATAAGTCATCCAGGAAAAAACGGATAGACTTAATAAGTATAGCCAGCAGGTACAGAATGAACAAAGCAAGAACAGCCTTTTTTAGACTAAACAACATCTGGAAGTCCTCTCAGTACAGCACAAGCACAAAATTAGGATTATATCAGAGCTGTGTGCTTTCTTTGCTTCTCTATGGCGCGGAGAGCTGGAGAGTTACAGAGAAGGAAATGTCGAAATTGTACTCTTTTCACACAACATGCCTAAGAAAAATTCTCCGAATCTTTCGGCCAAATACCATCACCA
This sequence comes from Oreohelix idahoensis, assembly GCA_024509875.1. Classification (NCBI taxonomy): domain Eukaryota; kingdom Metazoa; phylum Mollusca; class Gastropoda; order Stylommatophora; family Oreohelicidae; genus Oreohelix; species Oreohelix idahoensis. The sequence goes on from JAMPIV010016750.1 coordinate 287,810, forward strand.
ACCAAGATCTGCTTACTCGGAGCAAGCAAGAGGACATGCACACCATCATAGCTGGCAGACGCTGGAGCTGAGTTGGCCATGTCCTCAGAAGAGACCCCGATGCCATCACAAGAACAGCTATGCTATGGACCCCTGAAGGAAAACGAAAGAGAGGCCGACCAAAAACAACTTGGCGGAGGACTGTGGAGGCTGAGATGCAAAGAATGAACCAGAGTTGGGGCACTGTACGAAGGATGGCCGCCGACCGAGCAAAGTGGAATCAATTTGTTGTTGCCCTACAAGACGCCACCAGGCGTAATGGCCACTGACTGCTTTGACGGTCGGCGGCTAAGGATTAAAGAAGAAGAAGAAGATATCATAAGTCGAACCTTGCGATAATACGCCTTCAAGCTCGAGCTAAGTGCACTTAAATTATATATATATATATATATATATATATATATATATATATATATATATATATATATATATATATATATATATATATATATATACGTATATAAATAAATATATAATGGCTATGAAGCTATGGAGCACAGTGTCGCAAATAGCATGAGCATAAGTGCAAAACGTCAATTGAAAAGAAATTTTACTAATTAATTAAGAGCCGCTTTATCACAACATGTTTTGTACTTGTTCGGACATTTTTTTAAATTCTTGCATTGTTATATCTAATAGAAATTTTTAAATTCAAAATAAACTTCTTGTCACTACGCATCCAAATCATTATTTTAAGGAAGTATCGACTTGATTGAACGACTCAATCGACTGAGGTTATGCAAAGGTAACGAACTTCAATCTTTATTCATGCTCTCCCAAATTTCCAACTGTCGAGGGAATTTTAACGTTTCCCTACCCAGGAGATCGGGGAGAGGGGTTGGTGGTATGACATCATTAGGAAAAACTGGTTCTGAAAAAAATTGCCATGAGTTATATTTACTGTGCTGGGAGCGAACCCGGTATCTTTATAACTACGGTAGAGGCGGACGCAGTACGTCTAAGCCACTCATGCCGCTGCCCTGGCAAAATTTAAAAATTAGGAAACCTATCCATCATACAAATATTTATAGAATATATGAATCCTGTATACACACATTGAGATTCTCGCTGGTGCTGCGGAGTTCGTGCACTGTACTGAGATCCTCCTTGTATAATCTAAGGGATGTGATCTGATAGAGTTGTCCGTGTGCAATGTAGATGGTCCTTAAAAACCAAACAAAACTTACCCGAATTACAAAAGGGAATAATTCAAGAAATTATGCCTAAACATCCGCTATTATTAAGGATTGGAACATATTGCGCGTAGTTTCGACATGCGCACATCTTAGTTCCCATTCCTTGAAATGCGCCACGAAAATGAAAGCAACTTTGGTGGGAAAAGATGTTACTAATGTGACGAAAGGATAAGAGAATTTTGAGGTTTAATAGTTCTGTCACTATTTTTGACTGTTTATGTTATTGTCTGTCACTATTTTGGACTGTTTATGTTATTGTCTGTCACCATTTTGGACTGTTTATGTTATTGTCTGTCAAAAATTGGACCAGTTTATGTTATTGTCTGTCACCATTTTGGACTGTTTATGTTATTGGCTGTCCCCATTTTGTACTGTTTATGTTATTGTCTGTCAAAAATTTGACCTGCTTATGTTATTGTCTGTTTCCATTTAGGACTGTTTGTGTTACTGTCTGTCACCATTTTGGACTGTTTATGTTATTGTCTGTCAAAAATTGGACTTGTTTTGTGTTATTGTCTGTAACCATTTTGGACTGTTTATGTTATTGTCTGTCACCATTTTGGACTGTTTATGTTATTGTCTGTCACCAATTTGGACTGTTTATGTTATTGTCTGTCACTATTTTGGACTATTATGTTAATGTCTGTAACCATTTTGGACTGTTTATGTTATTGTCTGTCACCATTTTGGACTGTTTATGTTCATATCTGTCACCATTTTGGACTGTTTATGTTATTGTCTGTCACCATTTTGGACTGTTTATGTTATTGTCTGTCAACATTTTGGACTGTTTATGTTATTGTCTGTCACCAATTTGGACTGTTTATGTTATTGTCTGTCACTATTTTGGACTATTATGTTAATGTCTGTAACCATTTTGGACTGTTTATGTTATTGTCTGTCACCATTTTGGACTGTTTATGTTCATGTCTGTCACCATTTTGGACTGTTTATGTTATTGTCTGTCACCATTTTGGACCTGTTATGTTATTGTCTGTCAACATTTTGAACTGTTTATGTTATTGTCTCGCAACATTTTGAACTGTTTATGTTACTGTCTGTCAACATTTTGAACTGTTTATGTTATTGTCTGTCAACATTTTGAACTGTTTATGTTATTGTATGAAGATGGTAACATTTTACACGGTAATACAACAAGCTGTTTTACTCTTTATAAAAACAAAAATTAACTTCAGAGACAAACAAAGTAATACGTGGAGAAAATGTCTTCATCGGGACAAAATATAGCAACGCTTCGGCTTTTATTGCTCATGAAATTAAATAAGATAAGCCAAGCCGTGCAAATAGCACAGCTCTATTCACAGGTCGCATATGCGGTTGTTGATATTGCTGCTGTTGTCGATGAGGCTGCTAATAGTTGAAGCTACTTTTACCCATGTCTGAAAGCAGGTGGCACCTGCCAGTTGCACTTGTTGAGCCAGGGACAAGAGATATAAATAAGTATATCTTGCATTTCAATTAGCTACACCTGGCCGCGAGAAGAATCATTAAAACTGTCCATTTTTGGGGAAACGTATTCATTATGAGAATGTTGTATACGAAGCAACTACCACTAAGAGAATACTGAGAAAGTAGAAGGATAGAAAACGTAAACTGCACGTAACAATGAAAAACACGTATAACAAGAACAAATACGGAGAGCCATAAACCTCAATAAATTAAGATCAATGGAAGGCTTCTAAAATTTCCTTTTACTATCAGCGGGCGATCCTAAATTTGAGATGCTCATTGAACCACGAAAAATAGGTTGTATTTTAATTAGACGTAACATTTCAGACTGACGAAATAACACAGATTGCAGGGTTTCTTAACCCTCAATATGCCATGGACTATTTTGATTGTCCTTTGAAGGCTATGGACTCCTTTGATTATTCGGTGAAGGCTATTAACCCCTTTGATTGTTTGGAGAAGGTTGCAAACTTCATCTTAAAGTAAATGTATATAAAAGCATAGTTAAGAATTGTACATATACTGAAGCACATTAAAAACGCACCCCTATTATATATACTGATGCCGAGAAACTGGAAAAAAAAGTGTGGGAATGGATTTTCCCCGTGTTTGTCATGAGGTAGAGAGCGAATGGCTGCTGGAATGGAAAGTGCATGATTCAACCCACGGGTTTGTGTACAGACTACATGAAAACAATGAAAGTTACACGTGCAACACGATTCCCAACAGCTATGACCCTGAAAATGTGTACGCGTTGTGGCAGTATACTCGGTATAAAAAAGCAGTTGAGACAAAACACCCAGTACATGTGCTTGAAATGCTACGACTATCTGAAAACGACCGACAACGAGCCATTGGTATGTTGGAGACCGGAATGAGCTCGCGGGACATTGCCAGAAGGATGAATTTCCACCACAGCCCTATTGTACGTCTCAATGAACGTTACGGAACAACTGGCAGTGCCCGGGATAGACTTTGGAGTGGCCAACCACGAATTACTACCCCTGCGCAAGATCATCATATTGTGCTGAGTCACCTAAGGAATCGTTCTCTCCCGGCAAGTCAAACAGCAAGAGCAATAGTGGGTAGACCGTGGGCAAGTCTCTCGAATGACAGTCATACGACGACTCAGAGATACAGGCCTTACTGCAAGACGACCTTATGTTGGGCTAAACTTGACTCACAGATATCGTCAGCAGCGCCTGCAATGGGCAGAGCAACATGTCAGATGGACTAGACTGCAGTGGAATGCTGTCCTATTCACAGACGAGAGCAGATTCAACATATCCTTTGCTGATAGACGTATGCGGATTTGGCGACGGTGTAGAGAGCGCTTTGCAGATTGCTGTTTTCGTCAGCACAACCGATTTGGAGGTGGCAGTATTCACATTTGGGGAGGATTCAGTTTTCACCATCGCTTGCCTCTTCACGTATTCCGTGGAAATGTTAATACTGTGACATATCGAGATGAGGTTCTGGATGCATTGGTTGCTCCTGCGTTCACAAAGTATCCAGACTTGCAGCTTCTCCAGCAAGATAACGCACGTGCGCACACCGCATGCATTACGCAGCAATATCTACAGCAGCAGAACATTGTGACGATTGATTGGCCTGCCCTATCACCAGACATGTCCCCTATAGAACATCTGTGGGACGAGCTTGGACGCAGAGTCTACAGGCAAGGTTCTCCAGCTAATCTGCAACAGCTCGAAGCTGCTCTTAGACGTGAATGGGACTTGATTCCCCGGAATTTCGTTCAGAGACTTGTGCGTTTCATGCGGAGCCTCTGCCAAGCTTGTTTGCAAGCACACGGTGGACATACCAGATACTGAGGATAGTGTGAATGAATTTTTTTATTGGTTGCATTTTTGGTTTTCTCCCTTGCCTGCACAGAATGCAATGAATTTCATAACAATCAAATGTACAAATTAATGACCAGCATGGATTCATAGGAAAATGAATAAAGATTCCAAATATGTAAACTTGTAAACACTTATATTTACATTTCACACTCTGTTCCTGGATTATACAGGTGGTGCGTTTTTAATGTGCTTCAGTATACACATAATACATTTTATTACAAAGAAAAATCGTTAAGCGTATATATAGTTAATTTGAAATATACAAATAATCTGTTAAATAATTTATGATAATTACCCGAATACAATTGTGTACGTTATGTATACAGACTAACATGGGGTCGGAGTGGCTAAGAGGTATGGCGTCCGCTTCGAATTCTAGAGGTACCGGGTTCGATTCCCAGTTGAGGGAATATAATTTATGGAATGTATTTCAGAACCAGTGGTCCTAATGATGTTATACTCCGACATGGTCTCCTGGGTAGTGAGATTGAATGTCTAGCCTTCTCGGATAAGGGCGAAAAAATAGGAGGTACCGGGTGCAAGTTACGCACGTTAAAAATCCCACGGGAGTTGGAAATCGTAAAGAGAAGTGTCACGTAGGTCTTTATATCATTAAATTGCCTACATCTTCTTCCTATTCTCTCACCCAAATCCTTTTATTTTATTATCTTTCCGTACTTGTTTTTCCTGTATTTTTCGCATCACTCGGTTGCGAAAAATATTTTCTTCAGTATTCTCAAACTTTACCTTGTGTTTTTTCTCATACTGGGATACGTAATTCTATTACATAGATGTCAGTAGACGAAAGGTGTGATTATGTTTCATACCCAGACTAAAGAGCAGACTTTTGGTCTACCATTTTTCACCCGACACTAGCGTAAGGTGTCAAACACGGCCTCCTCACAGTGCAGGAACGAGACAGCTGTCTACAGTTTCCCCGGGGACAGTGTTTTCTTCGGCTGAGTTCGGGGCCTGTGGTGTGATAATTCACTCCACCGGACACGGCAGGTAGACGGAGTGTCTGCATTTTTCAGTAAACCGCGAGCGTTTCGTCGAAATAGCTCCGGCGAAGTGTGAAAATCGCCCATGCACTGCAGACGGTTGTCTGAGATTTGCAACACACGCGCGCTCTCGGTCACTGATGGCTGTTACGACATGAGGGAAGCTGACGTAGGGTGTTAGAGAAGGGGAGAGACGGGCGCTGTTTCGGGGTTTCGAAACAGTGAGATTCTTTGTCCGTTTCATAAATATTAACCCACGTTTGAAACTATTTCATTTCACTCAGTAACTTTGCAGTTAGACTAGAACAACCTTCGTTCGATTTCTAAATACTCTCTGTAAATAGAGATGGCCTTTAGTTTGGTCGAAGTGGTTTAAGTTCTTAGTACTTCTGTGTTTGAGGTAAATATTATTATTTTTTTTTATTTTTTTTTTCTTAACCAGCGGCACTTAGGCTTTCAGCCCTTCGGCCCAATGACATGTCATTGCGAGGCTGGGGAACCTGAGGACTTTCCTTCCAACCCGGTCAGGAGCTTCGCTCCTTCCCATCCACAGAGGGTTTATCACAGGAGCCGTTCAGGCTATTCAGTCAAATTTCCGGCCGTAAACATTTCTTTAAACGCCGACGCCCGGGTTTGAACCATGAACACCTGGTCGCCAGTACAACGCCGAAGCCATTACACCAGCGCGGCTCCCGTAAATATTATATATAATAGATCTCTAGTATTTTGTGAAGTGATTAAGTGTTAAATCGCCGATTTCATTTTAAACTAGTTCTGTGGGCAGAGTGAATATTTTGATAGTTTGTTATTTCTTTAATCGACGAGTTGCAGTGGAAATACAAAATAAATTATATTTTTAGCTTACTAAACAAGTAGCTGAAATGAGTTTAATTTAACTGTTAAATACTCAGTCGAAACTGTTTTAATAACTAACTTATAAATGCTAGATGCGACATCAATGAATATTGACGGAATACGAAGATATTCCTAATTCCTGATGATTGATTTTTATATAACTTATTTCACGGGAAGTTTTAAATATAAGTCAAGCTGTAGGCTTGTCGTGTAAAATGTAAGTTATATTGAGTACATATATGTAAATTATTTGATATGTGTTCTTTCCATTTTATATAGTGAAACGGTGGTACCCAACTTGCCAGCGTTTAGTAAAGAGACATATTTGTGTGAAGCATAGACAGTTCCTATCTTTAACCACGTGTGGTTTTTGTTTCAAGTAACACTGGTCTGACAGTGCATATGCCATCAGAGAGAGACAGTAATAGCAATCCCACTAACGGTTTCGAAAGACTAGAACTATATATTGGGCTTTTGAGCCAGTTCATATTGCTCCACAAATTTAAATGTACATGCTGCCTGGCGGCGAGAATATTACAAGAATAACATAAACATTCCGACAGAGATTGTGACTAGTATTGTGGTGACCAAATATAGTACCTGCCTGAAAGAAGACACCGATCTGACATTCCTTAAATCCTAGAATCCAAAGCTAATGACATTGTGCTCTGCTAACTTTCGTGCCTGGACGAATTTTATGCGACTTAATCAGACATTCGAAAAAATTAGAACACTCAAGGAATCGTTCCCTGAGACAGAGAGTTCAGTACGTCTTTTGGAACTGGGGATTTCTTGGTCGATGACTGCATTTTCGGGTCTGTGTGAAGGTCCTAGAATTATTATGTTCCCAGAGGCAACGAGCAAAGTTGTGAGTATATATGTGAGAGAATGGCCATGGCGGAATGAATGAGAGTACACAGGTCTGAGTGTTATTTTACCGGTGTATTATTGTCACCCATTTGCTGTCTTAACTTTTTAATCTGCAGAATTTGTTACAACTGCTAGAGTTTCTTTTTCTTAGGCTAAATCAGATTATCCAACTCTGTTCATACATTTACGAGAAAGAAAGAAACCTCTTAGACTCAACCCTATGTATCTATAACTCTTTGGGCCATCATCTGTTCTCTTAACGGGGCTGTGGGCTAAACCTAGAGTAATATTCTAACGGGCTATCATCCTTGTAGCATTTTCTTGAATTTATGACTATTTATATATGTTTTTTTTTTCTTGATGTATTTCTTTGGTGTTGTGAGAAGATTTTAAATGATAATTAAAATCTCTCTTGAACTAATCAGTGCGTTGGTCAGCTCGTTCTAAAAATATATATATATATATATATCCATTGTTATAGATTTCCCACGTCTGTGTGTTTAACTGTCGTCACGTGTATGTGCGTGCCCGTGATTAGATAGAAATATATGTAATATATATATCTGTGTTTAGACTGTCTGACTACTTTAGATCTGTCGTAGAAGATAGGTGAGAGAGAGAGAGAAGATTCTCCGCTCTCAGAGACAGCATCTATCACTATTCTACCACCTCACTCGTGGAAGTCTATGTTTTTTTTTTATTTCCATCTCTCACTGTGACTATCACTCATTCCAACCTATTCAGAAGGGACCAGCCTAAGTCTTAATACTCCTATCGAAAAATCTACGACAAATGTGGTCTCGTCCGACGGATTTTTGAACTTAGAATAGGAAGACGAGTACGACAAACGTGGACTCGTCTATCTGGATTTTGTACTTAAGATTCTTTATTCTGTAATAGAGTAAGAGTGTGATTGTCTGGTGAGTTTTATTTTATAATAATTTATCCCCTAGACTAACGATCTGTTTACGAGCGTGCTGACCACACAAACTGATAAGTTTTTTTTCCACAGCATTTGAACATTATACATTTGGTTTACAGGTTGATTTTGTCGGAATATATGTTAATTACTGATTTTGTAATACTAAACGCTGGTAAAATGGTGAGTGTATAACATTCACTGGGTTTTGAAGAAGTAGGTGTTTGAGCAAACGCTAAGGAGTGCGTTTCAGACTATTTGTCCAGATTAATTGCCTCCCTTACCCTATCTGACTTCAGGGGCGAACTTATAGTGGATTTTATAATTAAGGGATTATTTTTCTCTTTAATTTTTGCAATAATTATTTTGCTTTTCCACTGTAGCAACTTATTTTTCAGAAGTAATCTTAACTACCATTTAGTTGGCGTAGTCGTGTTTTGCATTAAGTGCTTTATTGCCGATAATAGCAGCGATAGTTAGATTTCACTTTGGAGGAGGTATCCCAGGGTTAAGGATATCATCTTTTGAATTTTTGGTACAGTTTTTTCTCGTAAGTGGTAGGAATCAGAGTATCCTTTTCTAAATTTCTTTCTCCACTAGTCTCAGTCACTGACATAATATGGCCGAGAGGGCAAAGCTTAGACAACTCCTCAGGGACGAAGCGAGAGAGGAGGGACTGGAAGGAGAGGAAGCGAAAGCTTTTGTCAGAGACGAACTTGAGAGATATGATGCGGAGAGGAAAGCAGCCGAAGCTAGAGAACAGAAGAAGAATGAGGAAGAAATGGAGATTCGCAGGGCGAACGAACGAGAGAAGGAGAGACAGCATGAGGAAAGAGAGAAGGAGAGACAGCATGAGAAGGAGAGAGAAGAGAGACAGCATGAGTTAGCTCTTAAAATTCTGGAATTCCAAAGTCGTGGTGCCGCCTCTACCTCCAGCAATGGAGAGTCTTCTCCTCATTCTTCCTTAACTGATCCTTCTAACACTCAATCTCTTCAACTCAACGCTATGTCTTTCACTCTTGAGTCTTTCCCTGGTCCTAATGAGAAGATTGACACTTGGCTAGAAAAATTTGAGAAAATTGCAACTCTGTACGGTTTAGAAAGGTCGCGTTGGAACATGAAGCTTTCTCAGGCGCTGAAAAGCAGTGCGTATGATGTTTACGCCAAACTGGAAAGCAGCCAGTAAGACAACTATGATGTGTTGAAGAAAGCGTTACTGGAGCGCTTTGAAATGAACGCTCGCACATTTTTGCAACTGTTTCGCAACAGCAGGAAAGAGAAATCTGAAACTTTTCAGCAGTTCTCATCTCGTCTAAAGGGATATCTAACAAAGTACCTTGAGCTTTCACAGCTCCCCTCTACCTATGAAGGTCTTGAGGAATTTGTTTTAACGGAACAAATAAAGAACACTTTGTCTGCTGATACCCGGAGATTTCTCGCTGAGCAGGGGGCAGAAAAACTTGAAGACATTTTGGAAAAGTCTGAGCATTATCACAATGCACTGGCTGAACTACCGGCCACAAAGCGGAAACCGACAGAGGAGCATTTTCGAAAACATAACCTAGAGCAATCTTCTCAGGCTTCTAACCAAAATAACCACAGAGAAACTGGACCTCAAAACCCCCCTCCTGAAAAATCCAAGTTCTACAAGAACAAGTACCCCAATCACCCCAAACAGTCTGATCAACCCGACCGCCCTACATGGCAGCGTGGCCAGAAAGGTCAAGGTGGCAAAGGGAGAATCCCTGAGCACGGGACATATGATCAGACCGAGCACACCGAGCCGAAACGCATCGGATGCTTATTAACAGTCTCGCAAGGCGGAATTATTGACAGTGATTCCCAACCTGTTGGGGATAGACCCTCAACGCGAGGTACTGTTATTTTGAACGGTTCTCAAAGTCTTTATTTATTCGACACGGGGCTTTCTTACGATTGCATTGTTGCCAGAAACCTGGTTAAACCCGGTCAAGAGACAAGAGAGACCGTCAAACTTTGTGGAGTTTCTAAGAGTGAGGCACCTACAGCGCTTCCCATCACATTGGTGGAGATCCACTCTGATTTTGTCAGAGGCGTGATCAAAGCGGCTGTTATGGATGATCCCATCTACCCAGTCATACTTGGCGGGAGATACGTGTGTATTGGGAAACCGGAAGAGCCGATTGTGGCAGCAGTAACTACAAGAGGGCAAACCAAGAAGGAACGGGAGCCTGCGCCTAATTTGTTACCCATGGAACTTAAAGAAGCGCAATACAAGGACCCTACTTTGGCACCCTGCTTTAGGAAACTGCCCATGGCTAAGGAACCCAGACAGCACGGGGACATTTTTTCTAAGGATGGCGTACTTTATCGGAGAACGGGCAAGCCTGACCAAGGTTACAACCAGCTCCTAGTACCGAAACAGTACAGAAGCCAAATCCTAGAAATGGGGCACTCTCTTCCCTTCAGCGGACATATGGGACAGAACGCCACAAACCAACGTATAACCACTCATTATTGGTGGCCAGGAGTAAATACTGATATTATCAGATATGTTAAATCCTGTGCCCAGTGCCAACGTGTACCACCCAAGCAACGGACACCCCCAGTCCACATGGGTGAAATGCCAATAATGGGAACACCATTCGAACGGGTTGTGATCGACATTTTAGGGCCTTTCGACAGGACTAAAAAAAGGAACAGGTTCATCCTGACCTTAGTCGATACATGCACTTTATGGGCAGAAGCTATCCCGCTAACATGCGCAGATGCCAAGCATGTCGCAGAAGCCCTCGTGCAGATTTTCACTCGGTTGGGATTCCCTCAGCAAGTGTTGACGGATAACGGATCTCCATACCGAAACCTGTTGATGGATGAGATCGTTAAGATCTTGAGGACCAAACACATCCACACTAAGCCTTATACCCCGGCCGGAAATGGGCTCGTGGAACGTGCTAATGGAAACCTCAACATGATGCTAAGTAAACTGGCACAAGTGAAACCTGAAGATTGGGATCTTTGTATTCCTGCAGCATTATTTGGCTACAGAGAATCTCCTCATACTTCCACAGGATTTCCGCCAGCTACGCTTTTATTCGGCAGACCTATCAAGGGGCCGCTTGAAGTCTTACTTCAGTCTCTGACAGACGAGAAGGCGGATGAGACAGTTGTCTCAGCAAGCAAATATGTGTCGGTTTTAAAGGAAAGGTTGAAACTAGGGTGGGACCTAGCAACGACTAACTTTAAGCGAGCACGCACAAAGCACGCTAACCGATACAGGAAAGTCGCGAAAGAGAGAGAATTGGAAGTAGGAGAGAAAGTTTTGGTGTTACTCCCTACCGGAAACAACCAACTGAAGATCGGATGGCAAGGGCCGTTTACCGTCCTGAAAAAGATTTCTAAGGCTAACTACCAGGTCTCTATTCAAGGAAAGGAGAAGGTTTTCCATTTAAATCTGTTAAAGAGATACTTGGAAAAACCAGTGCCAACCTCCGACCATCTCCTGACGATCGCCAAAGCTGACGAAGATGATGATAGTGGCAGGGATATTCCACCGCAATCACACGAAATCTTTCAAAAATGTCAGAAGCGGCGACGCTCTTTCAAGCGCGCATGGGAGACATTCCAGAGGAAGGAAACTTTGGGGAGTAGACTTGAGTAGGAATTGGAGAGAGATGGAGGGGGAAGATAAGAGGGAAGAAGACAGACACCCCGAAGCTACGGTTATAGGAAATTTAATTCCATAACGTAGACATGGAGTGCTTCCATATCTTAAAGGGGGGACGTCCTGTCACGTAGGTCTTTATATCATTAAATTGCCTACATCTTCTTCCTATTCTCTCACCCAAATCCTTTTATTTTATTATCTTTCCGTACTTGTTTTTCCTGTATTTTTCGCATCACTCGGTTGCGAAAAATATTTTCTTCAGTATTCTCAAACTTTACCTTGTGTTTTTTCTCATACTGGGATACGTAATTCTATTACATAGATGTCAGTAGACGAAAGGTGTGATTATGTTTCATACCCAGACTAAAGAGCAGACTTTTGGTCTACCATTTTCACCCGACACTAGCGTAAGGTGTCAAACACGGCCTCCTCACAGTGCAGGAACGAGACAGCTGTCTACAGTTTCCCCGGGGACAGTGTTTTCTTCGGCTGAGTTCGGGGCCTGTGGTGTGATAATTCACTCCACCGGACACGGCAGGTAGACGGAGTGTCTGCATTTTTCAGTAAACCGCGAGCGTTTCGTCGAAATAGCTCCGGCGAAGTGTGAAAATCGCCCATGCACTGCAGACGGTTGTCTGAGATTTGCAACACACGCGCGCTCTCGGTCACTGATGGCTGTTACGACATGTGGGAAGCTGACGTAGGGTGTTAGAGAAGGGGAGAGACGGGCGCTGTTTCGGGGTTTCGAAACAGTGGGATTCTTTGTCCGTTTCATAAATATTAACCCACGTTTGAAACTATTTCATTTCACTCAGTAACTTTGCAGTTATACTAGAACAACCTTCGTTCGATTTCTAAATAATCTCTGTAAATAGAGTTGGCCTTTAGTTTGGTCGAAGTGGTTTAAGTTCTTAGTACTTCTGTGTTTGAGGTAAATATTATATATAATAGATCTCTAGTATTTTGTGAAGTGATTAAGTGTTAAATCGCCGATTTCATTTTAAACTAGTTCTGTGGGCAGAGTGAATATTTTGATAGTTTGTTATTTCTTTAATCGACGAGTTGCAGTGGAAATACAAAATAAATTATATTTTTAGCTTACTAAACAAGTAGCTGAAATGAGTTTAATTTAACTGTTAAATACTCAGTCGAAACTGTTTTAATAACTAACTTATAAATGCTAGATGCGACATCAATGAATATTGACTGAATACGAAGGTATTCCTAATTCCTGATGATTGATTTTTATATAACTTATTTCACGGGAAGTTTTAAATATAAGTCAAGCTGTAGGCTTGTCGTGTAAAATGTAAGTTATATTGAGTACATATATGTAAATTATTTGATATGTGTTCTTTCCATTTTATATAGTGAAACGGTGGTACCCAACTTGCCAGCGTTTAGTAAAGAGACATATTTGTGTGAAGCATAGACAGTTCCTATCTTTAACCACGTGTGGTTTTTGTTTCAAGTAACACTGGTCTGACAGTGCATATGCCATCAGAGAGAGACAGTAATAGCAATCCCACTAACGGTTTCTAAAGACTAGAACTATATATTGGGCTTTTGAGCCAGTTCATATTGCTGGCGGCGAGAATATTACAAGAATAACATTAACATTCCGACAGAGATTGTGACTAGTATTGTGGTGACCAAATATAGTACCTGCCTGAAAGAAGACACCGATCTGACATTCCTTAAATCCTAGAATCCAAAGCTAACTTTCGTGCCTGGACGAATTTTATTAAACATGTCGTTACACTTCCTGATGGCCAATATTTGATAATTCTTTGGCTGTTCCTATAGCTCCACCACCGATTCCACTAACATTTATTCCATCTTTAGATGTCACATCTGAACGCTGGCTTAGCCAACCAGTCCCTGTCAATCCTAAAAAGTGGGTGGGTTCTAGGAACAATCTCTTCGCTTGCTTGCGTGATGTCAGGTGATAAGAAAAACTATGGCTTGTGATTGGCCGCCTAATAGAGAAATTAGGTACTCCTTGTCACAAGTTATCTTTCCTTTACGGCTTCGAGTAAATTCCCCTTTTGTCGCCCGCATGGCGCTCTGTCTTGTGTTTCCTTGTCGGATGGCCCAGGGGTGGTTTTCCTTTAATATTTTTCTTTATTGCCCCTCACGAAGACAAATCTAAGTTTCTACGCCGCTATCAAAGTAGACGATCTTTGTGTCCCAGGTGCCTTATCCTATAACGTTCTTTGTTTTCAATCCCTCGGGCTGGCCCTTATTGAATACAATTTGGTGACACTTGCTTATTTACACAGGGCATTATCTATCAAACGAATTCTTCATATCGACCATGTTTTGCCAAAACCAACGGGTGACAATACTGCCTAAGGAAGCCAGGTGTATTGTGAAAAATAATGCTTCATCAAAGCGTGAGTTTGAGAAATATACAAGGTGTGATTCAATAGTAAAGTTACACTTAAGTACAAGCCGTGATTAGGAACGATCAAGTAAAAAAGTAATAGAGAGAGAGCAAAGAGGGGGAAGGAATAAAATAAAAACGATGATAAAAAAGATAAAATACGATGGAAGAATAGGACCACGTTATCACACCTGGCCTAGAGGAAAACAGCCGATAGGATAGTATGGCGCTCTCTCTGGCAAACCTGTACACCCCTGAGTAGAAGAGGAACGATTAAGTAAGTAAGCATGTACGCGGACCAACAAGAATCCATACAAGGACCACCCTGTGGTTCATGGACCACAGGTTAGGAAAACACGGCGTAGAAATACATAGAAAGATGTCTTTCAAACCGACTCTTTATGCTCCTGAAATATGTGGATTAGATAAAGTGCATATGTGGATTAGATAAAGTGCATATATATGGTGTTCCTATATGTGGATTAGATAAAGTGCATACATATGGTGTTCCTATATGTGGATTAGATAAAGTGCATATATATGGTGTTCCTATAAGTTCCACTTTTCAGATATCATCCTTATTTTCCTTTTCTCTCCCTATGGAGCATGGGGACACCGATACAGCTGGTCCCCTTGCAGTAAGCCTGCACAAATCATTCAGATACGCTCGCAGCTGTGGTCTATGTAGTCATTTATTTTACATAATGAAGTTACTAGCCCCATACAGAACCTCATATAAGTCGCCATGTACGACAGGTCTGAGGGGGCAGAAGTCCTATTTCTTCTTTGTAAATTGGTAAGTTTTAAAACATTAAGTAATAGTTTAAATACAGACCATGAATCGACAAATCAGGTCGCCAATAATGACATCGCCACACTGCAACCAGAACTGTCGACACTGTAGTTTATTTCTTTCTGAAGATTTCAATTTTTCACTTATTTTGTAAGTTACCAAATTAAAAAATAAACACCGCCAAAAAAAAGCAAGGGGGAGATAGAAGACAGATATACGTTAACTGATCATACAGGAGCTTGTTATATGACCTAGGATCGCCAAGATAAGAGAGGCATAGGAAAACCAAAGAACACACGGAAAAGAGAACTATAGACAGACATGAAGTGAAGAGAATGAAGTAGACATGGACAGGCATTGAGCTGCTTGACTGCTTACAACTCCGGCCACTGATGTCATTAAAACTGAGATTCAGGTATAATTCACATACTTTATTTCAATCAACTGCCAGTTACTGACATATGTAAAGATATCTTCAAACATCAAAACCAACACACTTCGAAAGCTGTCATCTGCATGTTGCTTCCGATGTTTGGTTCAACGTGCTTGTGTGAATCAAAGTGCTCATCCACTCATCCATGGGTTGTCTCACGCCGAAATTATCATCACTATTATTTCAATTTTTATTCCTTGTGGAGCATGGAGCTACAACAGAGGATTCCTTTATAAGAGGCCTGCACCAGGCATTGATCTGCTCTTGCAGATGTAGCTTCTGTAGCAAAATGTTTTACATGATGAGGTTCCCAACTACATATTAGTCACCTTGTATGATATGCCTGAGGGGACAGCAGACTTTTTTTCTTTGCCTCATCAGAGATAGCCGGGAGCTATACGGGGCCAATGTAAAACTCGATCATGAAATCATAAATTGGTTTTGGCGGATGAGTTGAGATCTACGCTGTAGTTTTCAACCACTAATTCGCCAACAGCTTAGAGAGAAGCAGTAGCAGACGTGGCATTAGCTTATCATTAATCTCATATTTCGCTTCTTTATGCTGGAGGCGCAAGTCTGGCCAATTACTGTGTAGTACTGAAGTAGTTGAATAACCCTGATTCAATTATTTTGGTTTTGGTTTCAAAGGCGCTCATGTAGTGTTGTATACTTTTTATTAAAAGTGTTTCGACTCCCCCCTCCTTTTTCCTCATTCACCACACATGAGTAGTATTTAAACATCTGATTGTCGATCCCCTGTTCTGTACTATCTTCAGAAAAATAAATGTGCTGAAGAAACGTGATCTGCCCATGAACTGTCGCAGCCATATTAAAGTGGCCTTGTGGTAATAGAAGCAAATCTATGCTATGATATTTTTGCTATGTATGTTAGGAATGCTGTGTATGGTAGTATTGTTGTGCTATAGTAGTAATGATATGTATGATAGTGTTGCTATGCTATGGTAGTATAAATGCTATGCACCAACAATGGACAATTTCGAGGGTTGTTTCCCTTGCTTTGCAGTAGTGGTCCACAAATGGCCAAAAATTCGAGTAAACGGAGGAGTTTTCCGAAGATAACCCTTCGCTCAAGATTATTCTTGTCATATTGGTAAATAAGGGGTTTTCTACCTCTATTTTACGGGGTCTCACAAGGATTTTAGAATGGCAAGTGCAGCAACTGCATTGTCTAAGTTAGTTATAAATTTTATATTCTCCGCCCACTTCTGTGAGAAAAATATTTTTGACTCGTATTTTAATGAGCCCCCAGCTGAAGGTAATTCAGCAAAGTGTTAATTTAATAGCTTTCTATATATGTATTTTTGGGGAAAAAAACGTCATACGGGTGCAGACTAAGTTATTAACTCAAACTAAGGATTTATATTTACATAGATAACAAGAGATTTATTTATGAAATATTTGATAAACAGGGTTAAAATAAAAATTTTTTTCAAAAGTTTTCAAAAAAGGGTCATGGACTGTCTATCTTCCTCGGAAATTTTACTGTATGGTGGAGTTTAGAAAGTAGTCCATTCACTTAGACCTGTAAATTTAGACTTCACTTTGCAGATGGCTGCAGTGAGTTGTCTTTGGATGCTGGTTCTCAGAGAAGCCTTGACTGTTCCTTCTCAAGTCAGGAGTCGAATGGCGTGATAGCACGTTCGCTTTGTGCAGAAATAAACTCCAAAATGGTCCCTTCTTCGAGTGTCCTCTATATCCGTCTCTTATGCATGGTGTCCATCAATGAATTCTGGTAACTAGTACCAGAAGCTGAGAGAAAACTGAAAATCGTTTCTCCCTTAAGTTTTATGTCTCTTGATGTAGGCATCATTTCAACTTCCTCTGAATGTTTCAGGTGTACCTGAGAATGAATTATCATACCGTCGAGACAGATGAAAGAGTGGTCATAAGAGCGAAAGAAGACCAATTTATCATTATCAGATACATACATAACAAATCTAAAGTAACATTGTAGACGTATAAATGTAAATATACCACGATGTCATCAACATCCTCTTTCTGCTCCATATAGAGCCTGGGGCTACCTCTTTTATTGGTTCATTGTGAGGAAACCCGCACGAAGCAGTCACCAGCTCTTGCAGTGGTGGCTTATATGGCAAGTTATTATACATGATGAAGTTGCTAGCTTCACGCACAACTGTACATCCATAAGCATTTCATACATGTTAAATGCAAAAAAAGAATAATAAAATGTACAGGTTTCAACTTACTTTAAATGGGTTTAAATTTTTATCTAGACTTTGATGCACAGTATGGTCTCATGCGTCTTGCAACTGTTTAAAGTGCAGTCTTTTACAAGCTAGTTAAGGTTACTTGTTAATTTACTCTTTTAACACATCTAACTCTTGAGGAAGGTTTCCTCGGACATGTAGCTCTAAGTGTTATAAAATAAATTTTACACTTCTAATTTTATTAGTTGCTGCTAATGACTTTGGTCTGTGCTATACTGGAACTCTTATTATTATCTATTCTGGCTGCTCCTGATGTCTTCAACGAAGATGGAACAATGCAAAGGGGAAACTTCAAAACGACCTTGGTTTTAAAGTTTTAATTTTCCCACACAAAACGTAACCTCGCGAGGTTCTCTTGGGCGGAACCCATTACATTTTAGTTTAGTTCATTTTCCAATTGTAAGCCAACCACAGGATAAGACGTCTTATTTTAGTAAATTTTCTTTCTACCCATCATCACTATAATTCTTGATATGACCATATAAGGTATTGACACTAATTGTTATATGACATGCCTTGTTATAATTCCACAATCTTGTTATCTTTTCTTCTAATCTATGTTTATTACGACAGGACATCTTGCCGGAACTGACTATATCATATCTCCTCGTGTCCTAATACTTCAAGATTGTTAAGAAACCTTCGCCGGAAATCATTATGTGATATGTCCGGTGTCTAGATTGTTAGTCAAGATAAACTTGGAAGGTGCATTTTTCTGCAAGTCATGCCCGCCCGAGTAAACATTCATTATCTTAAATCACTGTCTTCTTCTACCGATATTTTTGTTTGTCGCTTTTTCCGGCTGGGCTGAAGCAGATTATTCACTTATCTATCAATAGCCCGTCTGTCTAAACAATAAGACCGTCAACAAACTGTAAATCAAATGTTGATTTAACCATATTGGCCTACCTGGCTATTCGTTGACTGTCCACATGAAATAAGGGTTAACGAGGTGTGTCCTTCCGATGATCAAATAATTATCTGCTGATGGCACCGAATAAGGAAGATAATGACCGGTGACTAATGGCATAGAAAAGTGTATCAACAGGATGGATATTGGAATTTACTGACATAGTGGAGTGAACCAATGATGGTAACAGAAAAAGAACGAACGAAAGAAAACTTTCGTCACAGAAGACTTATTTTGTGTGTGAGTGTGCGCGTGTGTGTGCGTGTGTGTGTGCGTGTGTGTGCGTAAGTGTGCGTGTGCGTGCGTGTGCGTGCGTGTGCGTGCGTGTGCGTGCGTGTGCGTGTGTGTGCGTGCGTGTGTGCGTGTGCGCGTGTGTGCGCGTGTGCGCGCGTGCGTGCGCGCGTGCGCGTGCGCGCGTGCGTGCGTGCGTGCGTGCGTGCGTGCGTGCGTGTGTGTGTGTGTGTGTGTGTGTGTGTGTGTGTGTGTGTGTGTGTGTGTGTGTGTGTGTGGTCTCAAGATATAGCCAAAACACAGATTTTGAAAATCAAGGTTGCAAAATAAAGTAAAATTTTGAGAAAGAAAAACGTGTCCGAAATGTAAGAAAATGACATTTTTATTACGTATGAAACAAACATTCTTAAATACAGTATTGATAAAAAAGAAAGTTCGGGATTACACACACACACACAAAAAGAAATGAAGTGGACGAAAAATGAATCTTTGATCAATGTAACAGAAAGGACGGAAACAAGCCTCGGATAATAATTTCGCAGATGAAGACAGAGAGAGACGTATTTTGGTGACATATTAAACAACACAGAACTACCAACAGAACACCAGAAGTAGACAAGGCGTAGGCCTTGCTTCACAATGTAAGGAAGAGCTAAACTACTAAAAACACTGCATTTCATCAGGGATCAAATTTGAAAACAATGGAAATCTATAACCGCAAACAGAAATGAATTAATCTCCACGGAATTCTAATATATGGTTTGGCCATGTCTGCAGAATGGGAGAAAATCGGCTACCACGGCAGGCATGGGAAACAAAGAGCCAAGGATCCAGACACCCAGGACGACCCAGAGTCCGCTGGGAGGACAACATTAGACAATCTTTGAAGGACCGAGGACTAGAATGGAACCAGACCAGGAGGAAGACAGCCGATAGGATAGTCTGGCGCTCTTTCTTCCAAACCTCTACATCTCACGGTAGAAGGGGAACGACTAAGTAAGTAAGGAATTCTAATACTACACTTCCACCATGGCTCTTAGAATCGCGAGCTAGAGTTTCCAAAATTTTCTGAGGCGACTAGATAACTGATTTATGAGATGGAGTATTTATACACGAATAGCGTTGTTTCGCTAAAAGATGACGAAAGTCACGCCTTGGGCAATCAGGGGGAATCATCGGGGTTTTCTTCCGAGATAAAGAATTTCCTCCGTTCGCTCTGTTCGCCGTTGCATCGACAACAAAGGCTTCTGATCTCGGCGATTGTCTTCCTGTATGTACAAAATCACAGGATTCGTTCGAGCTTGTAGAGAACTACAAAGCAGTTTTACCTTCCACGTGTTTTGGGCCCGTGCATTTATTCAGTTGTCGTAATACTGACGGCTCTGCTCGCATGGGGGCTTCAGGCAAACGCACTTGGTTCGTCCCCTTTGAAAGGAATGACAGTTACGAATCTAGGTAGACGCTCGTCAGCGCGTAAAACAAGAAAAATAGGCGTGGCTAAAATATGAGTTACACAGATAGCGAAAAGGCATGGATTTTGCGTAACAAAACGTGCATACTAATGAGGAGCAAAGATGGGAAGCGAAGGCGGTCGGATTCATGTAGTCTATTTACATAACCTGACACAGTTCGTCCCGGCTTGAAGATATGAAACCATTTCATGTCTCCTTTATGAAAATAGAGCTACCTATATCCGCAGCTTCCAGGTGATTGTTTTCTTCAATTTCATCCTCCTCTCCCGTGCTCCAATCTCGACTCATAAAGTCTGCTCCTACGTTTTCTTTTCCTGGTATGTATTCTACTTTGAAATAATACACGCTTAGCAACAAAGCCCAGCGCATAATCTTCGCATTGAATTCCTTATTCGCTCCAAGAAACGCCAGTGGAGCATGATCTGTTTGCTCCGTGAATGACCCCCCATACAGATATTCATGGTGTCTTCTTATCCCATGTACAAGTGCTAAACACTCCCTCTCCACTGTCGAATAATTTCGTTCTGCTGCATTCAATTTACGGCTTCCGTATGCCACTAGGAATAACCGGTTCGGATTATTGTCGTCTGCTTGCAGCAGAGTTGACCCGATGCCTTGACCCGATGCGTTGACCCGCAATATAAAAGGTTTGTTAAAGTCAGGTAACCGTAAAATTGGATATTCGGACAGCTGTCCTTTGAGAGTGACGTAAGCGTGTTCGCACTTAGCATCCCAAATAACTTTCTCAGGTCACCCCTTTTTGGTAAGGTCAGTAAGGGGTGCAGTTAGCCCGTTGAAATTTTTAATGAATTTCTGGTAATATGCACACAGTGATAGGAACGAACGTGTGTCTCTCTTCGTTTTAGGCCTTTTAGCTGCACGTATTTTCTCAACGTTCTTTTCAACTGGCCACATGGAACCGTGAGAAATGGTATGCCCTAGGAAGTCAAGCTTTTCATATCCGATTAAACATTTGCTCGGTCGGGCTGTCAGGCCTGTTTCCTGTAGTCTCCAGAGGAGCATATCGATCGTAGCAATATGTTCGTCGTAGTTGTCCGTTGCAATCAATATGTCGTCCATAAAGTTGTGGATATGTGGACTGTGCAATAATTCTAAAAGCATTTCATCATCCTGGTGAAGACTCCTGGTGCGTTGTGCAACCCGAAAGGCATCACGTTGAACGTATAGTGTCCTTCGCTGGTGCTAAAAGCTAACAGAGGTTTAATTTCCTCCTTGACTGGTATTTGATAATAACATTTACTCGGGTCAATCTTGGAGAAATTTCTTGCCCTGCTAAGCTTGGTGAACAGTTCAGAAGCGCTCTGGGGTGACTCCGGCTGGAATTCCGTTACAGTATTAAGTAGACGGTAATCGATGCACAGCCGAACTTCCTTATTGGGCTTCTGCAACAGCACTACCCGCAAACTGTAAGGAGATGTAGACTCGCTAATAATTCCAGCTTGACATAGCTTGTCTATTTCTCCGCGTAGCGTATCAGCTTTAACTTACGGAATAGGGTACCCTCTGGTTCGCACAGGTGTCTCGTTTGTCAGTTTCATATCGAACTCTACGAGATGTGTTCGACCAGGTACGTCTGTTAAAACTGCTATGTACTGTTTCAGTAGCGCTCTCGTTTCTGTCTGTTGTGTTTCAGAGAGAGTGTCACCGAATTTTAGATCTTTGAAAGATTCCGTTTGTTGCAATGAATATTCAATGCAACTATCGTCATCTTCCTCATCTTCAGTTGCTATGGCGACCGCCAGGAGATGTTCGGGGGACGGCACCAGTCTTTCCAAATATTTCTTTAACAGATTTACGTGGTAGACCTTCTCCTTTCCTATAATAGAGATCTTGTAGTTAGTTCTTGAGATCTTTTTAAGGACGGTAAAAGGCCCTTGCCATCTGATGCGTAGTTTTTGCTTCCGGTTGGAAGTAACAACAAAACTTTCTCCCCTGGTTGGAGTTCTCTCTCTTTCGCTGCTTTATAATATCGTTTAGCGTGCTTTGCGCGTGCTCGCCTAAGGTTGGTCGTTGCTAGATCCCATCCTAGTTGTAACCTTGCCTTAAGTTCCGATACATATTTACTGGCTGAGACGACTGTCTCGTCAGCTTTCTGGTCTGTCAGTGACCGGAGTATGGCTTCTAGCGACCCCTTGATAGGTCTGCCGAATAAAAGTTTAACTGGTGGTAAACCTGTAGAAGCTCGGGGGACTTCCCTGTAGGCGAATAAGGCTGCAGGAATGAAAAAGTCCCAATCTTCAGGTTTCTCTTGTCCCAGCTTTCGTAACATCACGATGAGGCTGCCGTTGAAGCGTTCCACGAGCCCATTTCCGGCCAGATGGTACGGGCTGGTGTGGTTGTGTTTGGCTCTCAAGATCTTAAAGATCTCCTCCATTAACAGGCTACGGAATTGGGATCCGTTATCCGTCAAAACTTGTTGAGGGAATCCCAACCGTGTAAAGATCTGCACTAGGGCTTCTGTGACATGCTTGGAATCCGTGCATATTAGCGGTATAGCTTCGTCTCACATAGTGCATGTGTCGACTAAGGTCAGGATAAACCTGTTCCTTCTTTTAGTCCTTTCTAGGGGTTCTACAAATTCGACAGCAACCCGTTCAAATGGAGTCCCCACTATTGGCATTTCTCCCATGGGAACTGGGGGTGTCCAATGCTTGGGTGCCACACGTTGGCACTTGGCGCAGGATAATATCTGATACTATCAGTGTTCATTCCTGGCCACCAATAGTGAATCGATATTCGCTGATTAGTGGCGTTTTGTCTTATATGTCCGCTAAAGGGAAGAGAATGCTCCATTTCTAAGATTTGGTCTCTGTACTGCGTCGGTACTAGGAGCTGATTATGTCCCTATTCAGGGTTGCACATTCTCCGATAGAGTACGCCATCCTTAGAGAAGATGTCTCCGTTGTGTCTGGGGTCCTTGGCCATGGGCAGTTTTTTAAAGAAGGGCTCTAGCGTGGGGTCCTTTTGTTTCGCCTCTTTTAGTACCTTGGGTAAAATATTAGGCGCAGACTCCCGTTCCTTCTGGGTTTGCCCTCTTGTGGTTACTGCTGCCACAATTGGCTCTTTCGGTCTCCCAATAAACACATATCTACAACCAAGTATGACTGGGTAGATCGGATCATCCATAATAGCCGCTTTGATAACACCTCTGACAAAATCAGAATGTATCTCCACCAATGCTATGGGAAGCGTCATGGGTGCATCTCCTTTGAAAACTCCACATAGTTTGACGGTTTATTCTGTCTCTTGACCGGGTTTGACCAAGTGTCTTGCGACAATGCAATCGAAGGACAACCCTGTATCAAACAAACAAGATGCTGAAGTCCCGTTCAAAATAACAGTTCCTCGCGTTGGGGGCCTCTCCCCCTCAGGTTGAGAATCACTGACATTAATTCTTCCTTGCGAGGCTGTTTGCAAGCATCCGATGCGATTAGGCCCGGTGTGCTTGTCCCGATCGGATGTCCCTTGCGCGGGAGGCTTTCCCTTGTCTTGACCTTTCTGGCTGTGGTGCCATGTAGTGAGGTTGGGCTGATCAGAATTGCTGGTGGAGTATCGGGTTTTGTAGTATTTAGATCTTTCCGGAGGGGTATTCTGGGGTACAGTTTCTCTGTGGTTTGGTGGAGAGGAAAATGGGAAGACTGCTCTAGATTATTTTTCCGAGAAGGCTCATCTGTCGGTTTGCGTTTTAAGCTGGGAAGCTCGGCCAAAGCATTTACGTAACGTTCAGACTTACTGAGAATGTCATTTAACTTTACTGCGCCTTGTTCAGCCAGAAATCTACGGGTTTCGTTTGACAATGTTGTTTTTATTTGTTCGGTAAGAACAAACTCCTCCACCCCTTCTAGGTGAGAGGAAGCTCTGACAGCTCCATGCACTTTGCCAAATATCCCTTCAGGCGTGAAGAGAACTGGTTAAATGTCTTGGTGCCTTCTTTTCTGCTGTTTCTGAACAGGTGCACAAATTTTCGAGCGTTCATTTGGAAACGCTCCAGTAAAGCCTTCTTTAGCATGTCGTAGTTGTCTTGATGGCTGCTTCCTAGTTGTACGTAAAAATCATAAGCATTACCTTTCAAAGCCCCAGAAAGCTTCAAGCACCATCGCGAACTTTCCAAACCATACAGATTTGCCATTCTCTCAAATTTTCCCAAATAGGAGTCAATTTTTTTTATTGGGGCTTGGGAAGGGTTCCAGGGCGAAAGACATAGCTGCGAGTTCAGGAGATTGGGTACTGGATTGATCAGTTAAAGATGAAGGAGGCGAAGACGGCTCTCCATTGCTGGAGGTAGAGGCAGTGCCACGACTTTGGACCTCTAGAGCCTTAAGCGCCAACTCGTGCTGTCGTGGTTGCTCATTTTCTCTTTCCTCATGTTGTCTCTCCTTCTCTCGTTCCTCGTGCTGTTTCTCCTTCTCTCGTTCTTTTGCCCTGCGAGCTTCCATCTGTGCCTCAATTTTCTTCTGTTCCAATTGATGCTCTTTTTCCTCGTTCTCTATCTGCCTAGCTTCTGCTACTTTCTTCTCCGCGCCATATCTGTCAAGTTCTTCGTTGACAAACGCTTTCGCTTCTTCTCCTTTGTAATCCCTCTTCCCTTGCTTCCTCTCTTAGCATGATTCTAAGTTTTGCCCGCTCAGCCATGGCAAATAACTGAATGCCACTAACACGAGGAAGAAGAACAAAGATACAATTATCCTTTACCAATTACGAGAAAATAAAAAAAAAAGTTATTTAACTGTGATACCTCCTCATTGTTATCAGTTATCTAATCTATCGCTGTTATTAACTGGCAACTAGGCTCCTAATACAGACGACTTAAACCATAAAATGGTAGATCAGGCTAACAACTGGTAAACTACTATTTCTACGGTGGAGAAGAAAAAAAATTTCTTTAAAAAATTAAGGAGAAAAAAAAATTTCCTTATTATAAAACCCACCGAAACTCGTCCACACCTGAAGTCAGTTAAGAGTAATGGGAAGCTATTAACTTAACGAATTTGTCAGAATGCTCTCCCTTAGCTTAGCTCAAACTCTGCTGCTTCCCAAAAAAACCTAGTGATTGATAAGCAATCACGCGTACTAGCGGTCTTGTACAAAATTACCAAATATCATATATCCGACAAAGATTATTATCAAAATCAAGCTGTACGTTACTCTATGATGCTGTGGAAAGAAAAAAAATCCTATTATGTGTAATCAAACACCCAGTATCTAAGAGCGTTGTCTAGGGGATAATTATTTAAAATTCCTTCTCACAAGACAAAACTCACAACACACTCTGTCTAAATGAAAATTCAAAATCAGTATCAGAATTTAGACACTTATCTAGACTCAGACTTAGATCTCAAACTCGGAGCGAGCTATCCATTCATTGCTGCTTGTTCAAGATTTGAGTTCAATCCTACAGACGAGCCGACATTATGTCGTAAATTTATAATATAGGTTAGTAGATATTTATGGTCCGGTCTGAGCAGAGGTGATAGTGGAAAATGTGTGAGAATAAAGGTGTAAGAAAATTGATTTTTTTCACGACGGGGTGATAGTGTAAGAGGAAGATCAGTCTCTGGAGTGAGTAGTTTCTCTATTCCAACCTATCTATACGACTATATTGTAATCAGACGAACTTTCGCTCCTTATATATCAAATATAAGTTACACCCCACATACATACACAATTACGTGACGAATACGCACAGACGTGAAAAAACTATGGATAATATATATGGGTAGGGGTTCGACCAACACACTAAATTAAGTTTTATTAGTTTATTATCACTTAAATATCTTCACAACATCAAGCATATACATATCAATAAAAGCATGGTTTAAGACAAATGAAAATAACCCAATATTGCCCAACCCTCTTGTAGAGAAAGGATCCCAACAGAAGTTAATAACCTCAAAAGGTCAAAGGTTAAAAATAAGGGTATGGAATAGTCAGTAAAGGAAAAGAACAAGTTCCTAGTTAAGCTATCCCGTAAATAATCAGGTTAGTGAGGAAATAAATAAAGATTAGTATACTGATGGTAACAAAGGAAAATATGTTTCTCTCTTTCTGTTCTTTCACTCAGTCATTCTGTGGCCACACGCATACTCGCTTACCCAGTATTTGTCGCCAGGAAAAACACTAACAATAATTTGACCCTACAGTGTCAGGTTAGTTGCCAATTCCGGCCCTAGACTAACCTTGGAGCTTACTGCTAATGTCAAGGTAGTCGCCAAAGTTTGTGTGTTAATTGTTTTCCTGGATAATTCATGTATCACTGCCTATAGTTGGTTGGAATAAGACGTATTCGTGATGGTTACCGTCATAGAAAGAAAAATATATTGTTCCTGTGCTGTCTAGCCTCTGGTTGCTGAGAGACCCTGTTACGTTATGCAAATTTTAATAATAATAATTATCGGCTGTTCTCTGAGTTGATGGCCGATTCTGAACAGTGAATTCTCTTGAGTATAATCCCCGTGGAAAACTACTGTCAAACCTCAGTTAAATTTATATATATATATATATTGAGACAGCGGGCTGATCAAATTGATACAAAAAAATCTGGTAATGTTCAGGTCAAGTTTAATATTATGTTTATTGTTTCTAGATTGGCCTCTCTAATGAGTGAAGAAAGTGGACAGCACAGGTCAAAAATCGAAGACCCAATAATACAATAATATCTCTGGATAGCTTATAAGACCGCTTGTTTGCTAGTTTTTGATCAAGCCTAGATTTAGGAAGAAATACAAAACATTTTAACCATAATATCAATATCCTATCCTAACACGCGTAAAGGTAAGATCTCTTATCCATTCCGTTATTAAATTAGATTAGAAACCACAAGTGTCTAACTTATCTTATTGCTTTTAACACGTGATATAAACACTAGTCATTTATAAAATTACACATAATGGATAGAAGTAAATTGTATTCCGTCAATTATCAATCGCCTAGCGTATTTGTTAGTTAATTAAAACAGTCTGCAATAAAAATAGCTATGCGTTATTTAGTACACCATTTTTAGCACTTAGAAAATCCAAGTGAATTCTAATGATAAACCTAACACAAAAAAATCACGAAAAATGCTAATATCTATTACTGCAAACAGAAATGAATTAATCTTCACGGAATTCTAATACTACATTTCCACCATTGCTCTTAGAATCGCGAGCTAGATTTTCCCAAATTTTCTGAGGCGACTAGATAACTGATTTTAGGAGATGGAGTATGTATACACGAATAGCGTTTTTTCGCTGAAAGATGACGAAAGTCACGCCTTGGGCAATCAGGGAAAATCAACGGGGTTTTCTTCCGAGATAAAGAATTTCCTCCGTTCGCTCTGTTCGCCGTTGCATCGACAACAAAGGCTTCTGATCTCGGCGATTGTCTTCCTGTATGTACAACATCACAGGATTCGCTCCAGCTTGTAGAGAACTACAAAGCAGTTTTATTTTCCACGTGTTTTGGGCCCGTGCATTCTGTCAGTTGTCGTAATACTGACGGCTCTGCTCGCATGGGGGCTTCAGGCAAACGCACTTGGTTCGTCCCCTTTGAAAGGAATGACAGTTACGAATCTAGGTAGACGCTCGTCAGCGCGTAAAACAAGAAAAATAGGCGTGGCTAAAATATGAGTTAGACTGATAGCGAAAAGGCATGGATTTTGCGTAACAAAACGTGCATACTAATGAGGAGCAAAGATGGGAAGCGAAGGCGGATGGATTCGTGTAGTCTATTTACATAACCTGTCACAATTGTCTCGTAGGGGTCTGGCCGTTTTGACCATCTACGACTCACCAAATAAACAATTTACTCGGACTCCACCAGAAAAACGATCACTCTACGACTCCGTCTCCCAACTCCACAGCCCTGGTGTTAAGTCATATTTTGTTAGTAGGAGTTAAGTGTTAAAGATTGGTATGTACAGGGCGGATTTTTGTACACACGCTAGTAAGCACGCTTTTTGTGATGAGATGATTTTTTAATTGGGGGCTTAAGGCTCGGTAATTTTTGGGCTGAGTAGTTGTTAGTGGGTTTTTTTAAAGAAAGCTGTAGAAGGTTTGGGGAAAGAGACGGTTGAGCTGAGCTGAGTTCTAGCAACGCTAGTAAGCACGCTTTTTGTGATGAGATGATTTTTTAATTGGGGGCTTAAGGCTCGGTAATTTTTGAACATAGCTCAACTGAGTAGTTGTTAGTGGGTTTTTAAAAATAAGATAAAGAAAGCTGTAGAATGTTCTTAGTGATAGTTTGGGGAAAGAGACGGTTGAGCTGAGCTGAGTTCTCACGATTTGGTCAGTTAGCGCATGAGTAATTTTTACTGAGCTGTTCTGAGGGGCAGTAATCTCGTGACAGCGCGTTCCTGGCAGTGCTTCGGGATGGTCGGCCCATCTCGCTAGTGTGTCCCGGCGTATTTTGTGTTTTCGATGAGGGGAATTTGATAATTGAAGAGGATATTGTTTTGAAGTAAAGATAAAGAGATTATTGTCGGGAATGTTCTTTCTCCCAGGAATTTATGGATTGTTTTTCAAGAGATATTACCCAAATGCCAGGGAGTACGCCGGCATTATATATATTATAAGAATTCTGATGGATTTGTTATATAGGCCATGGATTGTACCGGCCGTTATTTTGATTCATGTTTCCTATGATGGATTTTCCCCCTGTTACTAGAAGATATAGTATGCCGCTGTGTAAGCGACCAGTGTTCATCATCATTTATAAAGATATTGATGTAAACCTTTATGAAACGTGAGCTGCTGTGTTCTGCAGCCTATGTACTTTTGATTTTGTACCTGTAACTGAGCTGTGCAGATTTACTTACCTTATGCCTGATGATCTACTATGGGCTGTTATCTATGATTATATTCCTTTGGATTTATGCACGCTGTTATGGACTTATTTCCAGGTCGCTCCATGATTTGCTATGAAGTATCGTCCTATGATGTCTACGTGATTGTGGTAAATAAACAGTGTATAAACTTATAGCGGTTCCACTACTTCCTGAACCATCGTTTCTGTGTGTGTGTGAGTGCAGAATGGATATTACACCCTTAACGAACTTTGACATTCGCGTAAGTACATATGTACTTGTTTGCCCACTTGTCGGCCATCTGTAAGCCCGACGAAGCTGATTGCCTGCATAAGCCGTAATATTAACATTGTCTTCCTACACCACTTACGTATCCTTAACACCTGGTTGCAACAATTATCCGATATTTCAGCTGACATAACAATAGTAATATGTCGTTCGTGAGGCAGTTGTTAACTGTTGCGGATAAAAGCAGACTGAGTATTTAGGTTAAAAAATATCGCTCCTACGTTTGTGTGATGTCACATTTTTTACACCCCCCCCCCCCCATCATCGTCACACAATTTTTATACCCCCCCCCCCTTTCCCCCTTCACTGCATGATTTCATATGTGGACGACCCCTAAGACAGATATATTGAAACAGAATAGACATAGTTAGTAAACTGTTCTAACATAGATAACAACTCTATTAAATATAAAGCAAGATTGAAAACAAAAAGCTATAGACTTTCATAAATGGGTGCTTGCGTAGAATAGAGGGATTAAAATGGTATGACAAGGCTACCAACGTGAAATTGAGGACAAGAACTAGACAAGTGCCAGTGGAACAAGAGATGAGACGAAGACGATGGCGATGGATAGGACACACACTGAGGAAACCTGTTGATAGCATTATAAGGCAGTCCTTGTTCTGGAACCCCCAGGGCAAGAGAGGCAGAGGTAGACCAAGAAGCACATGGAGAAGAGAGTTGGAAACAGAGGTGAAAATGATGAGGAGAACGTGGAAAGAATTTGAGATGATGGCACGTGACAGGAGGACTTGGCATGTGTTTGTTGAAGGCCTATGCTCCTTTGGGAGTGGAGGGTTATGATGATGATTGAAGTCACTTCCTATATTTAAAATGTTGTTTCTTCACTCTTATTCAATTAATTTACATAAGACAACGTCAAAATAAAGGCAACTAAATGCCGTTTTAATATAGAGAATGCTATGTCACATTAATTTAATATTACAGCTCAGAGTGAGATCTTAACTGTTCAACACATGATTTCAGAGTGAGCAGCAGCTTTTGCTACGTCTTGTAACGTCAGCTGACAGGCCACCATTGATTTTATTTTACTTTAAGTTTGTTTCTAGAAAAAAACCCATTAAAAACTTATGACTAAACTGGCAATTATTGCTCCCTTTATGATCATCCTTTTCAGGTAAATCCAATAGATAAAATTGAGGACATAAACATTTTAAAATAGGAAGCAACTTTTCAATCACCCTCCGCAACAACAACAACAAAATATTAGAAATAGGAAAGTAGCATTGTTTAGATAAATGTTTAGATAGTGTAAGAACAGAAGTGATAGAAACTTTTAGGACTTCAGCACGGATAGGACTATCGAACTTTGTGAAAACGTGTACCGTGTAGTTCCCAGACAATATCCAATAGAACAATGAAAGTATAGAACTAATGGCATGTCGTAAGAGATGGATAATAGGTTGTACATGGGGCCTACAGCCCCTTGTATATCCCGGTGAGGGGGTGGGGGAGTGAGAGACTCTGAAAAGACAAAAGAAAAGAATATGACCACTGCTCCGTCAGGCATGTCATACCAGGCGACTAATATAAGGCTCTGCATAGAGCTATCAATCTCATCATGTAAAATGTATTGCTACAGAAACTACCGGCACAAGAGAGGTGAATGCTTGTTGCAGGCTTCCGACAAGGTGGCCAGTGGAGATGTTGACTCTATGCTCCATAAGGAGCGAAAAGAAAAATAATGGTGATGATGATGAGGCTGACAACTTTATCATGTAAGATCAATTGCTACACAAGAAAACATGAATGGTTTGGTGCAGGCTTCCTGCAAAGGGCCAACCACTGTGGCCTTATGCTACACGGGGAGCTAAAATGGGAAATAATGATGATGATGATTGTTACAGAGTAATTGGGTCCATCTCTTTTCCTCTCCGACAGTATTTAGTTAAATTTTTTGTGTACTAAATTTCCGTGGTCGCCACTTTTCTTTCTCTGCTATCAAGCAGGTATTTAGTACTTTCATATCATCTTACACTCCTCTTAGTGATAATTCGTCATGAATCCAGATGGGCCAGTCAGCGACCGAGCGTTGGGTTTACCTAAGGCGCGTCGGGCGATAAATTACCCGTCTGTGGACAGATTACAGACACGCACTTATCAGTTGGATACACCTGAGCGGAAATGTTGTAATAGTCCGGGAAGATGTAAGAAGTTATTTGTAAACATTGCCGAGGGAGGGTCGGATGTTTTCATTCCATATTTGGGAGACATGACCTCTGCAGTAACGCGCAGAAATTTCCATGAGGAAGTAATTTGAATTACCCCACAAAACACGCATATTTGAAACGATTGGCAGACATTCAGATTGCAGCCCTGCATAACATTGTAACAAACCAATGTGGGGGAAGACAGGCAATATAACCTGACACTTTAGCCAAGTTAGAATACTGTGAAAATCTACATCGCGTCAAGAAGACACCCAGACCTTGCCAGAGTTAAGATTAAAATCAGCTTTCATTTATCGGACCGGACTTGTTTGGAATTCTCGAGGACTTAAGAGCCCAGGAAAACACTACCACTATTAACAAGGAACACCGGAATCTGAGGGAACTGAAACGCAGGTCACAGTGGGAACTTATTCTTAAAGTAACAACACCCCAAACCAAGTGTAAGAGGCCTCTACAAGTGCCTTTATTTCTCTGAGCCAGCAGTCTGTGAGCCTAAAAAGTGGCGTAAGTTGTACATTTTGAATTCTATATTTTTACATTACTAACATGTGAACTAATACGAATATATTGACATGGGAATATTAATAAGTAAAAATTGCTAGTGGATGTCCAAGTCATTTGAGGCTGGCAACCTCAGCATATAGAATGATAATTTCATGAACCACCACTGTCAGGGCTGGTGACTTCTTTATTGCGAGTTTCTTATATAGAACCAAAAGCAGAGGTAGTCCCAAGTTCCATATGGAGCAGCGAGGGAATGATGAAAGAAATGATGCACATATTTGTTATATTATTAACGTTTTCAACCAGTGTAAAGGTAAAGCATTTTCACTCTAAATGTAATGAAAATTTCAACCTTTTCAAGCAGTGTAAATGTAAAACATATTCACTCTAACTGCAATGAAAGTTTACAACCTTTTAAACCGGTGTAAATGTAAACATATTCAAACTATAGTGTTAACATTTTCATGTTTAGTTAAATATGACACTATTCATCTTAAATGTAAAGATGGGTTTTTGCACACTAGGATTAAGATTAATTCTCAGAAAGGATAAAAGTTCTAAAAACAGATGGGATGGTGGAATAGGAAGATGGGGACACATAAGAATGTGTCTGGAAACTCAATACTCAGAGGGTATTTGTTTCTCGTGTTTTGCCATACTAGTTGGTGGTACCAGCTGAGGGTACTATTTCTGGAACAAGTGATGGTGTAAGTGGCCTGCAGTCGACGCAAGACACCATCATCAGACGGGTCTTTGAGACGCGGGACCAGCTTTGCAGTTACTCCCTGATTCTACTTGGAACGTGCTGCAACTCTTAATCTTGACCAGGAACGTGAGCAATCCAGTCACCGATCTGCGAAGAACCAAAACACCAGTGGGAGCAGAAACCTCATTGGCAACTACGTAGTCAAATAAAAGCTGCCAAGGGAAACTTCCCCTTATATAATTCCTTAACATCATATGATGATGATCAATTTTAGTTAAAGAATATTCAATTTTTAATAACTGTTGAAACCTAAGTGATTATTATATTTGTTGCTTATATCTATCCAAATTTAAAGGTGATTTAATCATTTTGAATGTGTTGTATCCATATGTCTCATACAATTTCTGAAATACACTCAATCAGAGCTACTAAATAATAATAAGAGGAAATTCGCTGAATTAACTCAGCTGGGGGCTTGAACGAGCTAACGAATTATAAGTGTCACAGAACAGTTTCAGGAGGGTAAATGATGGAGTGAGTGTAACGTAAGTAAGGGTCACTGAGGTTGTCAGTATTTGTTGAGTTTGACTCAGTAATTTAGTTCGTGTCTGACTTCATGTCAGCGTGTTGTGACTTGTGAGTGCGCATTTAAAAAGCGTGTTTGGTGAACACAAGCCTCTTTGTGGCTGAGAGAGTAACCAGATGTGCCAAGGACTGTCTGTGTTTGACAGCCAAGCTGTAGGCTCGTATTTTGTGACTGTTGGAAACCATAGCTGTGATTATTATAATTATGGTGTGATAGGTCCCATCGAATTATATTTCAATGGCGACGATTTTCTCGCCTGGAGGCGTTCCTGTTGGAACATATGCATGCTCGTGGAGAACATTATAAGGTGACGCACTTTCCACCTTGGAGCTCCTGAGAGGTAAGGCGACGCGTTTTCCCGCTTTGTAGCTATTTGGAATTAGTACAGGCGAAGTGTATTGTGCAGCCTGGAAGAGCTGTTGATATAATATGGCGATGTTCATGCCGCCAATCACTAGTAATAAGTGATTCACAACTGGAGGATGTTACATGTGCGAGGAGTCTAAGCCGCACATAAGGTCTTTTTATGTACTGTCGTTGTACGTCAGTGAAGCCAGTCTGTGAACAGTGTAGCTAGGCATTTCCTACAGGCAATGTTAGCCTGGGTATAGTGTACGTGTGTTTGACGATGTAATTGTTATTCAGGATTTGTGGAATCATGTAATTAAATGTCATGGAACTGTATAAGTGGCTTCGCGTTAATTCGTACCCCTAGTGTTGTTTACCATCTACACACGACACACCCATAATATAGTTCGTGACAATAAGATAACCCTATTCTTCACAAAAGCTGTCGGCAGATCCTAGAGTTAACGTGCTTAGCCAATGCAGCATTGTTCTCGCTTTTCTGGGTATCTTGTGAATACGCCCTGGAGGTAGAAGCATCATTACCCGTCTACCTTCAATTCTGCCAAGAGTAATCGTGTGCGAAGGTAGACATCTTTGAAGACCCACATCAGTTACTCTTGAGTTTTGGCCACTGTTGCACTACTACTGCAGAGCTAAGGGGAGGCAACCCGTGACAATGATGTTATAACTTGTATGGTATAAGAT
Organism: Oreohelix idahoensis; assembly: GCA_024509875.1. Taxonomy (NCBI): domain Eukaryota; kingdom Metazoa; phylum Mollusca; class Gastropoda; order Stylommatophora; family Oreohelicidae; genus Oreohelix; species Oreohelix idahoensis. Next base: position 322,277 of record JAMPIV010016750.1, read on the forward strand.
ATACACTAGATGATCAACGGGAAAAATACTATTATAGTCTGATGCTCAGTACATCTAGACCAGGGTTTCTTAGTCTGTTTTCGATGCACCCCTTTGTGGTCAGTGAATGGATTCACACAACCTAAAATTTACTATGTAAACTATTTTTATTTAAATTATGCTTGTACGTACATTTTTCCCCCAAGAAGGGGTCTATAGATTTCATTGAACAATCAAAGGGGTCCATGGCCTTCGTTGGGCAATCAAAGAGTTCCATAGCCTTCATCGGACAATCAAAGTGGTCCATAGACTTTATTGGACAATCAATGGGAGCCATAGTCTTCATAGGAAATCAAAGGGGCCCCTAGCCTTCATCAGACGATCAAAAGAGGTCCAGAGCTTTCATTGGACAATCAAACGGCTCCAGAGCTTTCATTGGACAATCAAACGGCTCCAGAGCTTTCATTGGACAATCAAACGGGTCTAGAGCTTTCATCGGACAATCAAACGGCTCCAGAGCTTTCATCGGACAATCAAAGTGGTCCCTAGTTACAATGTACAATTAAAGGAGTCCATAGCTTTCATCAGACAATAAAAACGGGCCCATAGCCTTCATTGGGCAATTAAAGAGATCGATAGCCGACATCGTATAATCAAAGTGATACGTGGCCTTCATCAGACAATCAAGAGACTATATCGTAAAATCAAACGGGTCTTTAGTCTTCATTGTCTAATTACAGGGGTCCATAGCCTACATCGTATAGTCAAAGGCGTCCATAGCCTACATCGTATAATCAAAGGTGTCCATAACCTACATCGTATAATCAAAGGTGTCTATAACCTATATCGTATAATCAAAGGTGTCTGTCAGAAACTACTAACACTATGGATTTTATTAGATAAATACTTTCATATACTTGGCTCGAACCACTAGGGGACGACAATAGCATACAGTAGCTGACATTAATTAACAATAACACCTTTAACAGGTAAGTTCCCTTTAATAACACAATGCACACAACGAAGCCCCACACGGCTCATAATACATATGAAATACACTGGCTACAACTGCCAATACAGCTTGCATTAATAACAACTGTATATATGAAGGTCCTACCCACTGGTATGACCATCCTGAATGCACATCCGAAATGACTTTCGCTCACCGGCGAAAACTTATGTGCTAGAATTAGGCAAGAATAAATCACAACTGGCTTAACATCACCGATCTTCAAAAATGTCGCTAGAAGAAATACACTGACATTCTAGCAAACTGCACTAGCATACAAAGATCGCATGAAGAAAATGCCAGCACTAAACCAGAACCATAATGGCTAACTCTCTCCAGCAAAAACGCTGACAGGGAACCAAGAAACGATCTATCCTGATCGGCAGCCAGAAAAAAACTCGCTTTTTAGCGCCCGAATTCGTGCGCACTTCCGTCCAGGTCACATGTCCAAAACGGGTTTGAAATTTGTATCAGGGTTGTCACTCTTCAGCGTGACCAACTTAATATTTTGTCGACCAGATATACTGTGACAGTGTCCATAACCTATATCGTATAATCAAAGGTGTCCATAACCTACATCGTATAATCAAAGGTGTCCATAACCTACATCGTATAATTAAAGGTGTCCATAACCTACATCGTATAATTAAAGGTGTCCATAACCTACATCGTATAATTAAAGGGATCCATAACCTACATCGTATAATTAAAGGTGTCCATAACCTACATCGTATAATCAAAGGGGTCCATAACCTACATCGTATAATTAAAGGTGTCCATAACCTATATCGTATAATCAAAGAGGTATGTATCCTTCATCGTACAATTACAACGGGTACATGGCACACACACAAACAAAATAAAGAAACCGTGATCGAGACTAATGGAGATAAAGTCATGTCAATTTTTTCTTTGTGTCAGGTATGTCAGATCTTCGCCCTGTGTAGTTCCCGGGGGGGGGGGGGGGGGTCTTGTGTGAGACAAACAGAAAGAATAGGTCTATTCTTTCCTCATACATGTCATACCACGTGACTAACATGAGACTATGTACGGGACTGGTAACGCTATATGGAATGATGAACACTATATACCCAAATTATAACCCACATGGGGTTGAACCGGGTATCCCTTGCACACAAAAAACACCAGTTTTCAAGAGCGGGGTTAAAAAACAAAATTAAACCACGGGGCTGTTAACCTCATCATGTAAAACATATTGCTACAGAAACCACCGATGCAAAAGCATTAGGGGGGAGGGGAGCTGAAGACGTGGTTCTTTGCTTTCATCGAGAGCGAAAAATAAAATGAATGACTTTCATATCTTCATTGAATACATTGCTAGTTTTTATAAAAATCTAGAGATAACGAAACTAGACGGAAATAAGTAAACGCTTAATGGTTCCCACATTTTGTTTTAGAATCCCTAAATTGCATTATCTTAAGCTGAAGCAATATGATTGTCTGAAACGAAACAAAAATTAAATAATATTAATCTTTCCTTTATTCCTCCACTTTGTGGGCACCTCCAATGTTGAAAGGAGAAAGCTAGGCTTCATTGATTTTGCCGACTGTATCCAATTTATATGTCATCGAAATTGATGCCTGTAAAGTAGGATAAACATGAAAGAGGATATGGCATTTTTATCTGAATATAAAAGCAAGAAGCCCTTTGGCGTAATAATGAATGGAAATTTGTAATATATTCCAGGTCGGGCCGGGTATGGCAGTTTGGGGTTCGGACGTCACTTGCGATTTAACAGTAAGTGGGGCTCTTATGTGACTCGGTTATATATGAGGTGATTTGTATGGAGAGCGTTAATTTGTATTCTTGGTTGAGAGCATAGGAGAGTGAGAGAGCGCACGAGAAGTGAAGTGGATAAGGACTTGTGGGAAATTGAGTATGAAAATAAAGATATGATGAGTGAGTTAATGAGTGTAATCACTTGTGTCAGAGGGAACAACGAGGGATTGAGTGAAAGGCAGAGAGTACCGAAGGCCTACTAGTGAGTAAATGAGTGATGAGGGAATAGGTTAGTGAGTAAATGACTAATTGGTTGAGTGAATAGGTTTTGGGGGCGTTAATAATAGGGAATGAGATTTCCGCGAAAAAGACAGTGAGTGAATGAGTGAATAAATAAAGGAGTGTACCAGTCTGTAAATTAAAGAGCGAGTCAGTGAGTGAGTGACAAAATAAATGGACTACAGAGTGGTGGTGGTAAAGGCAATTTAAGACTGACAAATGTGAGATGAGCTACAGAGCAGGTAAGAAAAAGAGCAGTCACGAGATTAATACCAAAGCAACTGAGAGCACAAAAAAGATGGTGTGCTTAATGTAATTAACTCTTTGACTCCGGAACAACTCTCTGCACGTTGGTCAGATTTGACACCCGTGCAAAACAACTCTCTAAGCGTTGTTTTTAGTCTATATTACTTACTTACTTACTTAGTCGTTCCCCTTCTACCGTGAGGTGTAGAGGTTTGGAAGAGAGAGCGCCAGACTATCTTATCGGCTGTCTCCATCCTGGCCTGGTTCCATTCTAGTCCTCAGTCCTTCAAAGATTGTCTAATGTTGTTCTCCCAGTGGACTCTGGGTCGTCCTGGGGATCTGGATCCCTGGCTCTTTGTTTCCCATGCTTGTCGTGGTAGCCGATCTTCTCCCATTCTGCAGACATGGCCAAACCATCTTAGTTGGGACTGTTCTACTTGGGTCTGCAGGAGGTGGGAATTTAGGCCTTGACGTATCGTCTGGTTGCGGACCATGTCTCTTCTTGTTACTTCAACCACCTTCCTCAGATACCTCTTTTCTGAGGTTTGGATCTTGCTTTCGTGGGTTGTAGTCATTGCCCATGACTCGCATCCATATGTCAAGACTGGGACATAGGTGGAGCGATAACAGCCATTTTCGTTTTCTTACCAACCTCTCTCTTGTTGAGGAATCCTCGATTTATGGCCTGAAAAGGTCTCCCAGCTGCTTATTTTCGAGTGGCCAACTGTGGTGAAGTGGGATGTTATAAATACTTATAGGGAACTTAGTGTACTGACTGAGATCAGCTGTGAAGGTATCTATATCTATTAAGAGTAGTGTATTATAGATAACCTTACTTGCTACCACATATCTATATATCTCAGTCAGAATTATTCTGGAATAGTGTGATGCTACGTTATGTGTCTAGGGTATGTGTATGATGAAGTGTAAGTCACAACAACAGACAGATAAACAATTTAATGTAATCCACTACTCTTGACAACACTGTGACACTCACATACATATAACACTCTATGAGAATATCTTAAAGGAGGCACTGATAACTTTCAAATAACAATATGTATTCATTACTGGCATGAATGAATATGTGTCCTGATTCAACTACAAGGGAACCAGGAATCACAATCAATTTAAATTACAAGTTATGTACAGAATGTATTTAATATGAATATTGTAGTGACATATATTATTACAAATGTTCTATGTGTGTCAGTTGTGTAGTAGTAAAATGAGGTAATACTGGTTTTGTTTTGTTCAAGCTCTGTTGGTATTTGTCATCATGACTTCAATAGTTTGTCTTTAGGGACTAGTATTGGAGATGTTCACAGTTCCTGATTTTAAGACAAGTAAATTCCCCTCTTAATGTTAATTTTACAAAGTCAGTTCAAGATGAGGGGACATAATGTTGAGCTCAGCTGGCCAAGTTAGCTTATCTGGCGTGATGGCGGCAGGAAAGGACTCCTCTGCTCGAATTCTCCTCTGGGCTCTGGAGACACCTCACTGATAGCTAAAAGGACCCAGGAGTATGCTGTCCGACACTGGATTCAGCAAAGCTCTGACCAGGTGCTGCTCAGTACCATCAAGACCACTGTCCCTGAAATCAAGAAGGATGTACCTTCTACTTCATAACTAACTTAAACTCTCTTGTTACATTGATCACAACACAGCACAAACATTGAGTTCAGAGCATTAGGCCAACTGTCAGCTTCATTTGAAATACTTTATTCCAGTATTACCCTTCTTAATGGTTACTACGCCTCTGCACTTCCAGCATTATTTCTTTCTAGTCAATCATCCAGGTGTCAGTGTACTGTTTGGCCATTCCATGCCGTTTTACTTCTCTCCGACACCCTCTGTTCAGGCTGGAGCATTACAGGCTTTACCTCACGTTTTGCCACTGAACTACACATATATATACAGGCATAAATCAACAATTCACATTCAATTTTCATTAAAAGATATTGAATGGTTCAAGCTTACCACAATTCATACGAATAAACACAGATACGTTGATTAGCAATGAATTCTGGCACAAACTGGCACAAATTTCCATCTGCCTATGTTCCAGGCTTTTATTTAACACAATTATGAGCTGGCTTCAACGCACTGTTGCTTTATCAAGATCATTTAAACAAGTGGTCTCGAACTAACGCTCCCAAGTGTGTATATCAGCGAGTCTGACCAATGAGCCCCGTTTCGACAAGTGTTTGAAAAAATGTTACCTTTCCCCGTTTCCCCTAACAACCAAGATAGTATTTATAGCCCGACCAATCGTGGTTAGGCTTTCATTTGTTGCGCTCCAATCAATTTGGAGTTTACATGGTAGGCTATTTCTGTAACGTAAATTTTTTTCAAACACGTTAAAAAAAATTTTATGAGCAGAAATGATTTCATGCTGTCAGGCAGCCTCACTATTTTATTTTGGGTATAATTTATTAATTCCTGGACTATTGGCGTAACGTTTTACATATTATTTGTCAGCAAGCCCTAAGGAACCCAATTTTCCCACTTTAAAAGAGCTACGTGGCTGCGTTCAAAATATGTATTTTCTACCTCCTGTTTCGAAGATATGCTGTCTGGGTACTGTTATGTTTTCAACCGTAAACCCATCTATTGTTATCTTTCCTAATAAGCGTTTTTTATGATTTTAAAACCTAACTCTGGGAAAGGGTAGTGTATTTTATCACTGTCCGTCTGAAAAAAAAAGTTAGTGCTTGTAGCCTAACACGCGTGATAGTAGTAATTGTGTATCGCGCGACGCGTGTTTAATGTTCGGCTTTCTGCCTCTCCCTTCTCGCTATCCTTTTGTCCATCTGTTCGTTCGTTTTGGTAACGTAATGTAGAAAAAGACATGAATGGAATTTAAAATTTAGGTCATTACGCAGTCTGCCTCTTAATGTTTTTCCAGAAATACAGCACACGTTTCATTGAAGAAAGCGGGTATAATACAGTAAGCTTTTACTATCAACGTGAAAGCGTTACAATTTGCAGACGAAGCAGAAAACAAGGGGGATTTCGAGTACATTCTTTGTGACAGCACTGTCATTTTACCATTGCTCTTTTCTTTATTAATTTTATTTGTTAGGCTTCATATTTACCTAATAATTTATATATGTGGATTAGAATATTTCATGACACCAACTCTTCTTTGATGCCTCCCTTTCGGTCTATAATAGCTCCGAGATATTTAAAGTGGTCGACTTGCTCCAGGACCTGTTATCCTAGCTTAATCTGAAGTCTTCTTTCTTCTCGTGATATCACCATGGATTTTGTTTTAGAGCTGCTTATGACCATCCCTCTCTTCTCCAGTTCTTCCTTCCAGACTTGCAGGTTGGATTGGGGATGTGCCTCTGATTTAGCAATCAGGGCAACATCCCCAGCAAGTGCCAGCTCTGAAATACAGACCTGTTTCATCTTCCAGTACCCCACTGAATACTTTCTTGTTCTCTCCTTACATGCCTTGATGACATCATCCATGAGGAGTATGAAAAGATAAGGTGACAGGATATCACCTTGTCTTACACCAGTGGTGGTCCTGAACTCTTCTGACTTATGGTTTGCTGTGCTCACATAATTTCTGCAAGACTTGTAGAAGCTCTGTATAGCATGAATCAGAGGTGCTGGAATGTTCTTCCTTGCCAAACAATCTCAAAGTTTGCTCCAGGGGACCCTGTAAAACGCCTCTTCCAGATCTATGAAACAAAGATGGATCTCACTCTTATACTCAATTGCCTTTTCACTCAGCTGTCTGAGTGTGAAGATTAGGTCTTGAGTACTTCGGTTAGCTTGGAATCCGCACTGGACCTCATCCAACTGTGGCTCAGCTAGGCGTCGGAGTCTCTGCTCTAGGATTCTAGAGTAGATTTTACCAGGGACACTGAGAAGGGATATGCCTCTATGGTTTCCACATTGCCGATTGTCACCCTTTTTGAAAATTGGTGTTATGATGGCAATCTCCCAATCCTTTGGTGTGGTCTTGTTGCACCACGCTGCCTGTAGGACCCTTAAGAGTAATAGGTCGCCTGATGCTCCCATGTACTTAACCATTTCTGGTGTTATACCATCATGCCCTGCTGCTTTGCCCATCTTGATTTTCTCCAGTGCTGCCTTCAGTTCTTCCATCTTTATGTCATCTTCATCACCATTGGTTTCCTCTTCTGTGCTAGTGGTTATCATTTCTGATGCTTGACCTTGCTCACCATCAAGGAGTTCTGAGAAATATTCTTTCCATCTTTCCATTACTTCCTTCGGGGCAGTAAGCAATTTGCCTTGCTTGTCCTTTATAAATTTGAGAGGGCATTGTTATTCCTTCCTCATGTTCTTTAGGGTCTTAAAGAACAATTTCTGGTTTTCTTGCGTATCTTTTTCTAGCTTTTCTCCAAATTCTTCCCAGGACTTCTGTTTTGCTGCTAGCACCTTGTTCTTTGCTTCTGTTTTAAGTATCACATATTCTCTATATTTCTCTATTTGTCGTGTTGTGTTTTAGCTCCTAAGTATTGTTTCCATGCCATTTTCTTCTCTCTTATTTTTGCTTTGACTTCCTCTGTCCACCAAGGTGTCCTCTTTCTCTTGTTCCTAAGTCGGACTTCACCACATGCTTCTGCAGCAGCTGTCTTTATGATGTCCTTGAATTTAAGCCACAGGATTTCCAAGTCATCAGGTTGTTCTTCTGTGTTTTTCACCGCTGTAGCAATAAGCCCCTGATATCTGGTCTTAATTTCGGGCTCTCTCAGCTTGTAGGTCTTAATGCTCATTTCTTCCGTTCGTTTACTTGGTTTCTTGCGTGATGCAAGGCAGTTCCTAGGCTGAGCAACTCTTTCAGTTCTTTTGATTGTAAGCAGGTAGTGATCACTTCCAATCTCTGGCCCCCTCCAGACTCTAGCATCCCGGACATATTTGAATGAGCTCCTTCTAACAATGGCATAGTCGATCACTGACTTCTCATTCTTTGTTGGTTCACATCTAGTGTATGCATGTGTGCGCTAATGGGGGAACTTTGTGTTTGTAATGATCAGATTCTGCTCACTGCAGAATCTAAGGAGTCGCTTTCCATTGTCATTGAGAGTATCTTCTGCATATCTTCCAATAACTCCACCCCATCTAGCATGGTCATTTCCAACTCTGGCATTGAAATCTCCGAGCATGATAATTTCATGTAGGCAGTCATCCACTGTCCTTTGAAGCAGCTCAAAGAATTCCTCCGTGGCCTCTGCTCTCTCATCCTCATTTGGCCCATACACTATGACCAGGTTGACTATGGTTTCTCCTTCTTTTAGTTTTTAGTCTATCACGAATTAAAAGTATGACACAGGTTGAAAAATAATTGCGGAGTCAAAGAGTTAATACATTAACCAAAGAGTGAACAACAGGACAGTATGTAATTAGCACCCGGAGCGGAGCATTCCTTTGTCACTTCTCGCACCCTCCCCCGAAATATATACACAGAAAAATATATCATGTTTGCAATTAGATTTTTGAACAGTTAAGTACCATCAAAGAGTCCGGTGGTACATAACTCCTTGCTGTCACCGCGAGGCGGACCACCCTCTCGCACTCCTTAGTACGCCACTGCGACAGTGATAATGCATCTGTCAGCAATGATAAAAGCTAAGTAACGTGACTCATATATCATTAAGCTCTGTTTTTCTCTGAACTGTAACTTCTAGCTTACATCAATTAGACTTAAGAAATGTAAATCAACACTGTATCTCAATGCCTGACAGGGTTGCAATGGAATCATCCTCTTTAAAATTCTGCACGAAACACGTTAAGAGAAAGTTTCGCTTGTGGTTCGCTCCCCATCCTAGATTTTATCTCATGAGATACTGTAACAGGAAGTAGAAATACCGTCTTTGAAAAATGATATAAATTTCGATCCCGTTTTTGTTTTGGGATTTCTAACACAATATTACTCATTTGTTGGTCAGATAGATTTTGAGTTTGTATACAACAGTTTTATTTAAAAAAATTTAAATTTAAAAAAAATTTTGTGTTGCAAAATCAACCGATTTTTTACTTTGTTTCAAGAATATTGGATTGTTTTATTCAGCCAAAATGCTGGATATTTTTGTTGTTACAATATCCCCCAAAATTTAGACAGGCAGACAGATAGACGGACGGAAGGAGGGACCGACGAAGAGACGGTCGGACGGTCGGACAGACGGACGGACAGACGGACGGACAGACGGATAGGCGGACGAGCATCAGGCAGGCGCGCACACACACACACATACATACACACATACATACATACGTACGTACGTGCGTGCGTGCGTGCGTGCGTGCGTGCGTGCAGGCAGGCAGGCAGGCAGGCAGGCAGGCAGGCAGGCAGGCAGGCAGGCAGGCAGGCAGACAGACAGACAGACAGACAGACAGACAGACAGACAGACAGACAGACAGACAGACAGACATACATACATACATACATACAGACATACATACATACATACATACATACATACATACATACATACATACATACATACATACATACATACATACATACATACATACATACATACATACATACATACATACATACATACATACATACATACATACAAACATTGAAGCACACTATAGCACTTCACGTTTTTTTCTGCGAGCGCAGGAAGCAAATATAAAAGTAGATCAGAGATAGATAACGCCAGAAACAGAGATAGATAACGCCAGAAACAGAGATAGATAACGCCAGAAACACAGACCTAAACGAGAGGAGAAAGTAAATAGAGATCAAACTATTTTTTTTTTAAACGAGCAAAAACAACTTTAACGTGTATTATTCTAATATTTCTGAATGTCCAGAATTTGGAGTTCTATATTTATGTTTACTTTTTATTTATTTTGATTTTTTAAACCACAATTTAAGATTTCACAGCTTGGCAAAAATTAAGCGTTGGAACATTGAGAACTTAATAACAGTTACCCTTTTTTTTTTTTTTACACATGATTCCTTTTGCACATTCTAGACCTCTTTAAGTAATGTTCTATATTACCAGTGTTTCTAAACTCGTTGGAACAGAGTTTCGAAATCTGCCAGCCATGGACTCCTTGGACGTCTGTGTACATAGCCTAAAAATCTGAATTGTATTTAAACCAAAATTATTACTAGGGACATTACCATAGATGTTTTAATTAAAAGAAATACAGTAAACTCTATTTTTTACATATTGTTTTTGTATTTTTGTATGACTATATGTAAGCTTAATGATTTTTCTTTTTAAAATGTATTACAAGGTATTTGTAAGCACACCTTTTAATTATGCGTCTGTGTGCATATTTTCTATAAAAGGGTTCGAAGGTTTCACCGGACAATCAAAGGGTTATACAGCCTTCACCGGACAATCAAAGGGGTCTATGGCACAAGAATAGTTAAGAACCTTTGCCTTCTCAGAGGTCCACGCCTGAGTTCACTTTTACTCTTGTAAACTTTCGTGGGATTTCAATGCTGTTGTGTGGATTTACCGAAAAAAATCATAATTTCATCGTTACATAGCAAAGATAATGATTTTCCACTGCTAAAATTACATGCATATGTAGCTGCAGTTCAAATCCCAAAAGAATTATCCTGTTCGGGGCTTTAACCATAACGTTATATTAAAATTTATGTTGTGAAATTCATAAATGATAATATAGACACTAGTTTAAGTGGCTATTCCAGAGTGTCTTTCCCGTGTTATGACAATAATGATGACCATAATGATGCTGCTGTTACGATGTTGATAATGATGATGATGGTGATGGTGATGATGGTGATGGTGATGATGATGGTGATTATTATGGAGATGATGATCATGATGATGATAACGATGATAGTGATGATGATGATGCTGATGGTGGTTATGATGATGATCCTGATGATTATTATGATGATGGTGATGATGATGGTGATGATAACCATGATCATGATGATGATGTTGATGATGATGGTGATAGTGATAGTGATGGTGATAATGATGGTGATGATGATGATGATGATAATTGGGATTAGGATCGTGATGGTGATGATGCTGACGATGATAATGGTGATGGTGATAGTGATGGTGAGGGTGATAATGGTAATAATGATTGTGATGATGATGATGATGATGGCCATGATGATAATGGTGATGGTGATGATGATAATGATGATGGTGATGATGGTGATAGTGATTATGGTGATAGTGATGATAATGATGATAATGGTAATGATGGTGATGCTGATGGTGATGATGATAATGATGATGGTTATGATGGTGATGATAGTGGTGATGGTGATGCTGATGGTGATGATGGTTATGATGGGTATGATAGTGGTGATGGTGATGGTCATGCTGATGACGTAGAGATGATGATAATGATGGTGATGATTATCATGACGGCTATGGTGATGGTGATGGTGATGATGCTGATGGTGATGGTAATTGTGATAATGATAACGATGATAATGATGATGGTGATAATTATGATGTATAAATGATGATAACTATGTAGATAATGATGATGCAGATGATGATGATAAAACTCCATACAACAAAAAGCTGACTGACAACAGCAGATGCATATTCAACAACGTCCCTCTTCCAATCGCATCAAACTTACCCTAATACGCGCCTTTTTCCCCCTTCACCTTTCTCCCAATTTTCCACATTGTACTCATCCTGGGTTTATTTTCCGAGAACTCTCAGGAGAATTCCGTAGCACTCTTTAGCTCTCCATGCGCCCGCAGCATCAGCGCATGCTAATGGGCTCGCCGATAGAGAACTCATGGAGTGGCCCTTCAGCTCATACTGAGTTTCCTAAGTGACCATAGCATACATTGGGGTGGGCAGTCGTGATTTGGGGGCCAAATTTTTCGGATCTTGCGATAATGGTTTTGGTAAAAAGGTTGAGGAAAATCCCCCTCCCCCCCCCCTTCCCCCCCCCCCCCCCCGTATTTTCCCTCCCTACACGCACTTAGACTTTGTAAAATAGAGGCGCGCTTTATTTGACACGTGCCGTTGTTTTAGATGGTCGCAGAATTTACATTTCTTTAATCAAGGTTTCTAGAAAAACAATTATAGTATACGAGAGAGTAACCCGTCAACGCATGGCGGGGTGGAATTATAACTTGCGCTTTCTGCTACATGTCCTGATGACATCACTATTTTCCCGCGTCATTACATTATTTTATATTACATTTCGATAACGTCAACTATGATGATGAAGGCGGCGATGATGAAAGAAAAGCAACAGAATTAAGTTTGGTTTATGGAGCCGCGCTAGCGTAGTGGTTACAACACCGCTCTGGCGACCGGGTGATTCAGGATCAAACCCGGGCGACGGCATTTGAGGATTTTTCGTCGACCGGGAATTGGACTGGATTAACTCGAGACTTGGCGAGAACATTTGAAGGAGTGTTGTCGACCAGGGATTGGCGGCTCCTGAGCCGACCCAGCTGCAATGGGTACCTCCGAAATCGGAGAGTATTTGCCTGAATGGCGAGGGACACCTGTCTCTGTACAAGTAAAAAGGGATACTCACGTAAAATCAATGTCAGGTTAGACATAGTAATAACCTGAGATTTCGCCTCGAGTATTAGCGGGCGTACGCGAAAAAAAAAAAAAAAAAAAAAAAAAGTTTGGTTTATTACTTAACAGGGAGCCACGGTAGCATAGTGGTTAGTGGACTGGCTTCCTAGCTCATTGCTCTATGGTTCGATCCCCAGATGAGGTGGGATTTTTTTAGACCGCAAACGGCTCCTGGGTCGACCCAGCCCCAACTGGGTACCAGAGCAACTGTGGGAAGGTTAAGGCGGCCGGCGTGATGCTGACCACATCACCCCTAGTGTGCCGATGGTCAAGAAAATATGGGCCTAACACCATATTCCCAAAATGCCTCAATGGGCGTGTAACGGGATCCTTTACCTTTTTTTTAATTATTTAACAGCTCTTTTGTCACTATATATATATATTGGTAAATGTACAGATATCTTTTTAAATTGTACCTTCGTACCTCACACAAAACAAAAACAAAACACACACACACACAAACAACTAAATTCCACAAACGTTTTATTACTCCGTCTCCGACTGACTATTTAAGGGCGTCTCGACTTGGGCGACTAAAATTCGACCTCCATATCATAAATTATTTGGGCGAAATCTGACGTATGGCTCCCTCTAATTCTTTGTTAACCTTCTAGTTTTACGAATTGTGATCATTTATTAACTACAGAAATGTAGAGAGAGAGAGAGAGAGAGAGAGAGAGAGAGAGAGAGAGAGAGAGAGAGAGAGAGAGAGAGAGAGAGAGAGAAGTCCTGGCAATTTTGCATACAAAAAACTAGCAAGAATACAAACCTACCACGAAAAAGGTAAGGCCTGAGCGTTCTTTTAATCGGTGTAAAATATAGTTTCCACGGCTACAAAGATGATGATGAAGACATGGACAGACCTTGTGTGACAGGAGGACTTGGCGTATGTTTGTTGAAGACCTATGTATGTTGAAGACCTATATTTGTTGAAGACCTATGTTCCTTGAATATAGGTTGATTATAAAGTATTGCTGACTTATTTTTTTTCTCTGCAGTAAAATCTGCGAGAATAATCGCTCATTTCAGTAAGATTTTAGTCATAAAATGATAATAAATAAACCCGCCCTATTGTGTCTGACGGTGATCCTCTCACACGCCAGCATAGCGCTGAATTTTGTGCAGTGCTAAAGCCTATAGAACGATCCCACGGTAAAAATCTAACACGCGTTTTAGTTTCGGTTTCGAAAACGTACTACCAACATTTAACATTTTGCCAGATCTGCTGCATACATTCTGCAGCCTAGCCTTATAATTAACGATTTTGCGGAAGTGTGCCGCAAAATAACTATCTGAATTAACGTATTCTGTCAACTTTAACGCAAAATTTAGTAGTAATCCTTACATTTTTTGGTAGTGTTACACGATACAATACAAATTATTAACGCCAATTCTTAACCCGCCACGCCAACACCCCGCTTCGCTTGACCCATTCTGCCATGCATATATACACGCTGCGACAAAGCCAACAGAGGTAAAACACGCAGACAATTTTATTGCCTCCTCGCGGTAATGTTCTGACGTCACAAAAACAAGTTAGTTATTTGAAAAATACATGCTGGCGAGATGAAAGAGAGGGAAAGACGGCGGTCTTGTGTAAAATATTTATTTGACGTTTGACTATGACGAAAATTGAAAATCTAACCCAATATGAATCTGACCATAACAATCATATGGTAGTATAGCTTAGAGTCCACTGAGCAAGAATGTGTTTTAAATAATATGATAGTCCCAGTATTAGACAAGTTATTGAGAAAATACTAAATGTCTACGGACGCTCGACCAGACAGACTGTTGTTCCTGCTTGTTTTTTTATAACGGTAGTGGGGACGCGAGCTTAGAAGAGAGGCATTGAGGAAATTCAAATTCGCTTGGGTAAAAAGAGTATAATAGGAAAAGGGGAGCGGTAGGAAAAATATAATCCAAAACGAAACATCTTTTTGTATTGGGCATAACTAAAGCAGACTGGCCAATAGACTACCAGACGCAGAGTATGTTTGGAATTGTTTTTGTTTTTCAAAAACTGCATTTGAATTCTGGTAGTCGCAAGCTTTGGATTGGCCAGTGCTACTAAATATTAGCAAAAAGCTTTCATTATTCATTGCCAGTTGAACAAAACTTTTATTCAGATTCGCTGAGAACTGCTGTGATAAATTTAAAAGTAAATTAAATAACTAAATAAGTATTTCACAGTCTGGACGGAGCAGAAGAAACGGAGGCCACTTCTTTGCAAGTCAGCGTCATTTGTTTATATTTCTTGATTTGTGAGGTTTTGTTTCCTGTTGCCAGCTGGTAACAGGAAACATGAGGAGTGACGATAACGCCAAGAAGTCTCCGACAATTCATGTTTGCTGTCAAGAGCTAACAGCAGGAGCTTGGGCGTGTGATGTGATATCGATATTTCTGCAACTACACACTATCTTATCATTCAACAAGAAACCCCAGGTGATATGTTAAGGACCTGGGTATATCTGACAGTTTCGTTTTAAATAAACACTGGTATTTCAAATCATACTCAGGAAGTTGATGGGGTATGATGACAATACAGCCCCTCATACACAGTGACTCTCCCTATTAGATGAATAAAGTGTAAGCTGTGAACATTCCAACAGGAACGACAGATATTAACTTTGTAGTTATTTGGGCAGATTGTCCACACAATTTTAGTTGATCTTTTCTGTAAACTATCTTGTCCTCATTTTCAAAGACCTGTCCAAAGATATGACTGGACAGGCAAAATAAATTGTACAAAAAATATCAAATTTAAAGAAAAACTTAACCACAGGTTTTTATTCACTTCCTCATAGAAACTTAACGTGTTTTTGTGTTGTGTACCATCATTTCATTTCTCCCCTAGACACTAGGTACATCATACACCAGACACTAGAGCCAAAATAGTGACCGTGTGAGATCTAGGGAGGTAGCGTTAGGTTCCCTGCACATAATTCATCATCATCATTTATAGTCAGGGGCCTACATGTGCTTGACCTCACACGGTTAATACATACACGGATTTCATTCTTTTAGGATACCATCATAACCTCCCCAGCAAAATCTAACTTTGCTACATTCTCCTCTTATCTGTTGCTTGTTGAAATTTTTGTAACTCTTAACTCTTGTTCTCCCGTTAGTTTCTAGCCTTCATGTTCTAAGCAGCCATTTTCTCTCTCTCTCTCTCTCTCTCTCTCTCTCTCTCTCTCTCTCTCTCTCTCTCTCTCTCTCTCTCTACCCTCCTTTTTTAAAGGGGGCATGAAAAAGTATCAAAGATTCTCACAACACGCGTTTAAAAAAAAAAAAAAAAAGTAATGGTAGAGATTAATTGAAAAACATCAAAAAAAGTCATCTGTAAGTTTAATCTCTGACGTCACGTATTTGCTAAAAACAATAAAAAAAAGTGCTGTAAATTTTCAACTGTGAGATATACCATACACCTCTTAGGAGTCGTGATGTTTAGAAGAAAAAAAAAAGGCCCGAAACTATGCACCTGCAGTCTTATGATGTTCGTGAACGACCTAATAGGAAGCCAAAGCAATCGAAGCCTGACATGTGAAACTGAAAAAGACAGCTCCACCTCTCCACCCCTCCCCCCAAAAAATACAGACGGCAGCAACAAGCAATAGTCCAACGGCTGTGTTACACGTGGAACATACAAATATAGAACAACGAAGATATGTTGCTTGGAACTAATGTACTGTATCATTCTTCCTTTCTCTATAAATATTGTGCCACGCACTGTTCGCTTCCTTGTTCTGTTTATTTAGTGCAGAACTCGAATACTTCCTTTCTCTATACATTTAGTGGCAATACTTCCTTTCTCTATACATTTAGTGGCATATACTGTCAACTTGGTTTATCTTAGTATTTACTGTATACTTGCCCCCCGTGTTGTTGCCGGGGGTTTCTGAAGAGGCAAAGAAAGAATACATGGCGACTAATGTGAGGTTGTGTATGGGGTTGGCAACCTCATCATGTAAAAACAATTTAACCGGCACTGCAAGAGAATTTGACTGGTTGTTGCAGGCTTCCTGCAAGCGGACCAGCTGCAGTTGTAGCTCCATGCTCCGTAAGAAGCGCAAAAGAAAACGATGATGATAATTGTTTACTTCCTTTATAAATGTTTGTGCCAACGACTTTATTTACCGATATATTTAGTAGCAAGTACTGTATGCTTCATTCATTCATTCATTCATAACCCTCCACTCCCAAAGGAGCATAGGCCCTCAACAAACACATGCCAAGTCCTCCTGTCACGTGCCATCATCTCAAGTTCTTTCCACGTTCTCATCATTTTCACATCTGTTTCCAGCTCTTCTCCATGTGCTTCTTGGTCTACCTCTGCCTCTCTTGCCCTGGGGGTTACAGAACAAGGACTGCTTTGTAATGCTATCAACAGGTTTCCTCAGTGTGTGTCCTATCCATCGCCATCGTCTTCTTCTCATCTCTTGTTCCACTGGCACTTGTCAGGTTCTTGTCATCAGTTCTACGTTGGTAACTTTGTCATACCATTTTAATCCTTCTATTCTACGCATGTATGCTTAATGCATGCACTATATACTTGAAGCTGTATATTCAGTGCCAAGTACACTCTGTATAGAGTTGCTTATCATTTCATGTATCTATATATTCAGTGTCGAGTACTGTTTACTTCATGTCAGGATTGTGGAGTCACTCACAAAATTTTCCGACTCCTGAAATTTTAAAAGCCCGACTCCAATTACAGTTGTTTACTAGTCATACGTGAGATTCTCTATGGTGCGGAATGATGGAGAGTAACAGAGAAGGAAATGTCGAAACTGTCCTCCTTCCACACAATCTGCCTAAGGACAATTCTCCGAATCCTTTATGCCAAACACCATCAGCAACCAAGAACTACTTATTCGGAGTAATCAGGACGACATGCACACCATCATAGCTGGCAGACGCTGGAATTGGGTTGGCCACGTACTCAGAATAATACCATCACAAGAACAGCTATGCTATGGACCCCCGAGGGAAAGCGAAAGAGAGGCCGACCAAAAACAACTTGGCGGAGAACTGTGGAAGCCGAGATGCAAAGAATGAACCAGAGTTGAGGCACTGTACGAAGGATGGCCGCCGACTGAGCAAGGTGGAATCAATTTGTTGCTGCCCTGCAGGACGCCACCAGGCGTGATGGCCGCTGACTGCTTTGACGGTTGGCGGTTATGGATCAAAGAAGAAGACTAGTCATACGGCATAAAATTCGGAGTCGGAGTCTGGACATTTTTTTCCGACTTCGACTCCGACCACTATAATAAAGCGACCGACTCCACGATTCCGACTTCACAGCCCTGTTTCCTGTATCTATATGTTTAGTGCCACATACTGTATACTTCATTTATCTGTATATTTAGAGTCATGTACAGAACACTTCCTGTATCGATCTGCTTAGAGCCAAGTGCTTTTTTACTTCCTTTATCGATACATTTAGTGCCAAACACTGTATAAAATCAGATCATGTACACATCAGATAGCCACATTGCCAATGACACTTGTACAAAGTTTACAATTGAACTCACCTATGCACACTGGATTTGTGGACAATGAAAAGGCAATGACAGTGGTGACGGAGAGTCACTTAGGAAAATGATAAGGAAATTTAGAGTTGCTTTGAAGATCATTAACATAATAAAGAAAACATCTGAAGACAAGGCATACGGAATTCTTCATGTATATAAATTACAAAATTAAATTGGTATGAAATCAGTTTTACAAGTTAACGGTACACAAGAAACAAGGGACGTTTCGGGTTTTAACCTTCGTCAGCCACAGTTACGAACAGGTGACAAGGACAAGAATTACTTATAGGTACTACAAAAATATATGATAATGAAGAACACACCAAATGAGCGATACAAGCAGATGGAACAACGGTGCTGATCGAAACCAAAACAATAATAATGCAAGAAAATCGTAAAACCAGAAAGGCATATCGAAACAAGAAAGTAAATAATCTACGAAACGAAGACAGGAATGAACAACACTATAAAAACAAGTAAAAAGTCACTTAGCTGGATCCAAGAATGATACAATATAGATGGCTGTGAAAGCAAGCGTCATGCAGACGTCATGAAGGACCATTTACAAAACTGTTTGAAATAAGAAATGGGAGTGCGACAGGGATGCCTCTTGCCACCATTTCTCTTATTCCTGGTTATAGATTCGGTAATGAAAAAACTTCGACATCAGCCATGTCACAAAATGGGGCGATCAGCTTCGATCTTTATTTCACTCCGGCAGTATCTGTACATTTGTGGTACTGATTTTATTGTGGGCTTTCATTTGTCGCACTTTCTTTCTTTATTTTTGTGCTATGTGTAGCAGATATTATGTATTTTCCTCCTTACACCCTTCTCAGGGATAAGTAGACATGTCTGGTTGTTATCCATTTCTCCCAACGTTGCAAGGAGTGGCAACGACCTAACCATGTTGGCTATCGTGGGCGCAGCCGATATCAGTATACATATTAACAATTTAAATTGCCACAGCGCAGTGCTTAATCACTGATAAGACGCGGGTACGCGCATCACAAAAGCTTGGAATACGGGGAGACAACTGATGGACAGACACAGATAAGAGATTACTTTCTGATCAAAGTAATGATGGCTACATTGGGAACACGTTGTTATATGTGTTTACTGACATGTTCGTAAGTTTGTACCCAAGGGCAAGCGGATGTGTACAACCCATTTTCAGAAAAGTAATGTTTGAAATTTTGCATTAGCTGAGTCATGCAAAAGATTCAAATCAGATTGGCTGATTCTTTGAGGCGCGCATAACAAACGAGTGGGAAGGCAGTGGATATAATCTGACCATTTTCTCAAGCTATTTCACTTGAGAAATCACTCACCAAGATACCAGACCTTGCTACAGTTAAGAATTAGAATTCAGAATTCCTTCTTAACATACAGGACCCCTTTTATTGGAGTATTTATCAGGACTTACATTATATCCCAGGAAATCTCTAGCAATTTAAATAAGGAAACCGGGACTGCGGAAACTGAAGTACCATACACGAAGTTAGAGAGGAAACGTATTAAATTAACGACACCCCAGACGCGTGTAAGAGGCCGATTCAAGTCTCTTTTATTCATCTGAGCAAAACGTTTGTGAGCCAGTATTGGCTAAGTTGTGATTTACATTTCATATTTTATTACTAACATGTGAACTAACATATATATATGTATATATTACCAAGTGAAGTTTAATATGTGAAACTCGCAATTGGATGTCACAGTAATTTGAGGCTGGCAACCTCAACGTATAGAATGATGATTCATGAACCACCACTGCACGGGCTGGTGATTGCTTTATTGCTAGTTTCGTAAAGAGAACTAAAAGCATAAAGTAGTCCCAGGTTCCATACAGAGCAGGGAAGGAAAGATGAAAGAAATGATGTACATTTTAAGTATAATACTTACATTTTCAAAGCATTGTAAATGTCCATATAAACATATTCACTTTAAAAATTAATGTAAGTTTTCAAGCTTGAAACTAGTGTAAATGTCTATGTGAAAATATTCATTTTAAAGATAATGGAAGTTTCAAACTTTTCAAATCAGTGTAAAACATAAATGAAAAAAACTTATTCAATTTATATTGTGAACACTTTTCATTCAGTGGAGATTTATATGTAAACAGACTCTATCTGTATTATTAACCTTTTCATTTAAATGTCATGTAAAGCTAAAGCTATTCTGTTTAAATGTAAAGAAAGTTTTATCCCGAGGGATTAAATTTAATTCTCATCGAGGGTAAGTTTTGATTTAATTGGGATGGTGGTATAGGAAGAAAGGAACCTGTAGTGAAATTGACAGAGATACAACGGTAAAATATCTCCAAAGATAACATTTAAGGATAAAAACATAATGCGTAGGCTGCGAATAGTACATGATCGCCTAGACCGCGGGTCATCATCCTCCATAATAATTGACTTGCTAGACAGGAGGGGAACGGCGGATCAAAAAGGAAAAAAATATGACTGGAAAGATTGCGTGAGACTAGAAAGGCTAAGGAGACGCAATTGGGGGGGAAACGGAGAAAAGTCACGTTTCCCAAGTTGACATAAAAAGTAAGCAACTCGACAGAAGGGACCATAGATATGTTACGCCACAGTCATTTGTTGGACGCTTTTGCGCGATACCAAGGCCTTGATTTGAATTCAGCGGCTAAACGCAGATGTTAGGAATATTACAAAAATTAAAAAGTACTTTTTTCTTAATATTAATGTTAGGAATATAAAAATTAGCTGGCCGGATGGCCTATTCTGAGCAGTGAACTAATATGTTCTTAATTTTACAGACGGATAGATAATATTGAAGATAATGACAAAAGACAGTGTTGTTCACAGCATCGACAGACTGTATTGAATCTAAAAGTGTCGCTAATGGCACAAAAAAACACGACTTTGGGACGCAGGTGTTCAAATTACTTAGTATGGAGGAGAGGGTTTTTGGGTGGTAGCTGTGTCTAAATATAACTTTTAACGAAAAAATTTTGGAGGGGAGAGAAAGGTTGGTTCAAAAATCAAGTACATTTTGTAGAAACACAAGTAGAGACGGACAGACTAACAGATAAACATCCATACTTGACTGAAGCATGACTGAAATGACTTTAGTGTAGGAAATTTGAAATTCAAATAAACCTATGCAGTGATTGGCCACAGACAAGCATATCATCGGCGCTTAGACGCGGATTTGGGGTCATTTCTCAATAGTTGTTCAGTGATAGACACAGATTTCAAAGTGTGGTGATTTCCATATGAAAGAAAGTGTAATAAATTTAGGGACGCCATACTATAGCCAGCAGCTCAGCTGAGTTTTGCTAGCAGTTCTGTGTTATTTATTCATAATCTGGTAAGATTGAAATTATTTCCTTATATATTTTGAATATTGTTTCATGTTCGAGTGATTTGATACTGCCATATCGAAATCTAGCCTTACAAACAAGTAGGGATTTGCTCTAGACCCCCCGCCCTAGTCAGGGTCTAGGGACCAACAATGTACATAAACTCCAGCAAGGATTATGCAAGACAGATCAAGTGTTGAGAATAATGAAACATATTACCTATCCTCTTTTAGGGCAGACAACTAATAAATATTTTTCAGAACCTATAGTCTGGGAGGATCTATCTGATGTAAAACCACCATGGTAAATGTGCTGTTTGGTCAGAGAGATCTGACCTGTCTGTATGATGTGGTTGTTGTGTCAGTGTTGTGTCCAGACGTGGGTAGAGAATAGATTTTGACACATGGCCCATACTTTGATTGCAGAGCTGTGAGTTTCTGTTGTCAACAAAGCAGTGACTATTCAGTTGGTGACTTTACTCGAGTGTATCTGTGCAGTACTTGTGACAGAGACCACCATTATTGCCCGCCAGCACGGAGAGGTGGGACCACCTGATTTCAGCACCAGAGCTACAACGACAAGATGAGTGAGCCTCTGGTCTGCTGGACATTCACCAACGCTGTGTAGTTACTAATACCCTCATAAAAATTCCCACCATTTTCTGGACACTGTGTAGTCAATATAGACAGGTGTGATGAGGCCACCCCAACAGCACAAACATTAAATATCCTCCCAAGTAGATGACTACTAGAACATTTTAATAAAACTAACTAGTATAGTACATATATATGTACACTATTGCATTTATGATATAATATTCCATGCATTTCTTTCATAATCTCTAAATCTTTTTAAGTTCTGGTCAACCTAAAAAATTGATCCAGAACAAAATAAATGTAATATAATTTTATCAAAAAAAATTTACACACGTGAGTTAGTTCAGTGTATTTTAACATTTATTAATATTATTAGTCTTGTTAAATATCTGTGGGTATATCTATAACCTATTACACCACACTACATATCATAACCCTAGACACTTTACGTAGCCACATTCATTAAAAAAAATTAAGTGTGAGGTCGTAGTGGTAGCAAGAAAGGCCTTCTGACAATTCACAACTACATTTTATCTCAGGAGCCTTCACAGCTGGCCTCATACAATTACATTTAGTAATATCACCATCATACAATACCATCAACACCACTACATAAATTGGGGTCTTGTCCAGGGATAATTAGCCCAACAGTAATATTAGGATCTCCTGGTGGGAGAAATAAAAGTAGGGAAATAAATTGTAAAATTCCCTTTAAAATTAAAAGTGTCCCTACAGATAAAAGTTGGTGAATCTTCACAGCCAGTAATAATTAATTAGTTAACTGGTTAGTTAGAATTGGTTAGACTATAGTCATAAGAAGTACTTAGTGTATTTACTGGTTAGAGATTTATCTTGTATATTATTATATTGTCTAAAAAGTATGGCGGAGCTGGCAAAATTTAGATCAGCTGCTGTGCTCACCGCGAAGGAGATGGGAATGGATGGTCAAATTTTAATTCAATACGTAACGGCTGAATGTGATAAATATATTGAACG
The DNA here is from genome assembly GCA_024509875.1 of Oreohelix idahoensis. Taxonomy (NCBI): domain Eukaryota; kingdom Metazoa; phylum Mollusca; class Gastropoda; order Stylommatophora; family Oreohelicidae; genus Oreohelix; species Oreohelix idahoensis. Next base: position 345,536 of record JAMPIV010016750.1, read on the forward strand.
GGAAGAAAGGAGATTAGAAAAAGAGGCTGAAAGAAAATTGGAGTCTGACAGGTTGGTTGAAGAGAAGAAGTTAGAGGCTGAGACTAAGAGGTTGCAGATTGAGGCTGACAAAGAGGCAAAGGCATTGGAGGCAGAAGAAAAACGACAGCAAAGGGAGGCAGAAGAAAAACGACAGCAAAGGGAGGCAGAAGAAAAAAGGTTGACTGCCGAAAGGGAGGCAGAAGATAGAAGGTTGCAACGGGAGCACGAATTACGACTAAGGGAGCTGGAATTACAAGGCCAGGCTCCTGAAAATGGTGCCAGCCCTTTTGCCTCAGATGCTACGCCCAGTCTGGGAGCCTCAAACTCAGCTATGGGGTTTCATTTAGACCATTTTGTTGAAAAAGACGATGACATAGAGGGGTACCTAGGACGTTTTGAGTTATTAGCTACTACATATGGGTTAGAGAGAGAGAGGTGGAGCTTAAAGCTATCACAGGGATTGAGAGGTACTTCTTATGAAGTATTTGCCAAAATGAACAGGGAAGACCAAGACAATTATGACATGTTAAAGCAGGCTTTGTTATTAAGGTACGAGAAGAATGGTGAATTTTATCGTAAGAAATTTAGAAATGCTAAACTGTTGTCTGGGGAGACATACCACCAATTCTCTGCTAGACTAGAAACCTATTTGGAGAAATGGACGGCTCTGGGGAAGACCCAAGATCTTAAAGAAATGATCATGATTGAGCAATTGAGAGAGTCCATGGCTCCAGACATGAGAAAATTTCTCATGGAACAAGGTGCAGAGAAGTTGGGGGAAATTTTAAATGTTGCTGAGAGGTATCAGGCAGCCCAGGCAGAGGTAAGTGGTGCTAAAAAGAAGCACATAGACAATTTTAAAGCTCCACAGCAATTTAATAAATTTGATAATAGAGAGCAGGGAAATAAAGGTAGGACAAACTTTGAGCGGCCAAGAAATGACTATCGCGACAGAAACTCACAGTTCAATGACCAAAAGTTCAATGAAAGAAAACCGTTGAACCAAGGAAAAAGATGGTGTAAATGGTGCAAGAAGGATAACCATAACACCGAATTTTGTAGAAGGAAACCTTCAAACATTGCTGCAATGAAGTCGGGGACTCAAAGATTAAAGGTTAATCCTAAAGGACAACAGGAACCTTATCACCCCCCAGTTTGTGAGGATGTTATTTGTAATGGGGTCACCATAAGGTGCCTTTATGATACAGGTTTGGATTATGATTCAGTTGTGAAGTCTAGCCTAGTGGACCCAAGTCAGTATACCACAGAAACAGTGGAAATACAAGGGGCGACCAGGACATACCACTCATGACACTTCCCATCGCAAGGATAACGGTGAAAACTCGCTATGTGGAAGGAGAAATCAGAGCAGCAGTGATAGATGAACCAATCTACCCTCTGATATTGGGGGTGTAGATACGTCTTCTTGGGGAATCCCGAGAAACCTGTGATCATGGCGACAGTGCAGACCAGGTCACAGAAGAAGGAGGAAGAAGGTGAACCTATAAATGCTCATCCAGAGGAGATGAGGAAGGCGCAGGCTGAGGATAGGACACTCAAGCCCTGTTTTAAAAAATTGCCCAAATGCCACACACCTCCGAGCAAGGGGGAATATTTCATGAAGAACAAACTCTTATACAGGAAGGCCGGAACTGGAACAAATGGTCACAACCAGCTGGTTCTTCCCACTTCATATAGAGATAAAGTGATGGAACTCGGGCATGCGATTCCCTTCAGCGGTCACATGGGGATCAGCGCCACAGGACAGCGTATAGCTTGTCATTACTTCTGGCCAGGGATAACGGAGGATATAAAAAGATATGTCAAATCCTGCCCAGAATGTCAAAGGGTAGCTCCAAAGCACTGGACTGCTCCTGCAACTCTAGGGGAAATGCCCATAGTGGGAACACCTTTTGAGAGGGTTGCAGTGGATATTGTAGGACCTCTCACTCGGACCAAGAGGAGGAACAGTTACATCCTTACTCTGGTGGACACTTGTTCTATGTGGGGAGAGGCGGTAGCCCTGCCATCAATTGATTCAAAACATGTAGCAGAGGCACTACTTACAATATTTACCCGATTAGGATTCCCGCATCAAATCTTGACGGATAATGGTTCTCAGTTCAAGGGGAAACTAACGGAAGAAGTTTTTAAGCTATTTCAAGCCAGGCACTTTCATTGTAGTCCGTACCATCCACAAGGGAACGGCCAGGTAGAGAGGTTCAATGGGACTCTCATTTCTATCCTGAGAAAGCTGGCACACGAAAAACCGGATCTGTGGGATCAATTCCTGCCCGCCGCATTGTTTGCGTACCGGGAGGTACCACATAGTTCAAAGGGATGGCTCCCGCAACTCTGCTATTTGGGAGGCCAATAAAAGGTCCTTTAGAAGCTTTATTAAGGACCTGGACAGATGAGAAGGCGGAAGAGACTGTTACCTCATCGTATCAATATGTGAACGAACTGACCACTCGTTTGAAAGCTGGATGGAAACTGGCAAATGATAATTTGAAACAAGCCAGGAAGAAACATGCAGCATATTTTAATAGGAAGGCAAAGGACAGGGAACTGGCAGTCGGAGAGAAGGTGCTGCTTCTACTACCCGGAAGCCAGAATAAATTACAAATTGGTTGGCAAGGTCCATATACGGTTCTAGAGAAGGTGTCTAGAACAAACTATAAAATTGACAAAAAGGGGAAGGAAAAAGTTTATCATGTAAACCTGTTAAAGAAGTATCTGGACAGACCACTCCAGGAAAGCACCCCCTTATTGACCTTAGCTATTGCAACCCAGATGCAAAAAGAACCACTCACCTCACATGAATACCCATTACATCCTTGTGAAACAGCAGCACAGGTAAAAGTCAGTAAGCACCTGACTAAAAACCAGAGGGAGAGAGTTCTACAAGTTCTGGAGGAACATACAGATGTATTAACAGATAAACCAGGCCATACAAATTTGCTACAGTATGACATGAAACTGGTAGACTCAAACCCAATCTGTATGAGAGCCTATTCTATTCCGTTCGCGAAGGAGAAGGCATTGAAGGAAGAAATAGAGTATTTGTTGAAGGAGGGGATTATTTCGCACAGTGAATCATCTTTTAGTTCTAGTGTCGTTTTGTTGAGAAAACCGTCTGGGGAACACAGACTGGGCATAGATTACAGGAAACTGAATGCTGTCACAGAAGGACAAGTGGATCCATTACCAGACACAAAACAGTTATTTGCCAGACTGAACAAGGCAAAATACATTTCAAAGGTGGATCTTAGTAAAGGCTATTACCAGATCCCAGTGAAGCCTGAAGTGAGACCTTATTTGGCTTTTAGCACTTCGGATGGACATTATGAATTCAATATGCTACCATTCGGACTGAAAAATGCTCCGAGTGTGTTTTCAAGGATGATGCGCAAATTGTTGGATCCCCTGAATAACCCATGTATCACGAATTTCATGGATGATATTCTCGTCGCCACAGAGACATTTGAAGAACACATTGAAGCTCTGGAGATGTTGTTTGATAGACTTCGGGAGGCGAACTTAACTGCTAGGCCAACAAAATGTTGTATTGGATGCAAAGAGTTGGAATTCTTGGGGCACACTGTATATCAGGGTAATATGACCCCTGATCCCTAAAGAACTGGAAAAACTGCAGAGAGCACCTAGGCCACATAAACAAAAAAAAAGACGTGCGATCATTCGTGTGTCGTTAATGCAGATTTTATCAGAAATACATCAAAAATTTTAACGCTATTTGTGCTCCTCTGACTGATCTGACTCGCAAGGGACTTCCAGATAAAATTATTTGGACTGCACAATGTGAACTAGCGTTCCAAGAGTTAAAGGAAAAACTCACTAGCAAGCCTATTCTCAACTGCCTGCTTATGCAAAGCCGTAAATTGAATAAGGCGGTAGTTAGCGAAAAAAAGAATGTTTAGCGTTAATCTAGCAATAGAGGTAGATAGATAGATAGATAGATAGATAGATAGATAGATAGATAGATAGATAGATAGAGAGAGAGAGAGAGAGAGAGAGAGAGAGAGAGAGAGAGAGAGAGAGAGAGAGAGAGAGAGAGAGAGAGAGTTGAAGGGGCAGACAGTGATATCAAACTAAGGATACAGAAGTCAAGAGGAACTTTCATTGTATAGTGAAATATACGGAAATCAAACGAAATCAAGTACAACACAAAAATAAGAAGGTTTAACACATACTCGTATATCAAGTCAATCTTATTGTATGGCTCTGAAACATGGAGAACAACAAAAACAACAACCAGGGAGTTATAGACTTTCATAAATGGGTATATGTGTAGAATAGAAAGATTGACGTGGTACAAGATCATCAATGTGGACGTGATCACAAGAACCAAACAAATGCCAGTGGACCAAGAGATTTAAAAAAAAAAAAACAAAGAAAAAAAAAATGACGTCAATATGTAAAAAATGCATTGACGAAAACCGTTGATAGCTGTACATGGCAGTACTTATTCTGGAATCCACAGAGTATGATAAGCAGACGCAGAAAGAAAAACACACGGAAAAGAAACCGGAGACAGAAACGACAATGAATGTCTAAAACTTTGCTTCTTAACCAGGGGGTACATGAACACTTAGGGGTGCACAACGCGACCTTCTAGGTTTTTGAGACACGTCAGATATTTTAGAAGGCGAATCATCATAAACACAATGCATCACACAGAACACAAATGTATTTGTACAAAATAGAACATCGACAACTTAAATTCATTACCAAAAATTAGTAACTCTTTTTAAAATAACATTTCTTTTTTCAAACATAGTTGAAGAGAAGACACAACAGAAGACTCATGAATCTAGTAATACTCACGATTACTATCACACGTAAAAAGTTTTCATATTTTCTAATATTTATTATAAAATATTTAAAGCATATTTTAAATGATTTGGCTGTCATGCTTGAGTTTTGAATATTTTGTACTTAAAATATTAACCTTTTTCAAACAGTTTTGAATATTGGTCTAGATTATATTCAAAAGAATTATTTTCACTATGCCTTCAGCTGCATGAAAAAAATGCTGCAAATTTCTCATAATTCAAGTGCCTCTGGCACCCAGTTTCCCATTTCCCGGGGCTCAATACAAATACGTGTACTTAATTATATAAATAAAATGGCATTTTTTATTTCAGGTAAAAAAAGGCACACGTTTATTTCTTTTTCGCATTTCTGGAGTATTTTGCGAAGTAGAAAAACACGAAAATGACTTTCCACATGTTCCATAAATTTTAAGTGCCCTGAAACATCCAGCGCTGTTCTTTCGTATGTGTATGTGTGTGTGTTTGGGTGTGTGTGTGAGTGTGTGTGTGTTAGAGAGAGAGAGAGAGAGAGAGAGAGAGAGAGAGAGAGAGCGTGCACTCGTGTGTGTACATTTCCATTATACACACATTTATTAAATTCGCGATAGCACTACAAATAACAATATGATACATGCATTGTGACAGAAATATGTGTGATAAAAAGTAATGAATCTCAGTATGAACATAACGGAATTTTAAGGTTCATGTTTTGCAAATGTTCTGATGAAAAATGAAAGACCTTTACACTTGAGGTAATTTTCAGGCTTAAGATATCTTCTGTTTTCCTTTAACAGCGACAGTGGGACTTTCAAATAATTGTATCGATGTCCGAACATCTCCCCATTCGTCCCACCACATTACTCTCACAAAAAGTAATGTTTTAGATTACTCTTATAAAGGATTATTGTTAAATATTCACAAGCAAGTTTAGCAACCAGTAATATTATTTTTAGGTTCTACGCAAACAGTGACGCTCTCACGAAAGTCACGAAGTTGGCCTCAAGAGTTTAAAGGTTAAGGTATTCCAGATTTAGCGTAATTGGAACGTCATCTGGAAGCAAGAGCTAAAGAATTATTGTGCTCATACAGCAGCGGTTTCTATAGCAATGAGTGTCACGTGATGTGGTTACCAGCACCAGTGTTGCCACAGCTGGGTATTTTTTACTAGATCTGGGTTTTTTGGCATCCGTCTGGGTATCTGTGTATTTTCTTTCCAAATCTGCATTAATCTGGGTATATTTGACAATTGACATTTACAATGTATGTATATTCTGCGCACTGAGCATTATACATTATATTTATATTATAATTAAATGTAAAAAAATATGTGCTATATATTTTTTATTCCACTTAAACTTAATTCTTGTTTTTAAACACATCAACGACGTTGTTTTTTTTTTTACTCTTTTACATCAGCTATCTTCCTATTATTCTGTTAATGGCTGTCATCTACAATACTCAGTCATTTGTGCGATGTGTTTTAAAGTATTCTTTTTAAATTTTAGACTTAAGCAGATAAACAGCATATTGTTTTGTTGTTGTTATTATAAGATTATAAAAATGAGCGATGATGAAGGTACGCTTGGTAGTTGTAGCAGAGTGACGACACACACGTCACCTCACTCCTCAGCATGCGTCGAAAGAGAGTTTTCGAAGGTTAACTTAGTTAAAACTAAACAAACGAACAAGCTTTTGTGTGAAACAGTTTCCAATCGAATACTAGCCAAGCAAGCAGTCGCCGAAGATGGAGTTTGTTAAATGTTTAATCGTAGTAAAAGCGTGGTTGAAGATGTGCGTGAAGGACGTTGTCGACAGAGATATGCAAAGATTTTGGAACTCCACAATCAAGATTCCACGTTGTCAATTCATGCATATGATCTTGACGAAGGAGAAGTTGTCGACATAGATGCCGAGTCGCTGACAAGTGACAATTTTCAACAGCAACGAGTTACAACTAACATTTTATATTTGATTTGAGGAACATTTTGTTAATGTAACTACTGTAAGTTTGTTACTGTTAAAATATCTCATTTTCAAGAGTTTATATATTGGGGTGTTAATACAATCATTTTTATATAATTGTGAATTTTTGGTAATAAAAATTAAAATTAAAATAAAGAAATATTAAAAAATTGGTAGCACACAGCTTATTTCTGCTAAAGTTGCACTAAAAGATAGTGTAAGCATCGTCTATCACGTGTATTTGAGGCATAAAATAATCTGGGTATTTCTGGGGTTTTTTTAAGAAGAAAATCTGGGTTTATCTCTAGAACTTGAGTGGCAACCTTGACCAGCACCATGCACAGTGTGATATTAGTCGCCTGTTACGACAGTGCTCGTATTCTTCCTTTGTCTGCTCAGAGATACCTGGTAACTACACCAAAGTTTGATCATTGGATGCTCCTATCAGTTCTGTTGTTGATGTTATAACTATGTCATAGTACAGGGCCTAATGTGGGCAGGACGTTCAGGGCCGCTGCCCTGAGCGCAAACGGCAAGGGAGCGCCGGATCGGGAGAGAATAAAAATTATTTTTTCGTTCAAGGGAAGTTTGATTTTTCTCCAACTGTAACATAATTCGCCCAGGCCAGAGCATGCAATATCAATCTTTTATAAGAAGTGCTAAAACCAAAGTCTGACATGTTTTTTCTTTACATTTTGAATTTAGTTGTTATCGTGTTTTTTATTTTATTTTTTGTGTGTATTTTTGTATTTGTAAATAATAACAATATACAACTGATTTGCAATTTTATTCACGAATCTGAATTAATTTTCTAGTAGAGTTTAATTACCTTTCGGGACTAGAAGTGTGTGGGAAGGGCGTATGTCAAACCAGTTGCAGACCGTCCTAAGACCGGCTCTGTCATAGTATCACTCTGTCGCTTAATTTTTTTTTCTGTCGTAGTCTGGTTCTCGTGCCTTTTGTTCTTCTTGTTGGTACAGTATTTTCATCTGCTCCTCTTTTATCACATGGGCATGGATTGTCTAGTGTTTGCTACTTGTCACTGTGAAAATGTTTCCTTCATTAACTCTTCTTAAGGATTCTTCATTTCCTATGAAACATGTGCTCCTAGAATCCTTAACATTATTGAAATAAACCAAATATCTGCCCTAAAGAGACACTGGTTCAATTTATCACTTCAGCACGTTCTTCATTATGTTTGTTTGACACGGGTTTACAATGTTTGCTATTAATTCATCAGAACCTCATGTGTTATTTGTTTTTTATATTTCAAACCGAAAAAAAAATAGTAGAAGATGTTAAATTTTTATTCACTCATTTATACCTTGCCCTTTAACGCTCAATGGAGCATGAGTCTTCAACAAATTCTCGCTGACCCGTTCTGTGCCGTTCGTTCACTGTCATTTTGTGTCCTCTATATGTTTCTATGACGTATTCATGCTTTTAAATTTTTTTTGGGATTTATGTTTCTTAAAGGATGGGTTAGCTGAAATCTCGCACAAAGGTTCTTAGTAACCTTCGACGACATGCATGATATAATACACTTCTGCTATTCTTTCCTCTAATTTCAGGCCTCAGGCACAATCGGGCCTTGTTAAAAGTAGCAGTAGGAAAAAGGTAACAGTTACTTACTTTCTTCAGATAAAATGCTACAAATATTTTTAATATGTTATATCTATTGGTTACAACGAAGCTTTCTGCTTCACGGGAAATTTACACAGCTCATTGAGATCATAACTGAAGTGAGGCTACGGAAGCCTGGTGTCACCATTTGTCTCTTCTTCTTCGTCATTGACTAGACTGAAGACAACATCAATCAACACAAATTTACATTCAGAGCACTCTTGACAAAACAGCTTGAGGATCTAGATCTTGGTTTTTCAGCCGGGGTTCCACGGAACCCTAGGGTTTCGCGAGAGGTCGCTAGGAGTTCCGCAAGAGATTGTAATTTAAAAAAAAAAGAAAATAAACGTCATTTTTTTAACTTTGTGCGCCGGACGATGTTAGCGCTCACAGTGGTGGGGGGCAGTGACCGAGCAGCCCTAGTGCCCTTGATATATAGAGTGACGACAACTAAAATTTGGCCGCCATTTTCGGTCGTACCCGTATTGCAGGAAAATGGACCCGATCATGAGTTTCGGACCCAATTTGCATTTTCGTTTAGGTTAGCTAATAATTTGAAATAAAATTAGATGGAAATACAGTAGCACATATTTGTACTATTATTTGTATTTCAAATAACAAAACAAAAAGAAGAAAACTAGTTTACTTACCGGTTTATTGAAAAGAATCAGTAGCGTGGATTTTTTACACATACTCCGTTGAAGTTTATATTCCGTTAGAATTCCACTATTTAGCAACAAAGATGTTATTATAGTTTTATTATATAACTTTATTATTATATTAGTTTCTTCTTGATTTTGTTTGTTTTTTGTTTTTTTGTTTATTTATTTAACGTATTAGCATAATTGTGATTGTCCCTATTTACAATGATTTGACAAATGTGATGCCACTTTCTCATCGGCAGTTTTTCATATTATTTGGAATTGAAAACAATATATATCCTAATTATAACCCATCAGAGGTTGAACGGGATATTTTTCTTCATTAATTTAAAAAAAATTAAAAAAAAATCTTACTCGACGCTTATTCCCGCTACTAACCCAGGTATTGTCGACAAAAAATGGCGTCCACGTCGTTCAGCCTCGTTTTCGATTCTGACTCAGTTGACGTCACTCTATATAGAAATACAGGCACTAAGCAGCCCCATGCGTCAGTGCTCAATAGGACCGTGTTCCCTCTTGCACAAACCATATGTCATTAGCATCTTGTAGAGTAGAAGTTTGTGAGAAGACTTTTAGGCCTACTTGGATAAGGTTAAAAAAAAAATTAAAGTAGAAAATTAAAAAAGGAAAGAAAGTGAAGTGTCTTCTGCTTAAATACTACAGACTTGCATTAGAGTTGATAATCTTTGTTGGGAGACGGAACCACTCAAAAATATTAGACTAATAGGTTGGACAAAATAAACAGATCCACGGACAATTTTTTTTAAAATTATTATATTTACAACTTACGGATCATACTAAGGTATCATGAGATGTAGGTATAAACAATTTTATGCAGGGATTCCCTGAGACCTGAAAATTATTTCAAGGGTACATCCAGGATTAAAAGGTTGAGATAGGCTGATCTAAATTAATTAAGTCGATGACCTGAATCTTCTGTCTCATAATCGTAACTAGATGCAAGACAAAATAAAATACTTGATGACAGGTGACAGCAATTTGTTTCAAAAATACATGGAGACAAGACACAGATTTTGAGAATAAATGTGACTGACGATTGCTATATTTCACTCGGAGAAACATCCCTACAAAACGTGCAATCATTATTATATCTTGGAAGCAATGTTAATAAAAATGGAGTAACATAATATGATGAATATAATAATAGTTTATTAAAAAAACCCAAAGGCAAGCTGAACTTTACTTGCACATAGATAAAAGTATATTGAGATATATCTACAGATCAAAATAAATAAAGTAAAGCACACATACACACAATCTGTAACCAAAAAAAAAAAAGGCAATAACAAAGTTACAGATGTTCGTGAATGGTTGCTTCCACGGAATAGAAGAATTGAAGTGGTATGAGAAGATCACCAATGTGGAACTGATGACAAGATCACTGACGTGGAACTGATGACACGATCACGAATGAGGAACTGATGATAAGATCACTAATGTTCAAATGATGACAAGATCAATAATGTGAAACTAATGACAAAATCACTAATGTGGAACTGATGATAAGATCACTAATGTGGAACTGATGACAAGATCACTAAAGTGAAACTGATGACAAGATCACTAATGTGGAACTGATGACAAGATCACTAATGTGAAACTGATGACACGATCACTAATGTGGAAATGATGATAAAATTACTAATGTAGAACATGACAAGATCACTAATGTTAAACTGATGACAAGATCACTAATGTGAAACTGATGACAAGATCACTCAGGTGGAAATGATGATAAAATGACTAATGTAGAACTGATGACAAGATCACTAATGTGAAACTGATGACAATATCACTAATGGGAAACTGATGACAAGATCACTAATCTGGAACGATGACAAGATCACTAATGTGGAACTGATGACAAGATCAGTAATGTGGAACTGATGACAAGATCACTAATGTGAAACTGATGACAAGATCAGTAATGTGGAACTGATGACAAGATCAGTAATGTGGAACTGATGACAAGATCACTAATGTCAAACTGATGACAAGATCACTAATGAGGAACGATGACAAGATCACAAATGTGGAAATGATGACAAAATGACTAATGTAGAACTGATGACATGATCACTAATGTGAAACCGATGACAAGATAACAAATGTGGAACTGATGACAAGATCAATAATGTGGAACTGATTAATAATAATAATAAATTCTTTAAGCACCAAACACGGCGCATAAGGCAGAAACCAGTGCTCTCCAGGTTGTCCGTTGTGACGCCACTCCTCTTAGCTCTTGCACATTATTTAGGCCCAACGTTCTTCCTTCTCTTATTATTGTTCTTCTGAGTGTTTCTTTTGGTCTTCCTTTTTTCCTCTTACCCTCAGGAACCCAAGTGAGCGCCTGTAGTGGTATTCTGTTGTTTTGCATTCGTAGGACATGACCGATATATGACCATCGTCTTTTCCTTATATAGTCGGAGACATATTTCTGCCTAGAGTCTTCTCTTATTTGTCGATTAGTCTTGAATTCTTTCCAACTGATGTTCATGAGTTTTCTAAGACATTTGTTCTCGAATGTATTCAGCTTGTTCTCCAATGATTTTGTTATTTTCCAACTCTCACAGCCGTATGTTAACACTGAGATAACATTTGAATTAAACAGACGAAGCTTGGTATGTATATTCAATGATCGTAATTTCCAAATGTTAGATAATCTATTGAAAGCGCTAGCTGCCAAAGCAATTCTAGTATGGATTTCTCTTGTTGTGTCACCATCCTGAGTCATTTTACTGCCTAAATAATTGAAACTTTCAACTTTCTGTAGTTTTTCCCCGTTCAAGATGATATCAAAGGTCTCGTTAGAAAAGTTCATAGCTTTAGTTTTAGAGGCAT
>JAMPIV010016750.1:362500-384415 GCA_024509875.1 Oreohelix idahoensis
GGGGGGAATTTATGTTGTCTTTTTTTCTGCTGCATGTCCTGATGACGGCACTGATTCTCCTATTATCATTTCATTCCTTTCTATTCCATGTCAACTTCACTGGATCTTCACTGGATAACAAAAGGTTTATGACTAATGGTTAAAAGGTCAATGCACCATGAAAGAAAAATGAATGGCATGCGCGTTATATTAATGGGTGTTGATTTAGTTTTCACCGTGAAATGCGCGCCTTTTCTGTATTTCCCCTCAAAGCTGTTGAGACTGCTTCATTGTTCGGTACAGACGTTTCAGTAAAACAGTTAGTAAATGGGCTATAACAACTATAGCAGTAAATTACGACTACAGCATGTGATATGGCCGCGAATCTTCCCGGCTCAAGTACATGGGCGATAGCAGCTATAGCAGCAAATTACGAATACAAAATTCCATATGAGCGCGAATCTTTCAGGCTCAAGTACGTGGGTGATAACAGCAATAGTAGCAACTTACGACTACAAAATCCGATATGGGCGCGAATCTTCCAAGCTCAACTTTGGCGACCGATTCTTTATCAGCAATCTATCATTTAAAGGTGATCCCTAGCTATCTTGGAATAGTATGCACACTCTGTGACGCATTATGTAATAAAGTCGAGCTTGTCATCAACCTGAAAGTCTGCGGATATCAGAATCAGACACGATCTGGAAGTATCCTTAATAACAGTCCACAGAATCCGGATTGCTACAGGAACAATTTGCTTATCAGAGCCATTCAGTGGAAAAATTAATCGCCCGGAACTCAGACTGAAGGTTACGGTACCAGGTAAGGTTCTGCAGCGTCCTTGTAAAGACGTTATTTCTTACTACACCTGTAGTACACCACTGTAAAGTATCAGTCTGTCTGCTCTGTAAGGAAGAGTGGTGTGTTGTTGAGATCAGGCATGCTCCAGTCTACCCAGCTGTAAATGGGTAACTCACCCTAGTCCTGAGTTAGGGAAGGCAAAGGCTCCAGGGGAAGCAGGCCCTAAACTTGGTCACTTCAGCCGACGCAGGATGGTGTATGTATGAAGTAGTAGTGTAGAGTGTGATTACCGCGAATGGTGTACTGTTCGTGTGCTGACCAATATAATCACTCATACACATGTGTCTACAAGGCACCAATGCAGACTGCTGGAATCTTAGTTTACTCAATTTATTCAGACGTACACACTGGGACATACGAGTACATCAGGCTTTGTTGACATAACAATTTGTAGGTATACATAGCAGATCTGAAGTCATGACACATGCAGAAATAATGGGTAGTACATCAAAGTTCAATGTCATGATACATCATCTTATGAAAACCACGAAAAGGGGGTTTCTAGCAGGATTGAGATCTCTCTGTCACTGTCCGATAATAAGATAAATAATCTGTTCTCTTGGCAGTGATCAAAACAGACGATGACCGAAATCCAACATGGCTACCTTCCTGAGTTGTCGTTCACTCATTCATAGGAAGAATATCAGCCAAAGTTAATTTACAATGGATATATAAAGGATTTCATGAATGGTTCCATGCAGCACTACGGTGATCAGGTTAGTTCACGTAGCCATAACCGCTGCAGGAAAATCTGTCATCTTCGTCGATACAAAACACGACACTAGCATATCGAAGCACCCAAAAGTCAAGCTAGGCCTAACCGACGAGAGATCATCAAAAATACGAGCTGGGTTTACCTGGAGTCCGAATCATCTATATACTGACATAAGGAGAGTCTCTAACACAAACTATCGTAGAGACACTATCTCCTCCAGAAGAAAAAAAAACCACTTCGTAAGACATTTTTTCTTGACGAAGGGACCAGCTCTTGAAAAACGTACCCCGCCATTCTTAGCAGTACATCGGAACTCCTCACGACTTGTTAAGACAACTCATACTTCCGCTAACAAGAATCTAGTCCCTCATACCCATCCAAAATATACAATATAGGACTGATTCTACTTGTACTAATAATATGTAATACATATGAATTCAGGCCATAAACACAATAAGCAAATTAATATATTTTCTGGCCCTAAAATTAAGTACAAACGCAAGCGTACTATTCTTGCGCTGGATCGATATCCAGACCGATTACTCCTATAATCAAAAGTGTGAATCAAACATGGATTATCTCGCTTTTACAATAAACAGCATTTTCATACACAGATGGATGCATGACTATATTTTTCCCATATTAAATAACCATATCGATTTTTTTTTTTGTAATATGTGCGTCAAAAATATGCACGCAACAGATTACCACACCCCTCGGGAAAAAAAAAATGGTACATTTTTTTTTTTGAAATACATCTAGGAGCAACATACAATAGGCTCACAACGCACCAATAACAATGCGCAGATGATAAGCATAAGTTTTATGACCTTAGAGAAAGCACTTCTCTAAGTATTAATATTTCCAGAGAGGTGTCACCAACGCATACTACAATATTAGCAATGACACAATTTCCACATTAGTTTATACATAAATTCCATCTAAGATATCTTAACATCATGATCATCAAAGACGAAAAACATTGAAAAAATCAGCGGTGAATAAATATCCATGAACCGCTAAGTAGTGTTACAATCAATATATATGATATATTACATATGTGTACACATTTCAACATAGAAACAATTGTATCAAAGCTGTATAACAGTTATGAATCATGTGGGCATCTAGACAAAATATCTGCCATCACATTTTCTGACCCACGGATAGCTCGCACCGAAAAATGAAATGGCTGTAGAGCAATCGCGTATCGCGTTGATCTCGCGCTCTTCAGATTTTTACTCTGAATAGCCGTAAGAGCTTTCTGGTCAGTTTCCACAATGAAATGCGCGCCCAGAAGAAATCTTTGTAGTTTAAGGATTGACCAAACCATAGCCAATAATTCACGGTCTAGGACCGAGTAATTCTTCTCTGCGGCATTTAATTTCCGAGAAATATACATCACAGGATGCAGAGTTCCAGAGTACTCTTGCATTAGTGCAGCTCCAATCCCGGTGGATGAAGCGTCACTACGAAGAATAAATGTCTTATCCTTAGAAGGTAATACTAGGATAGGTGAAGTAGAAAACATAGTTTTAACCTTATCCAAAGAGGATTGACATTCTTGAGTCCAATGGACTACATTAGGAGACCCTTTCTTTAGCAAGGAAGAAAGAGGTGACATAATGGAGGACAGATTCGGTATGAATCGTCCATAAAATTGTATTAGACCTAAGAGACTTCGTACTTGCTTTTTAGTCTTAGGAATAGAAATGTTAAGTATCTTACTTGTATTATGGTCTTCTGTTTTTAGGAACCCATGACCAACACGGTGTCCTAAGAAAGATATTTCGCTAAAACCAATACATGCTTTCGATGGTTTCGCTGTCAGGTTATGCTCGCGTAAGATAGACAATAGTTCATTTATACCATTATAGTGATCGTTCCAAGTATCACTGAAAAGACAGATGTCATCAAGATACGCAATGACATCTGAGCGATGAGATAGGATTCGACGCATCATGCGTACAAATGTAGCAGGGGCGTTCATAAGACCGAAAGGCATGAAATTCCATTGGAATAGACCCCTAGGCGTCGAAAAAGCAGTAAACGGTTTGGCGTGTTCGGATAGTGGAACTTGCCAATATCCCTTAGACAAATCGAGTTTAGTAAAGAAGTGAGAATTCGATAGTCTCGTAAGTAGCTCTTCTAGTAAAGGCATAGGTTCAGCATCGAATTTAGTCACTTGATTCAATTTGCGATAATCCACGCAAAGACGTATGTTATTGTCTTTTTTCCGTACTATAACCATCGGCGAAGAATATGCTGATGTGGATGGTTCAATAATTTTTAACTCTATCATCTCATCTAACTCTTTCTCTACCTGTGCTTGGAAATGTATCGGGATAGGATACGGTCTGACTCTTATAGGACTATGGTCAGTAAGAATAATGTCATGTTGAATGACATCCGTTTGACCAGGAATGTCAGTAAGGACATCCTGAAATTGTTCTAACATAGTAGAAACTTGTTTCTGCTCTCCTGGAGATAATTCTGGAGAAATTGCAACATCTTTCCATGATTCATTAGAGTGAAGAGGAATCATTGGAAAAGGTAAATTTACATCCGAGAAACTCGTTTCCTCATCCTGTATTACTGACAGAGATGAGTACTGTCCATGTTGGACTGGAAAATCGTCCGTTGCCTGGAAAACAGGTTGTAAATAATCAGGACGTTCATGGAATTCCGTGAGCATGTTGATGTGGAAGGTTTTACGCTTCCCGTCAATATCGACGATATAGTCAACATCGGAAACCTTTGATATTATATCGTACGGACCTTTCCAAGAAATGAGAAGTCTATTTTCCCTACAAGGTAGCAAGACAAATGCTTTGTCACTGGACAAAGTTGACGCAAACATCTCTTTTTATTGGCAAATTCCCTTGCCTTCTGTTTCGCAAATTCAGAAGAAGCAGTTGCCAATTTGCATGCTTCAATAATCTTGTGTCTAAGTGCGATGACATATTCATAAGAGGATTTTGTGTCATCGACAATATTATCAGCAGTTATAAGATCATGAAGTAAGGACATAGGACCTCGCGGTTTCGCGCCAAAGACAAGTTCAAAGGGAGAAAATCCTGTATGTTCGTTGGCGACCTCTCTATATGCAAAGAGAGCCGCGGGTAAAACCCTATCCCAATCCTGAGGATGATCTTCTGTTATCTTACCTAGTAGGTTTTTCAGAGTTCTATTCAAACGTTCCACCATCCCATTGGACATAGGATGATAAATACTACTCAGCGATCTCTCTATCTTCAGAGTCGACATTACTTGAGACATGGTATCCGATATAAGTTGGGTACCATGGTCGGATAATATTTCTGCTGGAAACCCCAGACGAGAAAATATTAACCAAAGAGCATCTGCGACATCAGCAGTAGTTATGCTCTTTAGAGGAACAGCCTCCGGCCAACGTGTGCACATATCAACACACGTCAGAATAAATTGGTGTCCTCTAGCAGACTTTATCTTAAATGGACCAATGATGTCTATCGCCATTTTTTGAAATGGCCGAATGGGAATGTCTGCAGCCTGAATAGGTGCATCATGGCGTGGACCTCTGGATTTAATCTCTTGACATACTTTACAAGATCGACAATAGATTCGTATGTCCTTATTCACAGCAGGCCAAAAGAAAGATTGAAGAACTCTAGCTTTAGTACGGGAAAAACCCATATGTCCAGCACACTGCGAATCATGAGCGTGCTGTAAAATTTTAACTCTCATATTTTTAGGCACAAGGATTTGAGAATGAATGGACTTAGCGGAGTCTTGTACCATACGTACAAGTACGCCATTCTTCATCGTAATCCAAGATTTACGATTTGTATCCTTATTCGGATCACCTTTTGTTGCCAGAGTAAAGAATTTCTTTAGAGTAGGATCATCTTCCTGCTGTTTAATAAAGGAATCGTGTGAAATCTCCAAGGGATCATCTTGGATCTGCGCATCATTATCTTCAGAATGTGAAGATTGTGGCATATTGAGAGCTTGAGCCCTAGTGATTACTGCATTAGCAGATTGCATATTAACATTTTCCCAATTAGAGATTTGCTGTGGAGTGCATTCTTTCACTCCATGAATGCGACCGATGATAAGATCAGCGATCGGATTCGGCA
This sequence comes from Oreohelix idahoensis, assembly GCA_024509875.1. Classification (NCBI taxonomy): domain Eukaryota; kingdom Metazoa; phylum Mollusca; class Gastropoda; order Stylommatophora; family Oreohelicidae; genus Oreohelix; species Oreohelix idahoensis. The sequence continues at coordinate 368,174 of JAMPIV010016750.1, forward strand.
AGAGACATGCTTGCACCTCTCCTGTAAAGAAAGGCGTAGCAATATTGATAATGGCAGTGGAGTACTTCTCCAATGTGCCACCAAATGTTACACATTTGACTATATTGCCCGTAGCTCGAGAAGGATTTACGAGTGATTGCCTCACTCCAATGGTAGTGCACCCCGAGTCGAAAAGAATTGATACCGGAGTACCATCTATTAGGCCCCTATTAAAGACAAGAGCACCCCTTCCATTATGCGCAATTGACGCATGGAGAGCGGGAAGTGGGTGACCGCAGCTTAAAGTAGAAACTGTGGTTGGATCGAATAATGTTTTGCATTGCGAACACTCAGATGCTCTAGCAAAATCGAAAGCGGAATTTGCTACACTATTGGAGTCTTTTTTATCATTATTCTGATTATCGGTGTCGTGGAACTCCTGTTGTGCAGAGTTAGCCTGGTAATAAGATTTACCATGTCTTTTGTGTTGTGATCTACCTCGGTTATAATTGTCTCTATAATTATTATTGCCTCTGTTATAACCCCTATTTGGGTTTGAATCATAATATTCATGATCATAATCATCATGCTCGTTATATTGAGTATCCCTGTAATATTGTTTCTTTTGTCTCCATGAAGCACTTGGGTAGTTCCTATAGCTACTCCCTTTCCGAGAATTTCTAACATTATGGGTACCCCTCGCGTGTCGAGGACTATCAGCCCGATTCCAGTTCTTCGAAGAAGAACCCTGATTTGAGTGGTTATCTTGGTTTTGATACTTATTCCAATTAACCTTTTTATCAAATTTATTTTTAGCTCCTTGGAATTTGTGTGAGTAATTCTGATTATATTCTGTTGCCGAAGCAACTGGCATACTCTCTTTAATGTTAGAGTTACTAAGAATCATGTCAGGGTGTGCCGTGGCATACTGGTCACAATATTCTTCCATTTGCTTTATTGTACTAGGTTTACGCTCATGTAAGAACTCTAGGAATGATTTATTTACAGAAGACATGACCTTGTCTCTTAGCAATAAATCTGTAAGACCATCAAATGTTTTCTCTGTTTTGGATAATTCAATCCATCGTGAAAGTGTAATTCGTGCTTTTGAGATGAAATCTGAGAATTCTACACCTACCTCAGGTCTCATTGTTTTAAACAAAAGACGGTAACCTTCCTCAGACAGCTGATATCTCTTTATCAAAGCTGCCCTAACAGCATCATAATTGTCTTTGTCGGCCTCTTCAACAAAATATAACTTACTCAGAGACTCCCCTTTTAGATTTTCAGACAACTGATTCACATACTGTGATTTGTCAACATTATGAGATCGACAAGCCCGTTCAAATCTAGAAAGCCAAAATGTTATGTCATCACTGGTAGGGTTAAACGCTGGTACTTTGACCTTGTACACAAAGGGTTTACCATTACCACCAGATGCCTGATTAACATTACTCATACATGTCAATTTTAATTTCTCTAATTCAAACTCATGTTCTCTTATTGCTTTTCTCTCTTCAGCTTCTCTATCTAATCTTTTCTGTTCTGCAGCAGCTTCTAGTTTTTTCTGTTCTGCAGCAGCAGCAACTTCTAGTTTTTTCTGTTCTGCAGCAGCTTCTAATTTTTTCTGTTCTGCAGCAGCAGCAACTTCTAGTTTTTTCTGTTCTGCAGCAGCTTCTAATTTCTTCTGTTCTGCCTCAAATCTCCTTTCCTCCACTTGCATCTGCAATTTCTTAAGTTCAGCAGCAGTATCAGCTTCTTTTTCTAATCTTTTTTCTTCAGCTAAGGCTTTCCTTTCTTCTGCAGCAGCTTTTTTTTCTTCTATTTGAAGTCTTCTCTCCTCAGCCGCAGCTTTTTTTTCCTCAGCAGCAATTTTTTTTTCTTCAACAGCAGCAGCAATTTTTTTCTCTTCTGCAGCTAATGCTTTGTCATATTGAGCAACAGCCCATTGTTCTAAGTCTTTTCCAGTCTTATCAAAAGATTTTCCTAGTGTAATGAAATAATCTAAGGTAGACATATTGTCTTCTTAAATCAGAAACCTGAAAAAGTAAATAAATTACTCTCTTTGTTAATGGGAGACAAGTCTATACCTTAGACTTAGTCTTAGTCCAAACTTGTATGGTTTACAATAACCAATGATAACTTGAGTACCTGTGGACAACAATAATTGTATCTCAAATACTGTGGGGACAAGCCTTACAAAGGTCTTGTATACCTCACTGTAATCAAAGATCACTTGAGTACCTGTGGAAAAAAATATTTCCCTTTACCAATAACTTTGGGAGACAAGCCTTACAAAGGTCTTGTATATCTCAATGTAATCAAAGATCACTTGAGTACCTGTGGAAAAAAAAATATTTCCCTTTTCCAATAACTTTGGGAGACAAGTATACCCTTACAAAGGTCTTGTACCTGGACAAAAAAAAAACCCTACCAAACTTTGTAATCCACTCAATGTAATTGATTACCTGTGGAAAAAAAAATATTTCCACTTTTCCCTTACAAACAGAAAGTTTTTCATACAATTACAACTAAAGTTTACAATTTAAGACTCTGCAAAACTTGTTTGTCATTTTGTCTTTGTATAGTGGTATCCACACCCATAGTATTAGTACAGATCAAGTTTTCTGATTGTTATTGGAAAAGGGAAATATTTTTTTTCCACAGGTACTCAAGTGATCTTTGATTACATTGAGGTATACAAGACCTTTGTAAGGCTTGTCTCCCAAAGTTATTGGAAAAGGGAAATATTTTTTTTTCCACAGGTACTCAAGTGATCTTTGATTACATTGAGATATACAAGACCTTTGTAAGGCTTGTCTCCCAAAGTTATTGGTAAAGGGAAATATTTTTTTCCACAGGTACTCAAGTGATCTTTGATTACAGTGAGGTATACAAGACCTTTGTAAGGCTTGTCCCCACAGTATTTGAGATACAATTATTGTTGTCCACAGGTACTCAAGTTATCATTGGTTATTGTAAACCATACAAGTTTGGACTAAGACTAAGTCTAAGGTATAGACTTGTCTCCCATTAACAAAGAGAGTAATTTATTTACTTTTTCAGGTTTCTGATTTAAGAAGACAATATGTCTACCTTAGATTATTTCATTACACTAGGAAAATCTTTTGATAAGACTGGAAAAGACTTAGAACAATGGGCTGTTGCTCAATATGACAAAGCATTAGCTGCAGAAGAGAAAAAAAATTGCTGCTGCTGTTGAAGAAAAAAAAATTGCTGCTGAGGAAAAAAAAAAAGCTGCGGCTGAGGAGAGAAGACTTCAAATAGAAGAAAAAAAAGCTGCTGCAGAAGAAAGGAAAGCCTTAGCTGAAGAAAAAAGATTAGAAAAAGAAGCTGATACTGCTGCTGAACTTAAGAAATTGCAGATGCAAGTGGAGGAAAGGAGATTTGAGGCAGAACAGAAAATTAGAAGCTGCTGCAGAACAGAAAAAATTAGAAGCTGCTGCAGAACAGAAAAAACTAGAAGTTGCTGCTGCTGCAGAACAGAAAAAACTAGAAGAAGCTGCTGCAGAACAGAAAAAACTAGAAGTTGCTGCTGCTGCAGAACAGAAAAAACTAGAAGCTGCTGCAGAACAGAAAAGATTAGATAGAGAAGCTGAAGAGAGAAAAGCAATAAGAGAACATGAGTTTGAATTAGAGAAATTAAAATTGACATGTATGAGTAATGTTAATCAGGCATCTGGTGGTAATGGTAAACCCTTTGTGTACAAGGTCAAAGTACCAGCGTTTAACCCTACCAGTGATGACATAACATTTTGGCTTTCTAGATTTGAACGGGCTTGTCGATCTCATAATGTTGACAAATCACAGTATGTGAATCAGTTGTCTGAAAATCTAAAAGGGGAGTCTCTGAGTAAGTTATATTTTGTTGAAGAGGCCGACAAAGACAATTATGATGCTGTTAGGGCAGCTTTGATAAAGAGATATCAGCTGTCTGAGGAAGGTTACCGTCTTTTGTTTAAAACAATGAGACCTGAGGTAGGTGTAGAATTCTCAGATTTCATCTCAAAAGCACGAATTACACTTTCACGATGGATTGAATTATCCAAAACAGAGAAAACATTTGATGGTCTTACAGATTTATTGCTAAGAGACAAGGTCATGTCTTCTGTAAATAAATCATTCCTAGAGTTCTTACATGAGCGTAAACCTAGTACAATAAAGCAAATGGAAGAATATTGTGACCAGTATGCCACGGCACACCCTGACATGATTCTTAGTAACTCTAACATTAAAGAGAGTATGCCAGTTGCTTCGGCAACAGAATATAATCAGAATTACTCACACAAATTCCAAGGAGCTAAAAATAAATTTGATAAAAAGGTTAATTGGAATAAGTATCAAAACCAAGATAACCACTCAAATCAGGGTTCTTCTTCGAAGAACTGGAATCGGGCTGATAGTCCTCGACACGCGAGGGGTACCCATAATGTTAGAAATTCTCGGAAAGGGAGTAGCTATAGGAACTACCCAAGTGCTTCATGGAGACAAAAGAAACAATATTACAGGGATACTCAATATAACGAGCATGATGATTATGATCATGAATATTATGATTCAAACCCAAATAGGGGTTATAACAGAGGCAATAATAATTATAGAGACAATTATAACCGAGGTAGATCACAACACAAAAGACATGGTAAATCTTATTACCAGGCTAACTCTGCACAACAGGAGTTCCACGACACCGATAATCAGAATAATGATAAAAAAGACTCCAATAGTGTAGCAAATTCCGCTTTCGATTTTGCTAGAGCATCTGAGTGTTCGCAATGCAAAACATTATTCGATCCAACCACAGTTTCTACTTTAAGCTGCGGTCACCCACTTCCCGCTCTCCATGCGTCAATTGCGCATAATGGAAGGGGTGCTCTTGTCTTTAATAGGGGCCTAATAGATGGTACTCCGGTATCAATTCTTTTCGACTCGGGGTGCACTACCATTGGAGTGAGGCAATCACTCGTAAATCCTTCTCGAGCTACGGGCAATATAGTCAAATGTGTAACATTTGGTGGCACATTGGAGAAGTACTCCACTGCCATTATCAATATTGCTACACCGTTCTTTACAGGAGAGGTGCAAGCATGTCTCTTGCCGAATCCGATCGCTGATCTTATCATCGGTCGCATTCATGGAGTGAAAGAATGCACTCCACAGCAAATCTCTAATTGGGAAAATGTTAATATGCAATCTGCTAATGCAGTAATCACTAGGGCTCAAGCTCTCAATATGCCACAATCTTCACATTCTGAAGATAATGATGCGCAGATCCAAGATGATCCCTTGGAGATTTCACACGATTCCTTTATTAAACAGCAGGAAGATGATCCTACTCTAAAGAAATTCTTTACTCTGGCAACAAAAGGTGATCCGAATAAGGATACAAATCGTAAATCTTGGATTACGATGAAGAATGGCGTACTTGTACGTATGGTACAAGACTCCGCTAAGTCCATTCATTCTCAAATCCTTGTGCCTAAAAATATGAGAGTTAAAATTTTACAGCACGCTCATGATTCGCAGTGTGCTGGACATATGGGTTTTTCCCGTACTAAAGCTAGAGTTCTTCAATCTTTCTTTTGGCCTGCTGTGAATAAGGACATACGAATCTATTGTCGATCTTGTAAAGTATGTCAAGAGATTAAATCCAGAGGTCCACGCCATGATGCACCTATTCAGGCTGCAGACATTCCCATTCGGCCATTTCAAAAAATGGCGATAGACATCATTGGTCCATTTAAGATAAAGTCTGCTAGAGGACACCAATTTATTCTGACGTGTGTTGATATGTGCACACGTTGGCCGGAGGCTGTTCCTCTAAAGAGCATAACTACTGCTGATGTCGCAGATGCTCTTTGGTTAATATTTTCTCGTCTGGGGTTTCCAGCAGAAATATTATCCGACCATGGTACCCAACTTATATCGGATACCATGTCTCAAGTAATGTCGACTCTGAAGATAGAGAGATCGCTGAGTAGTATTTATCATCCTATGTCCAATGGGATGGTGGAACGTTTGAATAGAACTCTGAAAAACCTACTAGGTAAGATAACAGAAGATCATCCTCAGGATTGGGATAGGGTTTTACCCGCGGCTCTCTTTGCATATAGAGAGGTCGCCAACGAACATACAGGATTTTCTCCCTTTGAACTTGTCTTTGGCGCGAAACCGCGAGGTCCTATGTCCTTACTTCATGATCTTATAACTGCTGATAATATTGTCGATGACACAAAATCCTCTTATGAATATGTCATCGCACTTAGACACAAGATTATTGAAGCATGCAAATTGGCAACTGCTTCTTCTGAATTTGCGAAACAGAAGGCAAGGGAATTTGCCAATAAAAAGAGATGTTTGCGTCAACTTTGTCCAGGTGACAAAGCATTTGTCTTGCTACCTTGTAGGGAAAATAGACTTCTCATTTCTTGGAAAGGTCCGTACGATATAATATCAAAGGTTTCCGATGTTGACTATATCGTCGATATTGACGGGAAGCGTAAAACCTTCCACATCAACATGCTCACGGAATTCCATGAACGTCCTGATTATTTACAACCTGTTTTCCAGGCAACGGACGATTTTCCAGTCCAACATGGACAGTACTCATCTCTGTCAGTAATACAGGATGAGGAAACGAGTTTCTCGGATGTAAATTTACCTTTTCCAATGATTCCTCTTCACTCTAATGAATCATGGAAAGATGTTGCAATTTCTCCAGAATTATCTCCAGGAGAGCAGAAACAAGTTTCTACTATGTTAGAACAATTTCAGGATGTCCTTACTGACATTCCTGGTCAAACGGATGTCATTCAACATGACATTATTCTTACTGACCATAGTCCTATAAGAGTCAGACCGTATCCTATCCCGATACATTTCCAAGCACAGGTAGAGAAAGAGTTAGATGAGATGATAGAGTTAAAAATTATTGAACCATCCACATCAGCATATTCTTCGCCGATGGTTATAGTACGGAAAAAAGACAATAACATACGTCTTTGCGTGGATTATCGCAAATTGAATCAAGTGACTAAATTCGATGCTGAACCTATGCCTTTACTAGAAGAGCTACTTACGAGACTATCGAATTCTCACTTCTTTACTAAACTCGATTTGTCTAAGGGATATTGGCAAGTTCCACTATCCGAACACGCCAAACCGTTTACTGCTTTTTCGACGCCTAGGGGTCTATTCCAATGGAATTTCATGCCTTTCGGTCTTATGAACGCCCCTGCTACATTTGTACGCATGATGCGTCGAATCCTATCTCATCGCTCAGATGTCATTGCGTATCTTGATGACATCTGTCTTTTCAGTGATACTTGGAACGATCACTATAATGGTATAAATGAACTATTGTCTATCTTACGCGAGCATAACCTGACAGCGAAACCATCGAAAGCATGTATTGGTTTTAGCGAAATATCTTTCTTAGGACACCGTGTTGGTCATGGGTTCCTAAAAACAGAAGACCATAATACAAGTAAGATACTTAACATTTCTATTCCTAAGACTAAAAAGCAAGTACGAAGTCTCTTAGGTCTAATACAATTTTATGGACGATTCATACCGAATCTGTCCTCCATTATGTCACCTCTTTCTTCCTTGCTAAAGAAAGGGTCTCCTAATGTAGTCCATTGGACTCAAGAATGTCAATCCTCTTTGGATAAGGTTAAAACTATGTTTTCTACTTCACCTATCCTAGTATTACCTTCTAAGGATAAGACATTTATTCTTCGTAGTGACGCTTCATCCACCGGGATTGGAGCTGCACTAATGCAAGAGTACTCTGGAACTCTGCATCCTGTGATGTATATTTCTCGGAAATTAAATGCCGCAGAGAAGAATTACTCGGTCCTAGACCGTGAATTATTGGCTATGGTTTGGTCAATCCTTAAACTACAAAGATTTCTTCTGGGCGCGCATTTCATTGTGGAAACTGACCAGAAAGCTCTTACGGCTATTCAGAGTAAAAATCTGAAGAGCGCGAGATCAACGCGATACGCGATTGCTCTACAGCCATTTCATTTTTCGGTGCGAGCTATCCGTGGGTCAGAAAATGTGATGGCAGATATTTTGTCTAGATGCCCACATGATTCATAACTGTTATACAGCTTTGATACAATTGTTTCTATGTTGAAATGTGTACACATATGTAATATATCATATATATTGATTGTAACACTACTTAGCGGTTCATGGATATTTATTCACCGCTGATTTTTTCAATGTTTTTCGTCTTTGATGATCATGATGTTAAGATATCTTAGATGGAATTTATGTATAAACTAATGTGGAAATTGTGTCATTGCTAATATTGTAGTATGCGTTGGTGACACCTCTCTGGAAATATTAATACTTAGAGAAGTGCTTTCTCTAAGGTCATAAAACTTATGCTTATCATCTGCGCATTGTTATTGGTGCGTTGTGAGCCTATTGTATGTTGCTCCTAGATGTATTTCAAAAAAAAAAATGTACCATTTTTTTTTTCCCGAGGGGGTGTGGTAATCTGTTGCGTGCATATTTTTGACGCACATATTACAAAAAAAATCGATATGGTTATTTAATATGGGAAAAATATAGTCATGCATCCATCTGTGTATGAAAATGCTGTTTATTGTAAAAGCGAGATAATCCATGTTTGATTCACACTTTTGATTATAGGAGTAATCGGTCTGGATATCGATCCAGCGCAAGAATAGTACGCTTGCGTTTGTACTTAATTTTAGGGCCAGAAAATATATTAATTTGCTTATTGTGTTTATGGCCTGAATTCATATGTATTACATATTATTAGTACAAGTAGAATCAGTCCTATATTGTATATTTTGGATGGGTATGAGGGACTAGATTCTTGTTAGCGGAAGTATGAGTTGTCTTAACAAGTCGTGATGAGTTCCGATGTACTGCTAAGAATGGCGGGGTACGTTTTTTCAAGAGCTGGTCCCTTCGTCAAGAAAAAATGTCTTACGAAGTGGTTTTTTCTTCTGGAGGAGATAGTGTCTCTACGATAGTTTGTGTTAGAGACTCTCCTTATGTCAGTATATAGATGATTCGGACTCCAGGTAAACCCAGCTCGTATTTTTGATGATCTCTCGTCGGTTAGGCCTAGCTTGACTTTTGGGTGCTTCGATATGCTAGTGTCGTGTTTTGTATCGACGAAGATGACAGATTTTCCTGCAGCGGTTATGGCTACGTGAACTAACCTGATCACCGTAGTGCTGCATGGAACCATTCATGAAATCCTTTATATATCCATTGTAAATTAACTTTGGCTGATATTCTTCCTATGAATGAGTGAACGACAACTCAGGAAGGTAGCCATGTTGGATTTCGGTCATCGTCTGTTTTGATCACTGCCAAGAGAACAGATTATTTATCTTATTATCGGACAGTGACAGAGAGATCTCAATCCTGCTAGAAACCCCCTTTTCGTGGTTTCATAAGATGATGTATCATGACATTGAACTTTGATGTACTACCCATTATTTCTGCATGTGTCATGACTTCAGATCTGCTATGTATACCTACAAATTGTTATGTCAACAAAGCCTGATGTACTCGTATGTCCCAGTGTGTACGTCTGAATAAATTGAGTAAACTAAGATTCCAGCAGTCTGCATTGGTGCCTTGTAGACACATGTGTATGAGTGATTATATTGGTCAGCACACGAACAGTACACCATTCGCGGTAATCACACTCTACACTACTACTTCACACATACACCATCCTGCGTCGGCTGAAGTGACCAAGTTTAGGGCCTGCTTCCCCTGGAGCCTTTGCCTTCCCTAACTCAGGACTAGGGTGAGTTACCCATTTACAGCTGGGTAGACTGGAGCATGCCTGATCTCAACAACACACCACTCTTCCTTACAGAGCAGACAGACTGATACTTTGCAGTGGTGTACTACAGGTGTAGTAAGAAATAACGTCTTTACAGTAGGTAAGTAGAAAGGTAGGTTTTACATCTGCAAGTGAGGAGTCGGATTAATTTTTCCACTGGGGTTTAAGCTAACAAGATTGTAGGTGTAGTAAGGTTTGTTTTACAAGATTGAGGCAATATTTGCTATTGGAATTTTGTATTATGTAAATATAGACTTTATGTTGAAATGGACATTACTCTCGACTTTGTTGACAGGAAATTAATTGGATAGATAATGCATACTATTAAGATAGATAGATCAGATAGATAATATGATAGATAGATATGCTAGATAGAAGATTAGATCAATCGCCAAAGTATATAGCTTAGAAGATAGTTAGATAGATGGATAGATAGATAGATAGATAGGTAGATAGATAGATAAGCGATACCCCATAAAAAATGAAGTAGATAAAATAGATAACTCATATGGAATAATTTAGTATTAGTGTTATAAAAAGTGTAGATAGGCTGCCTATATTTAGGTAAGTAGCCCAGGTGTTTTACAAGATTGAGGTGTCGGTAAGGATTGTTTTACAAGATTGTGGTTTCGGTAAGGTTTGTTTTACAAGATTGAGGCAATATTTGCTATTGGAATTTTGTAGTTATGTTATATAATATGTGTGAAATGGACTTTGAAAAAACAAAAAGAAATTCATTCATCGGTGTAAAACGGTAAGTCTGTTGAAGATAGCATATATTTGCTATTGTACTCCATTGTAGGATTTATTCTTTCATGGATAAGTTTGACTCCATTGACATAAAAAAAATTAAAAATTCCTCTCGTATGGGTCAGTCTGTTGATAGATAGATAGATCGGATAGATTGATAGTTGACATGGAATAGATAAAGGAATGAAATGATAATAGGACAGATCAGATGCCGTCAGACTAGGACATGGCAGCAGATAGAAATAAGATAACATAGAAATTCCCCCATAGAAAAATAAGATAGATAAATAGTCATTTAATAGGTAGGAGGGTAAACTTGCTTGTTTCTCTAAATAGTCTTGTAGTTCTAGCTTGCATTTGACGTTGCGTACTTGTTTATAGGTGTCTAGTATGATCTTGACACAGTTATTGTTTCGGTTGTTGTTCAGAATCGACATCATTGCACTCCGGGCAAACCCATAGGTATCAGTCTCCCTCAGCAAATTGTCGAAGGGTAAATGGAAAAATGTTAACAGTTCAATGTTGCGCACTGATTGTACATACGCAGGATGCATTCTCCCATAGAAAGTTTCATTCCTGCCAGTCCCACGCCTAATGCCAAACACCAAAATCTCATCCGTGATGATTCAGTTATCGTTGCCAGTATGTAAATAAGTCTGTAAAGCCTTTTTATTAGTCTTTCGTTAATGGGATATTTGGCGGAATAGAAGGATTTAAGTTGTAAAAAAGAATTACTTAATGTAGCGGAAGTTGATGACAAGATCAGAATAGTTGCACTGATGACAAGATCACTATTGTTGCTGGATGATGACAAGATCACTAATGTGGAACTTATGACAAGATCACTAATGTGAAATGATGACAAGATCACTAGATGTGAAACTGATGAGAGGATCACTATATGTTTTACTGATGGCGAGATCACTAGAAGTTGAATTATGGACAAGATCTCTAAAGTGGAATTGATGACAAGATCACTAATGTGGAAAATGATGACAAGATCACTATTGTTGCACTGATGACAAGATCACGATTGTTGCACTGATGACAATGATCATTAATGTGGAACGGATGGCAAGTTTGTACTATTGTTGAATTATGATGGATTCTAATAGTGGAATGATGAAAGATCACTAATGTGGAACTCATGACAAGTTCATAATGTGAAACTGATAGACAAGATCACTGTGTTAGCATGATGACAAGATCACTAATGTGGAATGATGACAAGATCACTAATGTTGAAACTGATGAATAGATCACTAATGTGAAACTGATGACAAGATCACTAATGTGGAACTGATGACAAGATCACTAATGTGAAACTGATGACAAGATCACTAATGTGAAACTGATGACAAGATCACTAATGTGGAAAAAATGAGATAGATGGAAAAGACTATAATGAAACTGAGACAAGTTGACTATTATTGAACGTTGATGACAAGATCAGTGTTTATGTAAAATGAATATTGATGGCAAGATGTTTAATGTGGACTCTGATAACAAGATCACGGTAATGTTGAACTGATGACAAGATCACTATTGTTGAACTGATGACAAGATCACTATTGTTGCACTGTTATGACAAGATCACTATTGTTGCAATGATGACAAGATCATTAATGTGGAACTGATGGCAAGATCACTAGTGTTGCACTGATGACAAGATCACTAATGTGGAACTGATGACAAGATCACTAATGTGTGAAATGATGAATAGATCACTAATGTGGAACTGATGATAAGATCAGAAATGTGTAACTGATGACAGGGTCACTAATGTGGAACTGATGATACGATCACTAAAATGGAACTGATGACAAGATCACTAATGTGAAACTGATGGGAAGGTCACTAACGTGGAACTGTTGACAAGATCACTAATGTTGAAATGATAACAAGATCACTAATGTGGAACTGATAACAAGATCACTAATGTGGAACTGATAACAAGATCACTAATGTGGAACTGATGACAAGATCACTATTGTTGAACTGATGTTAATGTGGAACTGATGACAAGATCACTAATGTGGAACTGATGACAAGATCACTAATGTGGAACTGATGACAAGATCACTTATGTGGAACTGATGACAAGATTAGTAATGTTGTAAATGATGACAAGGTCATAATGTGGAACTAGATGACAAGATCACTATGTGGAAATGATGACAAGATCACTATTGTTGCACTGATGACAAGATCACTAATGAAAAACTGATGAAAGATCAGTCTAATGTGGAACTGACGTAAGGTCACTGTTGTTTAATGATAACAAGATCACTAATGAAGATTTGATATTACAATGATCACTAATGTAGAACTTGATAACAAGATCACTAGATGTGAACTGACGACAAGAATAGATTGAAAATACCAGTTGATAGATTACAGTGCAGTTCTTAGTTGTGAAATGTACATGGTAGAGAAATAGAGCGAGAATACACTTCTCCCCCCCCCCCTAAAAAAAACTCTCTTAACAGCAACAAATAAACAAACAAACTCAGAAACGCGCGCGATAATAGATAGAAAGGAGTTAGATAGATGGGGATAAAGATAAAGATGACAATGACAGATATATTGTTACGGGAACATGAGACGAGAAGCGCTGGAGTAGAATTGTTGAAGAGTTAGTAGAGTGGAAGCTGAAGATGTATAGATGAATAGAAATTAATAGATACTAGTCTCCCTTTTCTAGATAAATACTTTAAATTTCCTCTAGATAGATAATAGAGATTCTTTTCTTTCTACAGTACAGTACTTGTTTATGTAGGACTAACATTCTAAAAAATTCGGTACATTTGATCTGTTTCTTGTGATCTGCTTTTTAGTGCAGTTGAAGGATTTTTAATGGATCAGAAAAAACGTAAGATGTATTTTTATTGAAATCAGTGGAACAAAAACCTTTACACTGCCTTCCTTGGGGCAAGTAAAAAAAAACAAACCGCGGCAGAAGTGCGTAGACAAGAAGATGAAAATATTACAGACGCTCTGTTGTTAGAAACAGTTCAAATGGAAGTACGGTCTAGTTTAGGAAAAAAAAAAAACAAAATTAAGTCTGGTTATAGAGTGGCAATAGAACAACAAAGGTGTACTGAAACAGAGAAGTTGAAGAATAGATAGATAGATAGATAGATAGATAGATAGATAGATAGATAGATAGATAGATAGATAGATAGATAGATAGATAGATAGATAGATAGATAGATAGATAGATAGATAGATAGATATAGATTAGGATACATGAAGATAGATGCGTGATAGATAGTTTAGATAGATAGATAGATAGTGTTTTATAGATATGTGATTAGATAGTTTGTTTAGATAGATAGATTAGATAGATAGATAGCTATCATAGATAGATAGATTTAGTTATAGAAAGTTATGGATGGTTAATGGATGGATCGATGGAGGGATGGATGGATGGATGGATGGATTGATAGATAGATAGATAGATAGATAGATAGATAGATAGATAGATAGATAGATAGATAGATAGATAGATAGATAGATAGATAGATAGATAGATAGATAGATACATAGATAGATAGATAGATAGATAGATAGATAGATAGATTTAGATAGATTTAGATAGATAGATTAGAATGTATATATTATAGCTATTATCCTAACAAAAAAGATAGCGGGTTTTCTCAAAGTGTGTTCCTAGTGCCTACGCCAACGTCTTATTCTATGCTCTTCTTCTCAGGAATTTGTCTGGATTTGTCATCACTTCCACATTGGTGATTTGTCATCAGTTCCACATTGGTGATCTTGTCATCAGTTCCACATTAGTGATCTTGTCATCAGTTCCACATTAGTGATCTTGTCATCAGTTCCACATTAGTGATCTTGTCATCAGTTCCACATTAGTGATCTTGTCATCAGTTCCAATTTGGTGATCTTGTCATACCCTTTTCACATTAGTGATCTTGTCATCAAGCTTCCACGTTAGTAATCTTGTCATCACTTTCACAAATAGTGATCTTGTCATCAGTTCCACATTAGTGATCTTGTCATCAGTTCCACATTAGTGATCTTGTCATTTGCTCCACGTTAGTGATTTTGTCTTCAGTTCCACGTTAGTGTTCTTGTCATCAGTACCACATTAGTGAACTTGTCATTAGATTCCACATTAGTAATCTTGTCATCAGTTTCCCATTAGTGATCTTGTCATACATTCCACATTACTGGATCTTGTCATCAGTTCCACATTAGTTATCTTGTTATCAGTTTCTACATTAGTGATCTTGTTCATCAATTCCAAATTAGTTATCTTGTCATCAGTTCGAGCCATTAGAGATCTTGTCATCAGTTTCACATTATGATCTTGTCATCAGTTCCTCATTTTGTCATTTTGTCATCATTTCCACACTAGTAGATCTTGTTATCAATTCCACATTAGTGATCTTGTCATAAGTTCCACATTAGTGAACGTGTCATCAGTTCCTCTTTAATGATCTTGTCATCAGTTCCACATTAGTCTTTTATACTCATCATTTCCACATTATTGATCTTTGTCATCGGTTACATATTATAGATCTTGTGAAAGATTAAAAAATTTTAAAGCTGCTGGAGTTGACGAAATTTCAGGGGAAATGATTAAAGCAGTTAATGACAACAACCTCTTGAGAATTTTAGATATTATAAATGAAGTATGGAGAGACTATCAGACTGTAATAACTGGCGTGGTATATCTCTATTATCAGTACCTGGAAAATTATTATGTTGCATGATGTTAGAAAGACTTAAATTGCATGCTGACGAAAAGATCAGAGAAGAACAAGCGGGGTTCAGGCCGAAACGATCATGTATTGATCAAATATTCACACTAAGAACAATTATAGAAGAATCAGTGGAAAGGCAATCGCCACTTATTATCACCTTCGTCGATTTTCAAAAAGCCTTTGATAGTCTACACCGCCCATCATTGTGGAAGATACTTACAATCTATGGTTTTCCAACAAAATATGTGAATATAATCAAAGCGCTACATGACAATGCAAGATGTTGTGTTAGAACAAATAAAGGGAATACAGAATGGTTTACAGTAGAAACAGGGGTGAAACAAGGCTGTATTATGTCACCACTACTTTTTTGGAATAGCTATTGATTGGGTTATGAGAAACTATACCCACAATGAACAATTGGGTATAAAATGGACAAATGGAAAATTCCTGGGGGGACCTGGATTTCGCAGATGATGTAGCATTCTTAAGTTCAACACCAAGACAATCCCAAGAAGCAATAAATAATTTGTGTCATCTCTCGGTTAAAATTGGTCTCCAAATAAATGCCTCTAAAACTAAAGCTATGAACTTTTCTAACGAGACCTTTGATATCATCTTGAACGGGGAAAAACTACAGAAAATACAGAAAGTTGAAAGTTTCAATTATTTAGGCAGTAAAATGACTCAGGATGGTGACACAACAAGAGAAATCCATACTAGAATTGCTTTGGCAGCTAGCGCCTTCAATAGATTATCTAACATTTGGAAATTACGATCATTGAATATACATACCAAGCTTCGTCTGTTTAATTCAAATGTTATCGCAGTGTTAACATACGGCCGCGAGAGTTGGAAAATAACAAAATCATTGGAGAACAGGCTGAATACTTTCGAGAACAAATGTCTTAG
>JAMPIV010016751.1:0-104854 GCA_024509875.1 Oreohelix idahoensis
AGTTTGGGGGGGGGGGGTATTGGGGGTGGGGGTGTGGGGGGGGGGGGTGGGGGGGGGGGGGGAGGGGGGGTGTCGGGTGGGCGGGGGGGTGTGGGGGGGGGGGGGGGTGTGGGGGTATGGGTGGTGGGGGGGGGGGGCGGGGGGGGGGGGGGGGGGGGGGGGGGGGGGGGGGGGGGGGGGGGGGGGGGGGGGGGTGTGGGGGGGGGCAACTTAATCAAGAATGGCCTGACTGAGTCCAACTTAATCAACATCGGTACTGAATTAGTCCAACTTAATCAACATGGTACTGAATGAGTTAAACTTAATCAAACATGGTACTGCTGTGGTCAACTTAATCATCATGGTAACTGACTGAGTCAAACTTAATAAACTTGGTGTGATCGGGTCACTTAATCACATGAAATGCTATTTGTGTCATACATAAATACCATTTAAATACCAAATTGAAAAAAAACATACTGAGGCCGTATAAAATTTTTTTCCCCATTGCTGATTGTGTCATACATGGTGCTGATTGCTGTCTTAATCAACATGGTGCTGATTGGATCAACTTAATCAACATGGTGCTGACTGGGTCAACTTAATCAACATTGTGAAGATTGGATCAACTTAATCAACATGGTGCTGACTGAGTCAACTTAATCAACATGGTTCTGACTGAGTCAACTTAATCAACATGGTGCTGACAGAGTCAACTTAATCAACATGGTGCTGACAGAGTCAACTTAATCAACATGGTGCTGACTGAGTCAACTTAATCAACATGGTGCTGACTGAGTCAACTTAATCAACATGATGCTGATTGGATCAACTTAATCAACATGATGCTGATTGGATCAAGTTAATCAACATTGTGCTGATTGGATCAACTTAATCAACATGGTGTTAACAGAGTCAACTTAATCAACATGATGCTGATTGGATCAACTTAATCAACATTGTGCTGATTGGGTCAACTTAATCAACATGATGCTGGTCGGGTCAACTTAATCAACATGATACTGATTGGGTCAACTTAATCAACATGATGCTGATCGGGCCAACTTAATCAATATTGTGCCGACTTGGTCAACATGGTGCTGATTGGATCAATTTAATAAACACGGTGCTGACTGGAACAACTTAATCACCATGGTGCTGATTGTGTTTGTGTCAATTTAATCAACATGGTACTGACTGAGTCAACTTAATCAACATGGTGCTGACTGAGTCAACTTAATCAACATGGCACTGACTGAGTCAACTTAATCAACATGGTACTGAATGAGTCAACTTAATCAACATGGTACTGAATGAGTCAACTTAATCAACATGGTACTGAATGAGTCAACTTAATCAATATGGTACTGACTGAGTCAACTTAATCAACATGGTACTGACTGAGTCAACTTAATCAACATGGTGCTGATCGGGTCAACTTAACCAACATGATGCTAATTGTGTCAACTTGTACGTAGTAAGATCCTTGATACCCCGATCAAATAGATAAAATATTATTGTAACTGTCTTTTTCTCTCTTGTAGAGGTGATCACTTGCACAAGACAGTATACATGTTGTTAGGATGTGTAGTACTTGTAATGATGAGCTGAGTGTGGGTGCAGATGAAGGCCTGAATGTGTTTAGGCTCGTATATGATGTGTAATGCAACCCATACACTCACATGCAGTAGTCAAGGATACTTGAACACTGCTGGCACGTTTCAAAACATTTATTGACGATAACACACATAGTAGCATCAACAGGAACAGTCAGTGTACACAAGGTCATGCTGACAGGAAATCGTTAGGTATACATCAGGCATTCAAAAAAGGCTGGTAAACATTCCAATATTCGTTCATGGTCAATAGTAGTATGTTCATGTATATACAGTTTTCAATGCCGCTTTGGTACCTCTGACTAAACGCGTCAGATACCTTGATCCCTTTGACATACAGGTACAACTTGGCATTCCCCGCCAATTGCACATTATCAGGCTGTAATATATTAGCCTTAATACAGGCCTCGTTATGGCGTCATCTGTGTACTTCTTCTAAGCAGGTTAACATCAACCCTGCAGTAATGCTTATGTAGATATCAATATACCGCCAATCTGCGGTTTCCACAATATAACTTCGTCACTGGACTTCTGTTCGTTTGAAGACAAATAGTCTTACATAGCTATCTCGAGCATAATGTACAAGTTCTGTAATGTAGGACCGGTGAGCTGTAGTTCACAGACTAGGTAACCTTAAACGTGTTCTGCCACCGAATGCATAATAATGTAGAAAAGGTCGGTGTTACCTGTAACCGAATCCTCAGAACACAATAAGGAACTCTGTCGCCATTCCGACGCACAGAGATTCACTGGGGAGAACTGCCAACGCAGTCACTTTGAAGATTTTCCCTGAAAACACAATGGACCTCATGTCCCACAGAAGCCAGGACTTCACAACTCGACAAGACGGAAGTCTAATCTCCCGCTCTCCACTGCGCATCGCATATAGCCCAGAACTGTATTACCTTTGACCCAAAAGGTCAAACACAATGAACGAACAAACAAGGGAAGACAACCCCTAATCAACCTGACATCGCAAGGTAAAGACACAATTATTCTTATGAAAAACATTAGCAAATAACTTGACATATGACTCCGTCGAAAATGACAGCAACATATTACTCCCCCCCCCCCCCCTCCCCCCGTAAAAAAAAAATTATACATTTTTTTAAAAAATATATCTATGAGCAAGATAGCACAAGCATCAATTATGTGCTCATGAAAGAATGAACCTAATATCAGGTACAATAGACGCATAAATAAAGCGTCTGGAGAGTAAAAATCATCCCCCATCATAAGAGAAAATATTTCCTCTAAGCCAAACAAACTCAGGGGGTACCATTAAAGAAACCTAAGTTGCTGGCAATACCAATCATAGATATCAAAAATCATTAAATACTATAACTATAGCAATATACAAATATCATCAATTACAATGCTATATTAGCATCATATCACTAATGGATGGACAAAATCAAATTTGTTAACTTCTTTATACATCATCCAAATAGTAAAACATTTGTATTACAATATATTAGGATATTAAGGACAAACCTAAGTCTGAAAGTGTATCAGGAAAACTAGGACACAAGATTTAATTGGAATCATGTGGGCATCTAGACAATATGTCCGCCATCACATTATCCGAACCACGGATAGCTCGCACCGTGAAATGGAAAGGTTGAAGAGCAATAGCATAACGAGTAGATCTAGAGCTCTTCAAATCTTGCCGGTGCTACGGAGTTTTTGCACTGTCCTGAGATCCTCCTTGTGTGATCCAAGGGAGGACATTGAAGCACTGATGGAGTTGTCCATGTGCAATGAAGATGCATTCAAACCAAACCAAAAGAATATAAAATTATAATGCTATTATAATGAATGAATACGAACTAACACAGAAGAAATATAAAAGAGAATGGGGTTATTATAGATCATTAATAATGTTAGCCAGGAAAATAATATATTTAAAATATATTAATTACAACAATATAAATGGGGATAAGAAAGACATAAACAGAGAAAATAGACTTATATAAGGGTCACAGAATTCACAGCGGAAATTAAATAATACAGTAAATTGGTGAGGCTTAACTCTTGCTACCCCAAAAAGCAGTTTGAGGCCCCACAATATGGTACTTCTTCTTCTTTGATCCAACCGTCAAAGCAGTCAGCGGCCATCACGCCTGGTGGCATCTTGTAGGGCAGCAACAAATTGATTCCACTTTGCTCGGTCGGCGGCCATCCTTCGTACAGTGCCCCAACTGTGGTTCATTCTTTGCATCTCAGCTTCCACAGTTCTCCGCCAAGTTGTTTTTGGTCGGCCTCTCTTTCGCTTTCCCTCGGGGGTCCATAGCATAGCTGTTCTTGTGATGGTATCAGGGTCCCTTCTGAGGACGTGGCCAACCCAACTCCAGCGTTTGCCAGCTATGATGGTGTGCATGTCCTGGTTACTCCGAATAAGTAGTTCTTGGTTGCTGATGATGTTTGGCCAAAAGATTCGGAGAATTTTCCTTAGGCAGATTGTATGGAAGGAGGACAGTTTCAACATTTCCTTCTCTGTTACTCTCCAACATTCCGCACCATAGAGAAGCACAGAAAGTCTTAATTTGGTGTTTGTGCTGCCTATAGTATGAGAGACTTCACCTATAGTATGAGAGACTTCACCTATAGTATGAGACTTCCCCTATAGTATGAGAGACTTCACCTACAGTATGAGAGACTTCACCTATAGTATGAGAGACTTCACCTACAGTATAAGAGACTTCACCTATAGTATGAGAGACTTCACCTATAGTATGAGAGACTTCACCTATAGTATGAGAGACTTCACCTATAGTATAAGAGACTTCACCTACAGTATGAGAGACTTCACCTACAGTATGAGAGACTTCACCTACAGTATAAGAGACTTCACCTACAGTATGAGAGACTTCACCTACAGTATGAGAGACTTCACCTATAGTATGAGAGACTTCACCTACAGTATGAGAGACTTCACCTATAGTATGAGAGACTTCACCTATAGTATGAGAGACTTCACCTATAGTATGAGAGACTTCACCTACAGTATGAGAGACTTCACCTACAGTATGAGAGACTTCACCTACAGTATGAGAGACTTCACCTACAGTATGAGAGACTTCACCTATAGTATGAGAGACTTCACCTATAGTATGAGAGACTTCACCTACAGTATGATAGACTTCACCTACAGTATGAGAGACTTCACCTACAGTATGAGAGACTTCACCTACAGTATAAGAGACTTCACCTATAGTATGAGAGACTTCACCTATAGTATGAGAGACTTTACTTATAGTATGAGAGACTTCACCTACAGTATGAGAGACTTCACCTATAGTATGAGAGACTTCACCTACAGTATGAGAGACTTCACCTACAGTATGAGAGGCTTCACCTACAGTATGAGAGACTTCACCTATAGTATGAGAGACTTCATCTATAGTATGAGAGACTTCACCTATAGTATGAGAGACTTCCCCTATAGTATGAGAGACTTCACCTATAGTATGAGAGACTTCACCTACAGTATGAGAGACTTAACCTACAGTATAAGAGACTTCACCTACAGTGTGAGAGACTTCACCTATAGTATGAGAGACTCCACCTACAGTATAAGAGACTTCACCTACAGTATGAGAGACTTCACCTATAGTATGAGAGACTTTGCCTATAGTATGAGAGACTTCACCTACAGTATGAGACTTCACCTATAGTATGAGAGACTTCACCTACAGTATAAGAGACTTCACTTATAGTATGAGAGACTTCACCTACAGTATGAAAGACTTCACCTATAGTATGAGAGACTTCACCTATAGTATGAGAGACTTCACCTACAGTATAAGAGACTTCACCTACAGTATGAGAGACTTCACCTATAGTATGAGAGACTTCACCTACAGTATAAGAGACTTCACCTACAGTATGAGAGACTTCACCTATAGTATGAGAGATTTCACCTACAGTATAAGAGACTTCACCTACAGTATGAGAGACTTCACCTATAGTATGTGTCAGTTGTATCAGGTCAGGTGACCAGTTCCCTTCCTTGATGTTTTTGCTTTCCCTAGCTCGAGCAGAGTCAGGTACTCATTTTTAAAGCTGGGTAGACCAGAGCATGATATGACCTTGTTTTGTACTCAATTTCTTTGCCTCAAGATGCACTCGGTGTAACCACCCTGCCCACTTGGACATTCATCTCTCGCATATTACCTTCAAATGTGCATTAAAAATCCACTACATTTATGTCTATTTCAATTTCGTTTACACATTAAAACTGTCTATAAAAAGATGTTCTAGTTCTAGCAAAGTCTCAGATTCTGAAAATGTCAATAAGTGACAGAGTTAGTGAGAGGATTAATCATAACCATGTCCTACCTGCCTTGAGAAAACTGACCAAAGTCATCCTGGCTGATACTTGTGCATAATTTCCCCAAGCAGATAACCAGATGAAAACTCCATAGCAAAAGTAGCTGGACCTTCAAACAATTTGTATTAACAAAAATGAATCATGCAGGTGCAAGGAATGCATATGATAATGTAAATAATTTTGTCAATTCCATATATAAATGAGAAATCTGGCATAGTTCTAACTTACTATCTGCTCCTGTTTGCAGTAATTCAGCTGTCCCAAAAGCATGGTAAGTTCTCATTTTGTTAACATAAATGAACTGACAGAAACATTCTCGTAAAACAAAATTCACAGAAACTTTCTTTCACAAAGAATGAATTCATAGCACCTTTAATACAGATAAATAAAGGAAACCACAAATGAACTATCTTTCACATCCATTCATTACTCAAATTAGGCATCAATCTCCCAGCATCATCTAATCTGTTTGACTCTTGACTAAGCATAGTGTCTTAAATTTTATTCCACACACACTTTATTCAATATTTTAACAGATGGTATTTCAGTACAAACAGGAAAAACTCAGTAAGGAAAAAACTTACCTTTCCTTTTATTTATTCATTTTTTATATGTTAATAATTCGTATTAAGAGACTAAAACAGTATGCTGCAAATGCATTAAATCTACCCTTTTGTGAAAGTTTGAGCTTTAGTATTAGCCTAGAAGGTTGATATCACAGAACACAGTACTCTCATCCTCTTACTGGACAACTCGAGACTGATATATCACCTGTGTTGTTTGGAGTGATATCACCTGTGTTGTTTGGAGTGATTACAAAATAGCCTATAATCTTAACCCTGATCCTAAACCATTTTTTTTTTTTTTTTTTTAAATAATAAGGTGCAACATTCATGGAGGCCATACATTAAAATTTTTTTTTCTTTTTTAACTAATTACTAACTTGCCTCTTATTACTCTGTCTCTGCATCCCCTCAGTTATAGGGTGTGTGTATACTTTTGTTATACCTTGTATGAAAACTCAAAACATAGTGTCAGTAGCAATCAGACACTATCACAGATCCCAGCAAAATATATTTTTTATACATGGATAACTTCCTGATCACACGTTGGCCGACAAAATGTTGAGTGTAAACCCAAGTGATCTGTGGACTCAACTACCAAGCACAATTACATTAAAAAATTTTGTACTATTCAAAGGACATATAGACTTTAATTATTCACAGTTTCTACATTAAAACCATCACAATTGGCAGCATGCCTGTTAAGATAGCATTTATGTACAATCTCACTTAAGTGTCACCCACATGCGACATCACACACAATTTTTTGCCATTTTTAAACCCTCCCTTCCACTTGCATACCTGTTCACCTGTACAGGGTTCCTGTACAATGTAAAGGAAATTGACACTTTTTAGCTATGTATGACCTTACAAGGTCGTTGTCAAGATTTTCTAAAATAAAAAAAACATTTAAAAAAAATTAAAATTTTTTGCGAATCCAGATTTGTTTTTTTTTTATCATTTTTTTTTTAAATCCTAGGATTTTTCAACGTCTATTTTTAAAATGAGATCACTCCTAGCAATTAATCAAATCCTTTTATACCTAATGATTTTGCCAGTAAGTTTTGATTCTCTTCATTTTTGGGCTCTCGGCAAGACATGAGGCATTTTTAATCGCTATCTGTTATCAACCATGCTTGTGACTACCCCTACATGTCATTTTTTAAAAAAAAAGCTAGGCATTTGATATTGTATTCATAATTTGGTTAAATATTGTTTGCTGATGTTGGCTGTTTGTTTCATTTTTGTTAAAGTTTTTATCACTCTCTTTGTCTTTCCAGTTATATTTTACCCTTATACATATTTCCGATAAATTAATGTCATAGCCTAATATTCTGTGTACATAACTAGAAAAAAAGTTTGTTTGCATAAGCTTTTCTGTTTCTAGAGTCAATCCAATTAAAATGAAGGACAGTGGGTCATGTTCTTTGATGTCAATAAAATAAGTTGCCAATGTCGATAGGGTTAAGATTATGGTTATGATTAGATTATTAACTGAAACAATTCATCCATCGAATAATGGCTGAGCCTAATTCAAAGAAATGAAAGCTCGTATATAGGGTCAGACGTCATGGTATTTTATGCAAGGGATGAATTTCTTAAATTAAAAGTAGCATAATAATGACCATTTTTTCATTGGAATAATAGTAGGGCAGTGCATTCTCAGAGCACATCAATTTACAACTACTAGGATATTTTTGTTTTTAAACATGGCAGTGTTTTTTTCTTCATTTTATTACATTATTATATACATGTATATCATTACCACAGTTATAGTTGTAATCTGACTTACGTTATAAAGTTATTGATTTTCTGGTGCATTTTACAAAACTACCACAAGCATCACCATGTTATGAATGCTGTGATAACTTTAAGGGATATAACATGCATTTTAAATTATTCACAATAATAATTTCTAATAAAAATATTCTAATACACATAAGAACCGCATTAGACTTTATTAGTATGTTTTATATCACACAATTTCAAATGTTACTTAATTTGTAGATGTCATGTCATTTAAAATCGTGTAAAATATACTGATTTATTTTATGCATAAGGTTTTTCCGGTGGTTGTAAGGTTTTTACTGGTGCGGCATACAAGTTTTCATCTCAGGAGGTTAACAGGTATGCACTTGTCATATTTCATCACAAAAACATGACCCCCCTATAAAGCTGGATGTACTATAGACAAGAACTACCATGCAACTAATTTCACTGGCATCATAAGCCTGAGCTCAAATCTAAATCCTAATGCTAAACTACTAATTGTAACACTGTTTCCAGCATTTTTGTTTTCTTTGTGCAAAAAAATAAGTGGCTACAATTCTCAGGACAATAATGGCTAACACTAGTCTCAACCTCAATCTTTATCCTCTGCTGAGCTGACACAGTATAATTGGGGTAATTATGAACTGTGACTCTGGCTACTTATGGATAGCCATTTGGGCGAAATAAGGCATGTGTTTCCGTATTATGTGACTCAACCCTGTCTATCTACATGCTCAAGTTTCCTTTTCAGCAGAAAAAAGGTAAGGGTTGAAACGAAGCACCGTAGGCTGTGTGACGCCGTTAGCCCAAATGTCTATTTTTAAGTAAGAATTCGATTATGGTTTTATAATGGGTAAGTTGGAAGTTTATTGTTCGTTATGTTTTAATGTACGATGCTGTCTTGCAGTAACAAAAAAAAAAAAAATCGGATTTATTATGTATCAAAAAGGTGGAGAAAGAGGTATGGTTAGAGTTAATGTTAGTCAACATCTGTGTTTATGTGCATTCCCATACGGGTTGACATATTTTTGAGCACGCTGCATTTTCCCGTATGCGCTAATGGCAGTGGTGCATGGTGAGTTATCACTGCAAACAAATAAAAGAAATGAAATGCAACAAAATCTAGCCCAGATATCTATTCGGCGGCCAATGGAGTCAGCCGTGTCATTAAGGGTTAGGATTAGAGTTGGGTATAGTTTTCTAACATCCTTGTTTTTGTGCGTTTCCCCATGGGATGATCTACTGCAAAAGAAAAAGAAATGACATGTGAAAAATCTAGCCCGAACAGTTATCTTTTCGGCGGCCAATTGAGTCAGCCTGTCGTTTAGATTTAGAAATGCTAAACCTAGCATAAGAACTCTATTTGATTAGAGTGTTTGTGTTAGGTGTAACATTTCTAAAACTAAACCTAACTCTAATCTTACACCCCTTCCCCCCCATCGACGCGGCCGACTCAATTGACAGCGCGGTAGATATCAATTCGGGCAAAATGGAGGACACGACCCACGGTGCTTCGTTTTAACCAAGGAGAAATACAAATGATTATGTCGTTTATATGATTAAAGTGCATACTTATCCGCTTTGAAATTTGAAGCTCATCATTGAGCCAGTTGCACAGTATGTCCGTCATCTTGATTATGATTTCACGGCGTTCCTAATTTAGAAAGCCTGCTTCGCACTATAGCACGTTTCACTAGCTTTGCCCAACTTCAAAATGCTATATCTCAGCGAATATATAACGCATATAAGTGAAATTTTGTGTGTAAATTTGAAATGGTATAGACCCTATGAATTAAATTTTTCATTAAAATGCGGCCATTGATTTCAATTTTTGTTTCTTTGCGATATAATATAAAATCCTACTTGCCAGCACACATCACACACACACATATTGAAATGTCTACAGTAAATTATACGACCTCATTTGCACATTTTTGGTTTATCAAGAAATTGGCATGATTTTTGCGTGAAATTGCGTGAAATTGCACTTCTTGAACATAAAACAGTTTATTTCCGGTTTTACGCACACATTGTCAATCATTGGCGTGTCTACAAAAAGTATTGTGTGGCTAAGTAGGAAAAATGAGTCTTCGAGTACATGTTATGACATTACAGCAAATCACAAATAGGATTTTAAAGTATTTCTTCAATGAAGCTACTCGAGGAAAACTATATCATTCCATTTCAAACCCACAAAAGAGGACTATTCATGCCTTGGGGATAAGCAAACGATCATTGCACCGCTGGATAGCGACATCTGAAATGTGTAATTCCAGTGTTTTACACACGAAAAATAGGCCAAGAGTGGTGAATAATTTTGACAGAGAATTGATCCGCAGAGAAAATTGCAATATGTTTCACAATAATGAGTCAGTGACTTTAAGGAAATTGAAAATTTGATTAAGAAAGAATAATGACATTGAAATTTCCAAATCTACGCTATGGAGGACTATTAGGAGTTTGGGATTCACTTTTAGAAAATATGTTGGTGGTAGAAACCTTATTTGTGAGAAGCCTCATATAGTTGCTATGAGAAGCAAATATTTACGCGAGGTCAGAGAAATGAGAAGAGATTGTTATGATTTTGTGTATTTAGATGAAACTTGGATCAATGCGCACCACAGTAATGAACGAGAATGGCAATCATCTGATGGGACAACTAAGAGACTAGTACCAAGCAGCAAAGGACAGCGCCTAATAATTGCACATGCAGAAAGCAGCCATCATGGGTTTCTAAATAATACTGAACTCACATTTGTTTCAAAATCTACAGATAATAGGGATTATCATACAGAGATGAATGGCAAGATATTTCAAGATTGGATTGTGAATCATGTACTTCCTTCCTTGGATAGACCGTCGTGTTTGATAATGGACAATGCTTCATATCACAACGTTGTGGCACCAGAAGATAAAGTTCCTAATTCATCAAGTACTAAAGATGTAATAAAGATTTGGCCGACCAAAAACAACATTCCATTCAACGAAATGTCCCTGAAGCCTGAATTACTTGGAATTGTAAAAAAGACACAGCATACAAAGATATTTCACATAGACAAGGCAATCCATGAACATGGTCACAGATGTTTAAGATTGCCTCCTTACCATTCTCACTTAAACCCAATAGAATTAGTCTGGGCTAAAATTAAGGAACAGGTAGCAACAGAAAATAGGACGTTCAAATTAAAAGATGTTGAAATACTTACAAAAGCCGCCCTCGAACATAGCCAGGGATTATTAGAAGAAATGAGAACCATGTGTTACAAGAGGAAGAGGAATATTGGAAGAATGATGGTTTGTCCTTCATTCAGCCGAGATTGATTATCAATTTCTCAGAGACATCTGATTATGATTCGGATGAAGTTTAATTTCTTTAAAGATGACCTTACCGTTATTTACAAGCACATTAGAGGAGCAACGTTCCATTATGATATTTATGAACCGCAAAGAGGTGATACCTATTGAAATAATTAGATCAAGGAAGGACCAGTTTGGTAGCGCATTAAATGTCAATGACAAACAATGTCACGAGTATCTCGCATGCAGATCATTTAAGAAATCAGCTTCAACAGGTATTCATTTGCAAACGTGATGGCCACATTATTGTAATAGTAGACACGCCTATGCCTAATCGATTCACAGAATCTGTGCATGAAGTGGTAAAATTTCTTTTCTCGATACACAATAATTAGTATGCCGACAAAGATCAAAGGATTTCATCCGTTTATGGGAACTAGACAAGATGCACAGATATAAAGTATATATTTGTTGGGTCTAACCCAATATAACATCGTATGCAAAAAATGGCATTAATACGTTGGACGGTTAATCAGATAATTACATTTGTTTGAGGGCAAAGCTAGTGAAACGTGCTATAGCTGATTGACTCGTTATTTCCGCCATTATTGAAACTTATCATCGTTGCTATGGCTACAGAAAAGAAACAGATCTTATTTTGATTGTTGCAAAATGTTGATTTGATTGTGCAGATTAATTTATACGTTTTCATCGCATTTTCTTTAAATATTGTTGTTTTTGTAACGTTACTTAACATAATGTTTATAAAATGTACAAATTACTGTTTACATTTTATGATTTTAAAAGGCAATTACGACTTTGGTGCACATGGCGTCATATTGCTATGCGACCGAAAGGCGTCAAAGATGTGACCAACAATGACTTTATCTTGTTTGTAAACATTGGTAAACCCAAACAAACAAACAAATAATACGCTACTTGGCATTGAGATAAGCGTTATCAGTTTTGATATAGTGATTGATTGTGGTTTGTCCAAAAATGATATGAAAACGTAAACTGATAGCCTATGTCTGAGACGAAATCTGCTGGAAAACCACGTGTAAGGCCTTCACTTAACATCATCTCCAGCTGCCATCTGCGCATCGAGGTTCGGCTGCAGTTGATCTCAAACGTCTTATGTCCATTGATTTGATGGTACTCTATGATAGACTCTTTCCTTCCAACTCTTGATGTTATCTCCCCTCTTATAGCGCTGACTTTATCTTGCACGTCTGCCTTCAACTCTTCCTTCCATTATGGTCTTCAGCACGGTGTTATGTCTTTTTATTTGGCCAAAATATTTTAGCTGTCCAATTTTGATCCTTCGTTAATTTTCTTTTCATTCCTAGCTTTTCTAACTCTATCATGGTTGCTTTATTTGAAAATTTCAATTTAAACTTAATGAAATCTCACTGCTTTACAATTGTGCTTATGCGTTAAATAAATAAAATTGCAGCTGAAGAAATATGTTTCTTACCAGTTATTATCCAGTCTTTTCTTTTCTTTTTTTTGGTGTGTGTGTGGAAAGGTGAGGGTACATACACATACATTCACACAGTTTTACAGTTTTGATTTACTATATTTGGAGTGAGTGGAGGGGGGAGAAGATACTATATTTAGATATCGAAAATCAGATTTTATTTTCTTGAATTTCCTACTATATATCTTAATTATAACCAATCAAGGGTTGAATGTGATACTTTATCTTTAAGAAAAAAAAAAATATATATATATATATATATAGTCTGCAATTTTACTATGAACGAGCAGTCACAAGAAAGAATCGAGCCCATTGAGATGTGGATATATAGAAGAATAAGGTGCATCTCATGGAATGAGAAAAAAAAAATGAATAAAAAAATCCCAGAAAAGCTAGGTATGAAATGAGAAATAACAAATGAGATGAAAGACAGATAAAATGTTTTGGTCATATAAAAAGACAATGCCTAAACCAAAATGGAAGTACTAATTGACAGCAAATGTGCAAGAGAAGGCAGCACTACGAGTGGAAAGATAGCATCAACAGACAGACAAGAATGAGTGCATGAGAGTATACCGTCAAGACAAGAGAGAGAAGACGTCAGAGATCCATTGCAGCTGATCTGAAATTTGACAAGAAGATCAGTTTATAATCTTGCAAAAGTTGCATTATATCAATGTATTTGATATGGAAGTCAAACATGATGACATCAAATATCAGCTGCATAGAGAATCAGTGAAAATTCTGCTAGAATTCTGTTAGAAATAGTTATATTGTAATTAAAATGGCAAATTTCAGACTTAAATTGCGGCTCACTAAACATGGTACAGTGGCTTCAATTCCCAGTGCAATGCAGTGCAAAAAAGTAATGGGGTTGACACATGACCCAAGTTGGCTCAACCCTCCCCTAAAGCATAAAAGAAGTTAAACGAGCTGAAATGCTTAGCTGATGATCGCTTCTGATGATCTGATTACCTCCTACTACAATGCTGTCTATTAATTCTCCTGTTACAACATGAGATTCATATATTTAAAATACAGCCGGGTTTTTTGTAGTGCATATTTATACTTTTGAAAGAAGATAGCAGTAGAAATATATTATTTATTTTAAAATTTGATATTTTGTAATTAACAATGCAAGTAACACATTACAGATATGGCTTTCATATTTGAAAATATAAATATCTGAATTAAAGTGATAAATTTATTGCTCATACAGCACAAAAGTGTGGGTAATTTCCTATGTTTCGTACCTTTTTGCTCCGCAGTGAATATGTATAGTCAAGTGTTGTTTCGTAGCGCTTAGGGTTAGGATTAGGGTTAGAATTAGGGTTAGGATTAGGGTTAGGGTTAGGGTTTGTGTTAGGGTTAGTGTTAATTCTAACCCTAATCCTAACCCTAAGCGCTACGAAACAACACCTAACTACATATATTCACTGCGGAGCAAAAAGGTACGAAAGATAGGAAATTACCAAAATGTGTATATGTCTGTGTGTGTGATTTTTTTATTTTTTATGATCACAGCTATATGCTAGGTGATGTATACACCTTGCTTCATTTTAAAGTTTTGGTCACAGCTATATCATAAATATGTTACATGTTGTATACACCCTGCTTATGCATGGCGGCATATCTAAAGTCATCCTTATATGACCACCAGCTAAGCACAATGCTACATTATACATATGTGGAAATGAACGTTTGTTTGTTTGTCTACTATGTTGCTGTTATACCCTATTGAACCTGAAAATTGGTTATAATTGGGGTATATTGTGTGTTAGGGTCTTCTATACTAGTCGATTGTTAGTCCTGAAAAGGACTGGTCCTAAAAAGGACCACTAGCTGGCTGTCTGGATTCCTCTTCATTGCTTGTCTGTTCGTGGTGCTGTGGCATGTTTCACTGTCTGGCTTGTGTGGTTCTGTTGGTTTTTGCCCTCCTCGTTTCTGATTCTTGTGTCTTCCTTTTCTTCTGTATCTGAGATAGCGCTTTTTCTATGATTGCTGGGAGTAGTCTTTCTAGTGTTTCCTCGATGACTTCTTCGTCTGATTGGTCATTCGTTTTTGGTTCCCATGTGTTAGATGTAATTTCCTCTACGACTCTTTTTTCTGCTTCTATTTTTTTGAGTATTGCTGTGTTTTCTTCTTTCAGCTCTGTCAGCTTCTTGACCTCTGCTTCTACCTGCTGCTGAATTTTTTTTCATGTTTTCCATCATATTTCTAACGCTCTGTAGGTCTATCACGTCTTCGCCACTGTCGGTTTTATCTTCGGAAGTCTGCCTGCTTCTGCTCTCGCCCTGGAGTTTTAGTTTTATTTCTTTGACGTCAGCGGTCAGCTGATGTAGCTGTCTTCTTTCTATTGTGCGCTGTCTGTTCGCGACCTCTACTGACACTCTTGTTTTTCCTCTCTGAAGGGGATGTTTTTGGAAACCGCTTCCTTCAGTATGCTCTTTGTTTCCTGGAACATAGGGCAGCCTTGGTACCTTGCCCCATGGTTTCCGAGGCAGTTTGCACAGGTACGGTTTGTGTTAATTGCTTTGTAATTGTGGTCCTTCTTCGCCCTGGGGCAGTCGCCATATTGGTGGCTTCCCGCGCAATATCAACAGACTGCATCTCTCCTGCATGTTTTCTTGGTGTGGGAAAATTGCTGGCAGTTGGAGCACTGCATCACCGGAGGGATATAGGCTTCTGTTCTTTTTGATGTATCTTTGAGTGTCAGTCTTTCAGGTCTTGTCACTCCTTCAATAGTTACTACCACCAGATTGGTATCTTTTTTTATTCCATGTCTTTAACCTTTTGACTTGTATGATTTGAGCATTTGTGTTTTCAGTTTGTTGGCAACTTTGGACTTCGTTTGCGGACCATCTGGTATCCACCCCTCTTAGTACCAACTTCTTTGTTGTCTTGCCGGTCTCCATCACTACTTTTATCTGGTGGGGCAGCATGAATTCTTTCGGTTCGGACTCCAGTTCTGTCATCAGCGAAGTTGTTTTATCCGTGCTGTTGAGAGAAAGCACGACTCCCTTTTCATGCCTCCCTACTTTTGCAATGCCTCTCCTGCCAGTTATTACCTTGAGGATCCCGATCACTTTATCGTCGGGTAGGGCCCTGAGTGGAAATGAACCTCTGTCTCTGAGGCTATTTATACCCTCATTGAGTCTTGAAATTATCCACACACTTC
This sequence comes from Oreohelix idahoensis, assembly GCA_024509875.1. Taxonomy (NCBI): domain Eukaryota; kingdom Metazoa; phylum Mollusca; class Gastropoda; order Stylommatophora; family Oreohelicidae; genus Oreohelix; species Oreohelix idahoensis. Next base: position 16,217 of record JAMPIV010016751.1, read on the forward strand.
CAAGGATTCCCCCTGTGGTGAAACATATTGAGAACACAGCATTACACACTAAGCTTAGAGGAGTCACTTGAACCCCAGATGTAACTCTGGCTTTTACCTGGTTGCATGCGTGCAGGAGGATCTCACTATTGACCCATGATAGGTAGGGAGAGCTGAAAAGTGGCTCTGTGCAGGACGTGACAATTCCTTAAGAGAGTCCAGAACCACAGTATTTTAGCTCAGAATATTTGGAAAGCCCTCTTGGATGGCGGGAAAGGCACAGTATGCCACATGCTTCTTACTCTTAGTTTGGGAACACATGAGATGATCCTTTAAATGCAAGCCAAGCTGGAGAAACTAGAGCTCATGACTTTAACTCAACACGTTTCGGAATGGTAGAAAAGCAAGATGTCACCCAAATTACGGCAAAAATATGTTAAAAAATCACAAAATGTTTCCCAAATCACATTAAAAAATTGCTCGTCTGATCGGTGTGGACTTACCATATGGGATATTGTCAAATGTCCTGCACCTGATCAGAAATCTTGTATCACACTGGTTTCAGACTGTACAAAAAATGTGTTAAAAGATCACAGAATGTTGCCCAAATCGCATTTAAAAATTGCTCAATTGTAATAGAAAAGTAGCCCAAAGTACAAAATTAATTACAATACATCTGTCTTTATTTTGCATAATTACCAGCAAATTCTCCTTGTATTTGATTTTTTATATCATTATACAAGAAAGCAAGGAAGTTTCATTTCAAGTCATTACTTCTAGCGCTCACATCACAGGCTGTATTTATAAGATTCAGTAACACATCTTTCATAGGAATATAAAGCTATTTGTATAGTAAAATTACAGACAGACTGTGAATGGGAACAAACACTGTTGGTGCAGCAAATTATTTTATTAATCAGATTAAATTATATTAATTAATAAAGCTCCATAACTTTCATCATCAAAGAGAGATAAAGGGGCCTAATTTTCAGAACCAAAAGTTTGGTTTTTACAGTACGTCCACTTTGTTGTGTAACTGATTTTCTTGACAACATTAACAATCAAAAGCACTTTCTATGGAGCAGTTATTCATCATCATCATCACCACTTTTCTCTGTACACCTTATGAAGCATGTAACCACCACTAGAGCTGCTCCCATTACAGGAAGCCTGCAACAATCATTCACATGTTATGGTAGTGGTGGTTTCTGGGATAATGTGTGTCACATGATGAGGTTGCCAGCCTCCATGCGTGTCCTCATCACCTTGTTTGACATGGCTGGTGGTACATTAGTCCTGTTCTTTCTTTATTTCTTCAGAGACCCCTAAAATTACACAGGGCATTATTATTAATATTATTATTTAGTGCTGCAATCTTCGTTATTTGCAACCTCTTTCTATCCCCCTGTAATGACTGTTCTCCAGTCTTCCCAGTTAGTGCAGATACAGTTCTGTTCTGTTCCTATTGGTCTTTACTGTGAAGTTGTTTGGTGTAGATCTTCCTTGTCTCTCAGCCTGTATTTATTCAGTGTACCTCAGCTGTTTCATACTGCTGATTATTAGTGAGGGATGGTGTGTATCACAGTCATCAAGAGCCATGCCACTAGGTGTAAATTAGTTATACTATATAGCTAAACGTTCATAATGAGAATGCTTACACCTTACATCATAATTTTGTCCACTAAATCCACAGTTCATTATAATACGAGTATTTAATTCATCATTTCTCTGTTCGATTCTACAAGGAGCACATAACCACTACTGCAGCTGGTACTTTCAGACAACCTGCACAGAAACATTCATGGTCTTTTTGTAGCAATGGTTTCTGTAGCAGTGGTTTCTGTAGTAGTGGTTTCTGTAGCAGTGCTTTCTGTAGCAGTGGTTTCTGTACCAGTGGTTTCTGTAGCAATGGTTTCTGTAGCAGTGGTTTCTGTAGCAATGGTTTCTGTAGCAGTGGTTTCTGTAGCAATGGTTTCTATAGCAATGGTTTCTGTAGCACTGGTTTCTGTAGCAATGGTTTCTGTAGCAATGGTTTCTGTAGCAGTGGTTTCTATAGCAGTGGTTTCTGTAGCAGTGGTTTCTGTAGCAATGGTTTCTGTAGCAGTGGTTTCTGTAGCAATGGTTTCTGTAGCAGTGGTTTCTGTAGCAGTGGTTTCTGTAGCAGTGGTTTCTGTAGCAGTGGTTTCTGTAGCAATGGTTTCTGTAGCAGTGGTTTCTGTAGCAGTGGTTTCTGTAGCAATGGTTTGTGTAGCAGTGGTTTCTGTATCAATGGTTTCTGTAGCAGTGGTTTCTGTAGCAATGGTTTCTGTAGCAATGGTTTCTGTAGCAGTGGTTTCTGTAGCAGTGGTTTCTGTAGCAGTGGTTTCTGTAGCAATGGTTTCTGTAGCAATGGTTTCTGTAGCAGGCGTTTCCGTAGCAGGGGTTTCCGTAGCAGTGGTTTCCGTAGCAATGGTTTCTGTAGCAGTGGTTTCTGTAGCAATGGTTTCTGTAGCAGTGGTTTCTGTAGCAGTGGTTTCTGTAGCAGTGGTTTCTGTAGCAATGGTTTCTGTAGCACTGGTTTCTGTAGCAGTGGTTTCTGTAGCAATGGTTTCTGTAGCAATGGTTTCTGTAGCAATGGTTTCTGTAGCAGTGGTTTCTGTAGCAATGGTTTCTGTAGCAATGGTTTCTGTAGCAATGGTTTCTGTAGCAGTGGTTTCTGTAGCAGTGGTTTCTGTAGCAGTGGTTTCTGTAGCAATGGTTTCTGTAGCAGTGGTTTCTGTAGCAGTGGTTTCTGTAGCAGTGGTTTCTGTAGCAGTGGTTTCTGTAGCAATGGTTTCTGTAGCAATTGTTTCTGTAGCAGTGGTTTCTGTAGCAGTGGTTTCTGTAGCAATGGTTTCTGTAGCAGTGGTTTCTGTAGCAGTGGTTTCTGTAGCAGTGGTTTCTGTAGCAGTGGTTTCTGTAGCAATGGTTTCTGTAGCAATGGTTTCTGTAGCAGTGGTTTCTGTAGCAATGGTTTCTGTAGCAGGCGTTTCCATAGCAGGGGTTTCCATAGCAGTGGTTTCCGTAGCAATGGTTGCTGTAGCAACGGTGTTTGACATAATGAAGTTGCCAGCCTCCATGCACAGCCTCATGTTAGTTGCCTTCTATGACATGCATGAGGGAGCAGTACTCGTATTCTTTCTTCATCTTCTCATAGACACTGGTATTCAGGTGTGTACACCCCGTACATAATTTATGTACAGGTTTTTTTCGCCTAATTATTAACTATATATAAATCGATCGTCTTGCGCTACGCCATAGCCGATGTTTGCGTCGTGAGATTCGGCGAGTTGTTAGGCCGTGTGAATAAAAAATAATCATTAAAATCAAGCTGCCTTTTTTTCAATTGATGCTCTGACAAATATGGTTTGAGTATTAAAATAAGTAAAGACTTGCTTTAAAAGGCAAAGTCCCCATGCCTCAATTATAATGCAGCTGTAATTGACAAATTCTTTACACAAATTAACTATTTTGATACGTTTTTTTCAGTCTTTTTTTTTTTTTTTTTTTTTTTTGGTACAGATTTTGCGGGTCTTTGTACAGGGTTTTTGAATATTTTGTACAGGTTTTTCATCTCCAAAGTGTGACATGTATGTAATGAGGTTTATTTTTTTTAGAGGTTAAATGTCACTGGAGGTCATCCAAAGGCAAAAGTTCTGGCCAGATTTCCATACGACATGAATTACTAGCCAGATATGGTAAGTTGTTTAACAGTTAGATATTACATACATAGAAATTATTACTTATCAGACCTATTTAGTTGTTTAACCTCCACATGTTACGTGCATAGAAATTATTGTTGCAGTGAAAATCAATGCTGTATAAGAATTACATTGATTTAATTAAAAACTGCAGATAGCAGTAACTTAGGTGGTTGTTTTGTTGAAGAGCTGGATACAACTCATTGCTCGTCTGTTTTAAATTTAATTGTTACATTTGTCGCAATACCTTTCATCTCAGCTTTTTGTCATCTCTGTTCTTGTTCATGTTCACACCATTTTACCTTTCTTGGCTTTTATCTTCAGAAGTTTCAGTTACTATGATAAGTATTTCAAGTAATAAAGATCTAGAAATGAGAGAATAGATCTGCCAACGAAGACTATTTCAGTTACTAGAATATATATTTCCAATAATAAAGATCTAGAAATGAGAGAATAGATAGATCTGCCAAAGAAGGAGACAATTTCAGTTACTAGGATATATATTTCTGATAATAAAGATCTAGAAATGAGAGAATAGGTAGATCTGCCAAAGAAGGAGAAAGTTTCAGTTACTAGGATATATATTTCCAAAAAATAAGATCTAGAAATGAACCACCACTTGGAGGTGGAGTAGGGTCTTGGTCAGCTTGGTTCACTGACACAAGCAGTGAAGCTATGGTTCGCTGACTTCATTTATCACTGTTGCTGCATCTTCGGCTCCTAATAAAGATCTAGAAATGAGAGAATAGATTGTTATTGTTAATCTGAATCGACCTCACCGCACTCTGGGCAAACTCATAGGTGCTCAGTCTCTCTCAGCAAATGTCGAAGAGCATGAATGCTACTTGTACCCGTAGCACGCTGGTTGTACATACGACAGATACATCCTTTCTCACGTCCATTTCTGCTAGACCCACGTTTGATGCCAAACGCCAACAGTCTCAGTCTTGTTGATTCATCCATTGCAGTGTCATTATCCAGCAGGTGATCATTATTTGCCCTTAGTATCTCTCCCTTATCCATGTCCAGTGTCTCCGCAATGGGTGCCCTCGACGCCAGTCTGTCAGCTCTCTCATTGCCACGTACCAGGACCAGGACAGTAGATCCACACCAGTTCTTGAAGATATGAGGATTCTTTTGATGTTTTCCATTCCTGCCGCAGCCATCCGTTCTGAGCTTTCTGAAGCATGGCTTGAGAGTCTGACAATATAACTGCCCTGGTTGATGGAGTATCAGACAGCCACCTCAGTGCTGCAGTAACTGTCTCTACCTCCATTCTCATGCTGGAGTGTTGTTGTCATGTAGGCTCCACTCAAGTCAGTGATGACCCTGCACTTTATTCTTGCAGAGAAGTCCCATCCTGATTTCTCACCATGCACTACAGACTCATCAGTGTACACAATGGTGTCTTCATCCCCAGCATGATCACTTGTCAGCTGATTAATTTCCAGCTATGCTTTTCCATTGCCCTAAGATCTGCACTCCCTGCCAAGGCTAATGATGACTGCTGGTAGTGTATCCAGTTCTTCCCTGACTTACTCCACTCTTCCTCTTTGGATACATTTTCGACCCTGGTCACCTGACCACTCGTAGCCTCTGCCTGTGCAATCCACTACATCCCACTCTTGATTCTTGCTCCTTTGATGTCAGTTAAGTTCTCATGTAGGGGGTGTCTTTTGTCGCGGTTTAGCCGCATATAGGCTTTTGCCTGGGCCATTGATAATCTGGATCTGATCGACAGCAATCTGAGCATGTATCACATTGTCACAATGGGGGTATCACGGGTACAGCCCCGAACTAGTCGCATCCCTTCATTTTGAAAGTGTTCCAGTCGTTCACATTGTGACAGTGACAGCGTGAGTATTCCTAGCCCATACTCGATTACTGAAATCAAGAGCTGATGATATAGGAGAAACAACATTTTTCTGTTCCAAGCGCGCAGCAGCCATTGTTTTTAAGGCTGCCAGTCCTTGCTCGTTTGCCACTTCTGTATGATCAATTCGACTTGATAATTAAATGATAGTCCACGATCAAACGTTACTACCAGTTACTTCTGCCTGTCGTGCCTTTCAGTGTTCTGCCCATTGAAAGTGATTATGGAAAGGTCTGCTTTCACTTTGTAGTTGTTCAAAGAGCACCACATAGACCTTATTGGGATTTGATGTTTGATCCACTTTCCTCACACCCATTTAGAAACCGCCTGTAGAGTCTCTTGTATGCCGTGGACCATTTCCTGTCTGTCTGAGCCAGTTTTGTACATGAGTATGTCATCTGCAAAAGTTAATGTTCGTGTCCCAGTCCTGTTGGTTGAAAGGTTGCTACCTTTGCTGTGTAGACGTTAAACAGCACTGGTGATAGTGGAGAACCCTGGGGTAGTCCTAGGCAAATGCGCATCGGTTCTGGTGTCCAAGTTCCCAAGCAAAATGCAAAACTGATCTCTCCATTATGGCAGTTGATATCCCACCTTGTTATCCAAGGGTTTACACCACATGCCATTATACAGTCTATTAGGGTTGCAAAGACCACAATGTTATAAGCATCCTCTAGCCCAATTTCGACAGCCACCATTTCTCTTTTCCTTGGAAATCCCTCGTACACATCATACGCAATGTCCCAGCGTTACCCCAATGTTGTTTTCATAAGCCTATAGCTACCCAGGGTATCAGGAAAGATGTGTGCATTTTCGAGGCGGCTCAATACTGTCTGCAACTATCTTTTCAAGTAATTTTACCATAGACATTCTGTAGTGTGATAATTCGATAGCTGCTGAGCAGTGTGGGGTCTTTGCCAGGTTTAGGAAGTGGCAAGAAGGTAACTGTGTAGCCAGTCTTGCGGCACCTCATGCTGTTGTTGAAATCGCTCACCATATTTAAAATGGCTGTGTCGCTGAGCTGTTTAATGTGATGGTATTGTACACCATATATATTTTCTACACATTAGAAGATCTGGAATCTGAGATGACATTGCACTACTAGCACATTCACATCAACACATCCAGGAAAAAACGGATAGACTTAATAAGTATAGCCAGTAGGTGGGCTTGAACATCAATTTAAAGAAGTCAGAGGTCATGACGCTCAATGTGAGCAACCTGAGCCCATATCAGTAAGCAAAAATCAGCAACTGGAAACAGACAGATACCTTCACATACCTAGGATGCATAGTAACACCAGACGGCGGAGCAAAAAAAAGACATCAACAACAGAATGAACAAAGCAAGAACAGCCTTTTTTAGTCTAAACAACATCTGGAAGTCCTCTCAGTACAGCACAAGCACAGAATTAGGATTCTCACAGAGCTGTGTGCTTTCTGTGCTTCTCTATGGCGCGGCGAGCTGGAGAGGTACAGAGAAGGAAATGTCGAAATTGTCCTCTTTTCACACAACATGCCTAAGAAAAATTCACCGAATCTTTTGGCCGAATACCATCACCAACCAAGATCTGTTTACTCGGAGCAAGCAAGAGGACATGCACACCATCATAGCTGGCAGACGCTGGAGTTAGGTTGGCCATGTCCTCAGAAGAGACCCTGATGCCATCACAAGAACAGCTATGCCAAGGACCCCTGTAGGAAAATGAAAGAGAGGCCGACCAAAAAACAACTTGGCGGAGGATGCGGAGGCTGAGATGCACTTGCCTTATTTCGGCAGAACTACAATGACACAGTCAAATTATTGTCAACTTATAAACCTATGGCTGAAGTTATACAAACTAGAAACCACACTTCTCTAGAAGTACAACATAATTATCACCCAGGACTGAAATATGGCAAGCGCTCACATAATAATCCATAAAAAATGAACCACACAGCAACTTGCTGACCAAAGGGAAATCCGTCCGTCCTGGACCAAGGCTAGATTCTGACTGACTAAATTTGTGCCTGATTTTCTGGCTTCGGTAGTCACATGACTCACCGGTTCGGCTTAGTCCTGGCCTCGACCCGGCTGACTTAAGATGCACTGCGAAATAGCACTGTGACACCGTACAAGATGCACCAGGCGCGATGGCCACTGACTGCTTTGACGGTTGGCAGCTAAGGACAAAAGAAGAAGAAAGCTTGTACACCATGAGAGAATAGAAAGATCTGCCAAAGAAGGAGAAAGTTTCAGTTACTAGGATATATATATTTCCAATAATAATGTTCTAGAAAAGAGAGAATAGAAAGATCTGCCAAAGAAGGAGACTATTTCAATTACTAGGATATATAATTCCAGTAATGAAGATCTAGAAATGGAAGAATAGGTAGATCTGCCAAAGAAGGAGAAAGCAAACAGCGTAGGATAGGACAGCATGTGAAGAGATAAAGCAGTGATGGAAAATAGTTTCACTTATACTCATATATATATATACAAACATACACAATACTCACTATTACACACACCTCTTACAAATATACAAACTTTCACTCGTTGTAGGAAGCAGGTCGTCATGCAGAAGCTGTCTATAGGCTACACTTATTCCAGATACTCTCAGACCTAACTCTGCAGACATCTTTTTATTAAGGTAGACCTTTACAGATTTCAGTGTTTCTAAAGTAGATCCTCTCAGCTCCTGATTTGCCTACTGCTGATTTAGACAACCAGTAGTGATACACTGTCATGGACTTAACAGCAGTCAACAGCTTCCACTACACACACCAATCCCAGTGATGACACCTCTCTGGAATGTTGTGGTACTGTCAATGACATCATCACTTGATGTCAGATAGTAAAGTCATGGAAAGATTACTGTTATTTGTGCGGTTGATTGCAGCAGTAAAAAAAAAACAATCATATTTAGATCATCACTTGCCACTGTTAAAGAATAAACCCATGTAATCTGTTCTGCATTATTGCTCACACACTTAGTCACACGCACACACACATACTCGCTGACACACACAGTCATTCAGTCACACAAGCTGTCACTTATACATACTGTCATTCACCCATGCTGTCACTCAATCACTTACAGTGTCACTCACACACTGTAACTCACACACAAAGTCACTTGCATACACTGTCTCACACACACACTGTCATTAAACCACACACATTGTCATTAAACCACACACACTGTCATTAAACCACACACACTCATTCATGCATACTGTTATTCCAGACAACCACGGTCCCTCACACCCACCATCGCACGCACATTCTGTCAGTCACATACTGTGCCTCTGCCACACCCTGACACTCAGAGACTGTCACTCAGAAACTGTCACTCATACTATCTCACTCCAGACACACACTGTTACTCACACAACAGTCGCTCACACAATGTTACCCAGACACACTGCCACTCAGACACAATACTTAATTTCTCCCACATGCACACTTAATCTCACACATGCAAAATCACTCTCACACACACTTAATGCTTACTAACATGCAAACACACACAGTCACATACACATACTGTGTCTTACACAAATTCTCAACACACACTATTTCACTGTCATACACATACAGTGACACACACTTGCACAGAAACTTACTCACATGCAGTTATTTGTTTTTTTTTTTTTTATTTGTTTGTTTATTAAACCAGTTCCATTTTTGACACAGGAAGATGTGAATCAGGATGACACATTTGCTGTTTCAGAAAGCAGTAAAAACTTACTGGAAAAATTTGACACTCATGTAAAAAATATGAGGCAATCACTAGCAGTTGCCAAAAAAGTCCATGAATGATTTCCATGCAATCATGAATCATGGAAAATATGAAAAAGAAAATCTTTCAACTAAGTCTGCTGACTTCCAGTCCACAAGAGATGGCAGTGTTAAAAAAGCCAATGGTGCAGTCTTGAAATCGGGGCCTATGAGTAGAAAGAATGAAAACACAAAAGTGTGTGACAAAGAAAAAAGTCAGCATTTACCAGTAATGTCGACTGTGGTCAATGAAAGGGTCAGTGGACAAATTCCTGTGATCACTAAAAAGTGTCTTGCTATTCTGATGCTAATTTCAATGCCTCAGATCCTGCATTAGATCAGGAATCAAATCCTGTTGACGTGAATCAAGTGCTGCCTGAAGAAACGGATCAAAGCCAAATTAATCATACAGGTGTTGGCAATCAGGCGAGTGTTGGCAGCACTTCTGATCTTGACCACGAAGTAGAAACAAACACGGAGAGTATAGGTGTAGATCCAACCCTTATAAATCCTGATATGAATCCAGTATTACCTGAAGAAACTGATTTAAGTCAAATGAATCCGGTGGGTCTTGGCATCACTTCTGATCTGGAAAGCAAAGAAGAAACAAACAGGGAGAGTGTAGAAATAAATTCACGCATTATAAATTTAGATTATTTGCCACCACCATCTATCATGATAATTTCTGCAACACCATTTCAAATGGTGGAGGAAGCAGAGCTGTTACAAAAATTCAAGCAGCCCTGTTCAAAAGCAAGTCCTCCTTTGATGAATCTGCTATAGAAACAGTCCATTTTCATAGCAGAAAAAATGTGAGTCTAGGAAAGATCTTCATTAGATGAAAACCATTCTTGATCTCACAGAAAAAAGAAAACAAGAAGAAAATACCAGAAGATATCTTTAAGGCGATCACAATCGACAGATCTGAATAGTAGACTTCAAACTGTTAGATGCTGCTTTCTATTGATGGACAACTTGAGAAAAGCTCTTGATACAGAAGATATTACTTTAGATCCCGAAGATCACTTGACAGTAGTTCATCCTGAAGAAACCAAGGATATTGGTACAGCCACTCTTGAACCTGAATCTGCAAAAGTGGAAAGTATCAGGTTTTCTACATCCAAGGAATCAGAAACAAGTGAAAAAGACTCTAAGAAGGAAGAACAAGCACATTCAGTATTATCAGAATCTGACAGGTTAGCAAGACTAAACATGTCTGCAATGACTGTAGAATCTCTTGCCAGTCATCGTTCTCCACTTTAAGATCAGCATCAAGAACAAGAAGTTTGAGTAAGGTCCTAAAATCAATTGACACAGTTGTTTATAAAGATGGGATTGCAATGATGTGGAAGAAAATGGAGTATAGTGACCAGGAAATTCTTGTACCTGTTCCCCCTAATAGTCTTCTCAGTGATGTTGATCAGAAGAAAGTTTCTTCCAAAGATAAGGCAAAGACTCTACAGCCTCCAAGAGAATCATGTGACTCTATTGTGGTATATAATAGTAACTCATTTTGTCAGTGGACGTTACCGTTCTGTCACTGTTGTTCATTGTATTTCCTGTTATTGTGATCTCAAGTAATATGAATTTATTTTAATAAAGTACTTTAAATATTTGTGGAACTCAGATCTAAAAGACAGAAGTTTTATCATTTTTATTTTCAACTAAGTACTTTCAAACAGAAAGCATAATTTCTGAAAAAATTTAATGTTAATTCTTTAAATAGTGATACATTAATTTTCAGAAACGATTTGCAAAAATATATAACAGTAACTACCATAAATTAATTTCATTAAGACAATGTCTGTGTTATAAGCTAATAGTTGTCTATTCAAATAGTTATTTTTTGTTTAAATGAAGGAATAAAATGTTTGTGCATTCTAAATGAAGCTACATCTTTGGTTATTGAGTCTAGAAAACGCAAGCTTGGACTTAGAGCTTATAATATTTTGATGGGGCATAAAGAAGGACCCAGGTTCGAAAGGGAAAAATAAGAGGTTGCAGACTGGTCTCGCCAACTTCAGATGGACAGATTTGCATCCCTACCACACTTTCTGTACCAGGATCAGTGGAAAACGAATAAACTGGTGGTAAGCTGAAACTTGTGTATGTATATATATACATGTATGCATGTATGGTGCAGGAGCATGGACAGTGAACATGTAGTTAGAAGAATTGAGAAGTAATAGGTGCTCCAGGATTTGATCTGGCTGATCCAGGTGATACGTTTATATGATGAGTCTGAGGTTTCCATCTTTCTTTGTTTACACATTTGTCAGTGTAACTACCTGATGGGTCGTTTGCTGTGATTGAAAATAATGGATAGACAGGAGAGGTAATGAAGTGGACTCTATAGGGAAATAGAGAGGAAATTGAGGAGGTATATGGAAACAAACAGAACTCTGGAATGGAAGAAAGTAAACCGGAAAGAGAGCAAGTGAAGGAGTAAGAAGATGGAGAGGGGTGCTTTTCTGTATATCTGTTACATTAATATAGAATTAAGGCCCTTGAAATGTGGATATAATGGGGCACAACTCATGAAAAGAGAATAAAACATACAGTCATAGCAAAGCTTGGAATAAAAACAGAATTATTGAACGATATCAAAATCTAGACAGATAAAATATTATGGACATATAATAAAGGGACATAACATCTTGTTGAAAACCATAATAGAAGGAAAAGATGAAAGCAAACATTTACGAGGAAGACACCTTATAAGTTGAAGGATTACTTTAAAGGATGGACACGAAAGAGCAATAATTTCAAAGGATGGACATGAAAGGGCCTATCAGAGTGTTCCATTTAGACAAGAGGTAGAAAAGGTTGGAGCAGCCATCCTGTGATGTGAAGGTGACTGTTGATCTGATCTGAAGCTGAAACACAGAAATACAAGTCTGACATTAGGCACCTGATCACGTGTCACAAATGGCTTCTGCTCGTCTATAAGGAGATGAGTAAAAAATAGCACCACTGCTCCTTGGCACCTGGCATGTTGTAAGAGACTAGTATGAATTGTGTGTCTGTTCATGGGAACTAATAGTTACTGGTGTAGCCCGTCTTAGCCCATCATCATCTATTCATTATATCAAATGTCCAGTGGTTGGAAAGAGATGTATGTTGCTCAAAGCTGATGATCGTTTTGTTCATGATTAATGTTAGTTGCCTACAGTTTGGAGTTTGATTCTTGTGAGATCCTGAATGCCCTTTCTGGAGACTGGTTTATGAGAGGTTCTGGTTGCGCACTGTTTGGGATGTGGTTCATTAAATTACTGGTTGTCTATTCTTGGTGATTTTGTTCAACAAATTGTTGATTGTTCACTGTTGGGATTTCAATCAATCAATACCCTTTAGCTCCCCAAGGAGCATAGGTCTTCAACAAACACATGCCATGTCCTCCAGTCACGTGCCATCAGCTCAAGTTATTTCCATGTTTTCCTCATCATTTTCACCTCTGTATCCAGTTCTCTTCTCCATGTGTTTTTTGGTCTACCTCTGCCTCTTTCCCTGTGGATTCCAGAACAAGGACTGCCTTGTAATGCTATCAACAGGTTTCCTCAATGTGTGTCCTATCCATCGCCATCGTCTTCTTCTCAACTCTTGTTCCACTGGCACTTGTCTGGTTCTTGTCATCAGTTCCACATTTGCAACTTTGTCATACCATTTCAATCCTAATCTATGCAAGACCCATATATGAATGCCTGCAACATTTTTGTTGTTGGTTTTGTTGTTCTCCATGTCCCAGAGCCATACAATAAAACTGACTTGACATCTGAATTGATATTCTTTTTTGGGGGATTTGGCTCATGAAATCTGTTGGTTGTTCACTACTTGGGATTAGTTTCATAAAAATTCCTGGTAGTCCACTGTTTGGAATTTGGTTCACGAAAATTATTGGTTGTTTACTGTTGGTGATTTACTATATACAAATGAACTTTGGCTCATGAAAATTGCTGGGGACTTTTTCTGTCATTGGTTTACTTACTCAACTCGTGAACTGACATAAACAAACACTCAGCAGAAGTATGTGTAAGGTAAGACTCTCTGTGATCAACAGTTCATAAAAAACTGTAATATATCTGAACTCATGAATATATTGATTATATACAACCAATGCAGGTTGAAGAATTTGCATGTGTTTTGAAATTGTTAGGTATTGCTATATAGAGTGTTTGTAACAGCTGTGGTGTCTGACAGTAGCTTTCATCTTCCTGTGGTGAGTCGTGGGCATGTAAGCAACCCATGTTAAACTGTCTTGCATTGATGAGAACAGTTGTAGAATTGGGTGCTTATGAAGAGGTTAGCTTAAGTGCTTGTTGAGTCAGATATTGTAAGAAACCTGCCTTATATTTTCTGATTACAAAGTGATTGAAAAGTCAAGTCTAGTTTTTAAAATATTTATATCCTCATTTGTATGCTTTGGATAGACATGAAACCAATGTCAAACAATGGGCAATAACTGTCATTTGACAAATAAGTTTAATTTTTTTATTCCCAGAAAGAAAATACTATCTAAAATGGCCAATATATTGGTGCTATAAGAGATAAACAAAAATGGCTGCCTGTTGTGAAATCAAGTACAACATACGGGATCTCATGTTATATAATAAAATATCAGTTAATTGTCTTTATTTTGAGTCACAGTTTCATGTCTGTGTCAATTAGCTGGACACAAGTGACGAAATAATCATTTAAAATAGGAAGTGACGTTTCAGCCACCTGTACAGTAGTTCTTCCCTGCTTCCTTGTTGTTTTATTTTTTTTATTTTTTGTTTTTCGACCATTATAATCCTCATTATCTTTTACCCTGGCTATTCCAGAACAGGAATGACCTTTTAAGGCTATATCCATTGCCAGCATCTTCTTCTCTTCTCTGGTTCTACCGGTTCTTGTCATCAGTTCCACTTTGGTGATCTTATCATACTTTGTTAATCCTTCTGTTAAACGCAGGCACCCATTTATGAAGGCCTGTAACCTTCTTGTTTGTCCTTTTTTTTTAGTTCTCCTCATTTCAGAGCCATACAACATGACTGACTTGATATTTGAGTTAAACACTCAGGACACGCTGACAATCTCAGCTTCCTCTAGTGCGGCATGCACCTCACACTGAATACTCACAGTCAGATCAATTTCTCTAACTAAATGCTCTCCATAAAGTCACAAACAGATGTGGTATTCTTTCCTTGTACCAATAACAACGATTATACCTTCATCAGCTAAACTAAACATGGCATTATCTCTTCAAATATGCAACTTATATATAGAATGTGTGATTCCTGCATACACACAATGGGATCCTCGCCAGTGCTACGGAGTTCGTTCACTATGCTGAGATCCTCCTTGTGTGATCTAAGGGAGGAGGTTTGAGCACTGATGGGGTTGTCTCTGTGCAATAGAGATGGTCCTCAATACCAAACCTGTGTCAGATATGTTCTGTGCTTGATTTAAAGGATGTGCTCTGCTCCTTGCATCGTAGCTTGTTGATATTGGCATTTTTGCCTGGATGGGTCATTTCTTTATACATGGCATGTCAATTAAACCTGTCGGTTCAGACATTCTTCTTTAAAGTTGTTTTAAAGTATTAGTTTAGCTGTCTGCATGTTGGCTTGGATATTTGTTTTGTTGTTGTGAACCTTATTTGCTCCTAGTTTTGCTAATGTGTATGCTTTTTTTACTGCCAAACATTTCTGTGTGACCTGGTAGCCATTGGAAGGCAACTTTGCCGTTTTATGCTGTTGACTGGTTGTCTGTTGTGTCAACTAGCTGTATTACTATTTTGTTTTTGTATTTTTTATGAGGTGGTCTTTCATTGCCTGCAGTGTTAATTGTTTAATCAGTAACGGTTTTGATATCTGTACAAGAACCCCCAGTCATTCAGCCAGTTGTAGAAGAGTTATAGTTTAATGGTGAAAGACTAAAGGAGAACTATATGAAGAAAGACATAAGGTTTCTGAGAAATTGAAAAGCTGCTTGTCCAAATGGCATTCCAGCAGAGGCCACTGACACCTCCATAGGGACATTATACAAAATAATTGGTTGTCTGGGAAGGAGAAGAAATACCAGCAGACTGGCAGAAAAGATATCTAGTCAAGTTGTCAAAGAAGGACAATTTCCAAGAGTGAATAAATTACAAACTAATAATGCTAATATCTGAGCCATGCCTGCAAGGAAGCACAACAGAGAAGTTACTTGCACAAATATGCTGACCTCTTAACATTTTTGCTCGTATGTTTTGCTGACTGAAATTTTTTTAGGCGCATCGTGTTATACTTTCATTACAACTTTGAGCAAACTATATAAAAAATCACAAGGATTTTCCTGCAGTTTAAGTCTGTCTTGACCTGGCCCTTAGACCATATGGTATCTTTTGTTGTTTAGTTCATACAGAAGTCATTGCTGTGTACACTTGTTTCTTACATTTTTTATTTGAATTTAAGAAAAATACAAATTTACCTTGTTTTCCTGACGTACACTCATTTTGGATACAATTGTATGTCTATTTGATGAAGCTTTTTTCATAAATAGAGGATTGGCAGTGTATTATTAAAACGTACAAGATGTTATGTATTATTAATTATTAAAATATCCAGCATGTTATATACAGAAGAAGCCCAAATACTAATTGTCATTCTGTGCCTCTTCAAAGAAAATGATTGTCCATATGTTGAATAATATACTTTTATGATCTGTTTATTGATAGATTTACGATATAAGTATCCTTTAAGTTTATATATTTTACTTGCAGCTTACTGTATTTTTATCTGTTCAGTGTGATGCTTCAACATACTCTATTACATATTATTTCAGCCGTGTGTTATTGAGGCCTAAAAAGGTGGCAAAGAGTAGTGCTGCAGCCATCCAGGCATATTACAGAAGATAAATAAGGTTGGAATACCCCATCCTGTAGAAACGTAAAGTTAAAAAAAAAACTTTGATAACATGGATAGGTTGCCAAAAACTGGATTGGGGTGTGGAAGAAGAGCTGGTGTTAAATAGTTCTTGTTCTAGAACTCCCAGGATAAGAGAAACAGAGGGAGACCCACAAAAGAAACATGGATAAGGGAACTGTAGACAGACTTCAAATGAGTAAAAAAAAAACATGGATTGGAAGTCTTGGCATGAAGTTGCTGAAAGCCTTTTCTCCACGGAGTTTATGGGTCATGAATGAGTGAATGTTGTTTTAAGAATATATGATGATAGTTGATTTGTGGAAACTACTAACAGCTACAGAAGCTCACCTAGAGGGCTCTATCATTAAGACCACCATAAATGTTGGACTTTTAGTCTATTTAAAATATCCAAATAGTGATTTCACACATTTTTATTTATGTTTTATTACTTTTCATTCACCAACATTAAAATAATTATCATACAACATTCTGCTGCTTACAGAAAGCAAATTTAGGGCCTGGTTCATATGAAATGAAGGACTTTATTCAACTGGGCAATGAAAAGCCAAGAAGTGGGAGGGGCATTTGTGATAACCTTGGCTCTCGATTTGATAAAATTGTACAGGTTAGTGTTTCATTTGATGCAGCAAAAATTTTCCTGCAATTTTTTTTGGTTTGTAAAAGGGGTTTGTGTCATTGTATTTGCGTCTGCATAAAGTGCCTTTACAACATGCAGGTGCTTGGGGTAAAGCTGAAAACCATCAGTGGACCATAAGAGAATAGGTCATGGATAGTTTTCTTCTTTCTCATGTGTTGTGCTGCCTTCATGTCAATGAACTTGTATCTCAGAAACTTCCTCATGTGTTGTGCTGCTTTCATGTCAATGAACTTGTATCTCAGAAACTTCCTGTCCCTTGTGCTGTTTCTCAGTTCTTTTATTAACTTTAACCATGCCAATGTCCATATCTTCTCATTGTTGGCCTCTGCCTTCTTTTCCATCACCTTTGCCTGTTACAGCTGTCTTGTAACATATTTTTGTAATATGTCTGAAATGTGGGGTCTGTTTTTTTTCAGATGTGTGTGTTATAATCTTCCTTTGCCTACTGGCTTCATAACATTCTTCTGTAAAACTACATCTCTTTTGCCTCTAGGGACTTTCTTCTTTGTTTACTCATTGTCTATGGCTTGCTTCTATGGTCGCTTCCCAATTAACGCTGAAGAACTCTCTTCCATTGCCAAATATTTGTTGCAAAAATTTGCTTTTCATTTTACTGAATACTGTTAATACCTGGCTATTCTATTCTTTATACTTGAGATGTCATCATTCACTGATGTTATTACTGTGTCCAGGTATTTGAATCCATGGATCAATAATGGGCAGTTTTAGCTAAGCATAAAAATTTAAGTACATGTCTATGTTAGGACCAAAAGGTGTGCAATGGTTTTCAAACTTATTTGAGGGGAGGGTATGCCCACTGAAATGGAATGAAGCCGTGTCAAAGGGCCATGAGGGAATAAATCTAGAAGGAAGCAAAATTATCATCCTTCATGTTCTAAGTTCAGAGTTACGGTACTTTAAATAAGTTTATTCTTTCTTCCTTCCCTTCTTGTTCCTTGTGAAGCATGGGGCCCCACTGTAGTAGACTCCATGCAGGAGGCCTGCCCCAAACTAGTTTATGTTCTCTTACAGCAGTGGTTTCTGTAGCATTTCCTTTACATTGAAGGGTTGCCAGCCATGTTCACAGCTTTAAATTTACACTTTATTTCAAAACCATGTTTGTCTATTTGTAGTAGCCTACAGGCAATGATATCTAGCAGCTATAGTGGGATTTAATGAGCACTAGCAGATGATCTATGCCTCATTTAGGTATCATATTCCAGTCTTCTATGTATCCACATAAAACATACTTCTGAATTCTGCTGAGAACAAAAAAACAAAACATGAATGACCCCAGTAACCAGATGTATTCTTGTTGTTTAGCTAGAGCTGTTGAGCTTGTTCTTTCACAGCCAATGCCGAGCTTAAGAATCTTTTGCATTATCTAAATTGTAGGGAGCCGCGCTAGCGTAGTGGTTACAACACCGTTCTGGCGACCGGGTGATACAGGATCAAACCCGGGCGACGGCATTTGAGGATTTTTCGTCGACCGGGATTTGGACTGGATTAACTCGAGACCTGGCGAGGACATTTGAAGGAGTGTCGTCGACCAGGGACTGGCGGCTCCTGAGCCGACCCAGCTGCAGTGGGTACCTCCGAAATCGGCGAGTATTTGCCTGAATGGCGAGGGACACCTGTCTCTGTACAAGAAATAAAGGGATACTCACGTAAAATCAATGTCAGGTTAGACATAAAATAATAACCTGAGATTTCGCCTCGAGTATTAGCGGGCGAACGCAAAAAAAAAAAAAAAAAAAAAAAAAAAAAAAAAATCTAAATTGTAGATCTAGGCTTTCCCTGTGGGTTATCTATAATTCTTGAACTTAGGCTGTCACTGTGGGTTATCTATAATTTGTGAACTTAAGCTGTCACTGTGGGTTATCTATAATTCGTGAACTTAGGCTGTCACTGTGGGTTATCTATAATTCGTGAACTTAGGCTGTCACTGTGGGTTATCTATAATTCGTGAACTTAGGCTTTCCCTGTGGGTTATCTATAATTCGTGAACTTAGGCTGTCACTGTGGGTTATCTATAATTCGTGAACTTAGGCTGTCACTGTGGGTTATCTATAATTCGTGAACTTAGGCTTTCCCTGTGGGTTATCTATAATTTGTGAACTTAGGCTGTCACTGTGGGTTATCTATAATTCGTGAACTTAGGCTGTCACTGTGGGTTATCTATAATTCGTGAACTTAGGCTGTCACTGTGGGTTATCTATAATTCGTGAACTTAGGCTGTCACTGTGGGTTATCTATAATTCGTGAACTTAGGCTTTCCCTGTGGGTTATCTATAATTCGTGAACTTAGGCTGTCACTGTGGGTTATCTATAATTCGTGAACTTAGGCTTTCCCTGTGGGTTTTCTATAATTCGTGAACTTAGGCTGTCACTGTGGGTTATCTATAATTCGTGAACTTAGGCTGTCACTGTGGGTTATCTATAATTCGTGAACTTAGGCTTTCCCTGTGGGTTTTCTATAATTCGTGAACTTAGGCTGTCACTGTGGGTTATCTATAATTCGTGAACTTAGGCTGTCACTGTGGGTTATCTATAATTCGTGAACTTAGGCTGTCACTGTGGGTTATCTATAATTCGTGAACTTAGGCTGTCACTGTGGGTTATCTATAATTCGTGAACTTTTGCTGTCACTGTGGGTTATCTATAATTCGTGAACTTAGGCTGTCACTGTGGGTTATCTATAATTCGTGAACTTAGGCTTTCCCTGTGGGTTATCTATAATTCGTGAACTTAGGCTGTCACTGTGGGTTATCTATAATTCGTGAACTTAGGCTTTCCCTGTGGGTTTTTTATAATTCGTGAACTTAGGCTGTCACTGTGGGTTATCTATAATTTGTGAACTTAGGCTGTCACTGTGGGTTATCTATAATTCGTGAACTTAGGCTTTCCCTGTGGGTTATCTATAATTCATGAACTTAGGCTGTCACTGTGGGTTATCTATAATTCGTGAACTTGTTGAGTTATGAGCTCTAGTTTCTGTCCTGGGTATGCTGTTCTGGGTATGCTGTTCTGGGTATGCTGTTCTGGGTATGCTGTTCTGGCTTGAAATGAATTTAAAGAATTCTCACATCTGGTTTAAAGCTGGAAAGGGGGAGGGTGGAAGGTGGTTGGCATACTATATATTCATCATCATCCAGAGGGGCTGTCCAAATGTGCAGGGTTAAAATACTGTGATGTCGTTCTGAGCTCTCACAAGGAGTTGTCACATCTTGCACAGTCAATTCCCAGCACCCTTTGCATGTCATGTATCCAATACTCTATGAGACCCTCTTGCCAGGTAAAGGCTGGAGTTAATTCTGGGGCTCAAGTGATTCCATCAAGCATAATGTGCAGTGCTGTGTTCTCAACATGTTTAACGGGGGTGGGGGGGGGAATGTCTTGTTCACTTTTTCTTTTTCCAAGCACAATAGACACATGGAATAAAACAAGTACAAGAGAAGAAACATTAAATACAACAAACAAGTGTAATTAAACAGCTAAAAATAAAAACAGTGAAGTTTTGTAATTACTGAAAAGAGGTTGTTTTTTTTTAAACTACTTATTGTCTAATAAAAAATTATAAAGTTTCCATCTAATAAAAAATCATACGGCTTCCATCTAACAAAAAATTATAAAGTTTCCATCTAACAAACAACTATAGTTTCCTTCTAACAAAACATTATAAAGTGTTCATCTAACAAAAAATGATAAAGTTTCCATGTAATAAAAAGTTTTCTAATTTAATATATCATCTGCAAGAGTTGTACACCAGGTCCCGGAACTTACGGAATTGGTGGCATTCCACAAAAAGCTCTAGAGGACAAAGCACGCAGGTCTTACAGTACAAAAGGAATGCTAGATGCTGGTGACCGCAAGAGAAATTTACCTTCGGTGGTGAGTAATGTTTGTGAATCTTCTTTTTCTTCATTTTATAATGGGCTATTAAGCATTTT
This sequence comes from Oreohelix idahoensis, assembly GCA_024509875.1. Classification (NCBI taxonomy): domain Eukaryota; kingdom Metazoa; phylum Mollusca; class Gastropoda; order Stylommatophora; family Oreohelicidae; genus Oreohelix; species Oreohelix idahoensis. The sequence goes on from JAMPIV010016751.1 coordinate 37,045, forward strand.
GTAGATGTGAGTATAACAAAGAGGCTACTGCTAAATGTCCTTTTTTTTCTCTTGCCCATGTACTTCCCGGGGGTCTTTGGAGAGACAGAGAAATACTGCACCCTCAGGTATGTTGTACACGGTGACTAATATAGGTATGTTGTACACGATGACTAATATAGGTATGTTGTACACAGTGACTAATATAGGTATGTTGTACACGGTGACTAATATAGGTATTTTGTACACGATGACTAATATAGGTATGTTGTACACAGTGACTAATATAGGTATGTTGTACACGGTGACTAATATAGGTATGTTGTACACGGTGACTAATATGAGATTGTGCATACAGCTGGCAACCTCATCATGTCAAACTAATTGCCACAGAAACTGCTGCTACAAGAGAATGTCAATGTTTGGTGCAGACGTCCTGCCAGGGGACCAGCTGTGGTAGTTACTTCATGGTCTGTAAGGAGCGCACACAAAAATGATGAGGATTATTAAATGTCTTATATTTTGTTGTTTCCATTAAGTGATCCCTGGGGGGCAGAGGAGACCTAGAAGAGAACAGGAAATCAGGTCCTAGATGGTGTGTTGTCTTGTGAGAGGTGGTTACAATGAGGTTGCGCAGAAACCTGGCTATTTCCTTGTGTAAAATAAATTGTTACATAATCAACAGTCAGAATACCATGGACAGCTAAAAAAAAAAGGGATGAGGATGTCCTGAGATAACCCAGTCACAAACGAAGCTTATTACTGACATTAGAAAGAAGCCAGCTACTTAATTTGGGTGCGTCACGTGACAACGAGCGCCCTGTGGTAGTTTTTGATGATCTCTTGGGAAACAAAGATAGAATAGACTTACTGCTTCTGCATACATGACGTACGTGGTGACTAAAGTTGTGCTTGTAGTTGGCAGCCTCATACATGCCGTACGTGGTGACTAAAGTTGTGCTTGTAGTTGGCAGCCTCATACATGCCGTACGTGGTGACTAAAGTTGTGCTTGTAGTTGGCAGCCTCATACATGCCGTACATGGTGACTAAAGTTGTGCTTGTAGTTGGCAGTCTCATACATGTTGTACGTGGTGACTAAAGTTGAGCTTGTAGTTGGCAGCCTCATACATGACGTACGTGGTGACTAAAGTTGTGCTTGTAGTTGGCAGTCTCATACATGCCGTACGTGGTGACTAAAGTTGTGCTTGTAGTTGGCAGTCTCATACATGCCGTACGTGGTGACTAAAGTTGTGCTTGTAGTTGGCAGCCTCATACATGCTGTACATGGTGACTAAAGTTGTGCTTGTAGTTGGCAGCCTCATACATGCCGTACGTGGTGACTAAAGTTGTGCTTGTATTTGGCAGTCTCATACATGCCGTACGTGGTGACTAAAGTTGTGCTTGTAGTTGGCAGCCTCATACATGCCGTACGTGGTGACTAAAGTTGTGCTTGTAGTTGGCAGCCTCATACATGACGTACATGGTGACTAAAGTTGTGCTTGTAGTTGGCAGCCTCATACATGCCGTACGTGGTGACTAAAGTTGTGCTTGTAGTTGGCAGCCTCATACATGCCGTACATGGTGACTAAAGTTGTGCTTGTAGTTGGCAGTCTCATACATGCCGTACATGGTGACTAAAGTTGTCCTTGTAGTGTTTGGCAGCCTGACACATGCCATACATGGTGACTAAAGTTGTGCTTGTAGTTGGCAGCCTCATACATGCTGAAAGTGGTGACTAAAGTTGTGCTTGTAGTTGGCAGCCTCATACATGCTGTAAGTGGTGACTAAAGTTGTGCTTGTAGGTGGCAGTCTCATACATGCCGTACGTGGTGACTAAAGTTGTGCTTGTAGTTGGCAGCCTGACACATGCTATACATGGTGACTAAAGTTGTGCTTGTAGTTGGCAGCCTGACACATGCTGTAAGTGGTGACTAAAGTTGTGCTTGTAGGTGGCAGCCTCATACATGCTGTAAGTGGTGACTAAAGTTGTGCTTGTAGTTGGCAGCCTCATACATGCCGTACGTGGTGACTAAAGTTGTGCTTGTAGTTGGCAGCCTTATCATATAAAACTAACTGCTACAAAAACCACAGCTGTAGGGAGGTCAGCTGTAATGGTTACTCCATGTTCTGTAGGGATTTCAGCTATAATGGTTACTCCATGTTATGTAAGGAGGTCAGCTGTAATGGTTGCTCCATGTTCTGTAGGGAGGTTAGCTGTAATGGTTGCTCCATGTTCTGTAGGGAGGTCAGCTGTAATGCTTGCTCCATGTTTTGTAGGGAGGTCAGCTGTAATGGTTGCTCCATGTTCTAAAGGGAGGTTAGCTGTAATGGTTGCTCCATGTTCTGTAGAAAGGTCAGCTGTAATGGTTGCTCCATGATTTGTGGAGAGGTCAGCTGTAATGGTTGTTCCATGTTCTGTAGGGCGGTCAGCTGTAATGGTTGCTCTGTGTTCTGTAGGGAGGTCAGCTGTAATGGTTGCTCCATGTTCTGTAGGGAGGTCAGCTGTAATGGTTGCTCCATGTTCTGTAGGGAGGTCAGCTGCAATGGTTCTCCATGTTCTATAGGGAGGTCAGCTGTCATGGTTGCTCCATGTTCTGTAGAGAGTTCAGCTAAAATGGTTGCTCCATGTTCTGTGGGGAGGTCAGCTGTAAGGGTTGCTCCATGTTCTGTAAGGAGGTCAGCTGTAATGGTTGCTCCATGTTCTATAGGGAAGTCAACTGTAAGCTTGCTCCATGTTCTGTAGGGAGGTCAGCTGTAATGGTTGCTCCATGTTCTGTAATGAGGTTAGCTATAATAGTTGCTCCATGTTCTGTAGAGAGTTCAGCTGTATTCATTCTCTGTGTTGTGTAGGGAGGTCAGCTGTAATGGTTGCTCCATGTTCTGTAGGGAGGTCAGCTGTAATGGTTGCTCCATGTTCTGTAGGGAGGTCAGCTGTCATGATTGCTCCATGTTCTGTAGGGAGGTCAGCTGTAATGGTTGCTCCATGTTCTGTAGGGAGGTCAGCTGTAATGGTTGCTCCATGCTCTGTAGAAAGGTCAGCTGTAATGGTTGCTCCATGTTCTGTAGAGAGTTTAGCTGTAATGGTTGCTCCATGTTCTGTGGGGAGGTCAGCTGTAATGGTTGTTCCATGTTCTATGGGGAGGTCAGCTGTAATGGTTGCTCCATGTTCTGTAGGGAGGTCAGCTGTAATGGTTGCTCCAAGTTCTATAAGGAGGTCAGTTGTAATGGTTGCTCCATGTTCTGTAGAAAGTTCAGCTGTAATGGTAGCTCCATGTTCTGTAAGGAGGTCAGCTGTAATAGTTGCTCCATGTTCTGTAGGGAGGTCAGCTGTAATGGTTGCTCCTTGTTCTGTAGAGAGGTCAGCTGTAATGTTGCTCCATGTTCTGTAGGGAGGTCAGCTGTAGTGGTTGCTCCATGTTCTGTAGGGAGGTCAGCTGTAATGGTTGCTCCATGTTCTGTAGGGAGGTCAGCTGTAAGGGTTGCTACCTTTTATGTAGGGAGGTCAGCTGTAAGGGTTGCTACATGTTCTGTAAGGAGGTCAGCTGTAATGGTTGCTCCATGTTCTGTAGGGAGGTCAGCTATAGTGGTTGCTCCATGTTCTGTCAGGAGGACAGCTGTAATGGTTGCTCCATGTTCTGTAGGGAGGTCAGCTGTAATGGTTGCTCTATGTTCTGTAGGGAGGTCAGCTGTAATGGTTGCTCCATGTTCTGTAGGGAGGTCAGCTGTCATGATTGCTCCATGTTCTGTAGGGAGGTCAGCTGTAATGGTTGCTCCATGTTCTGTAGGGAGGTCAGCTGTAATGGTTGCTCCATGCTCTGTAGAAAGGTCAGCTGTAATGGTTGCTCCATGTTCTGTAGAGAGTTTAGCTGTAATGGTTGCTCCATGTTCTGTGGGGAGGTCAGCTGTAATGGTTGTTCCATGTTCTATGGGGAGGTCAGCTGTAATGGTTGCTCCATGTTCTGTAGGGAGGTCAGCTGTAATGGTTGCTCCAAGTTCTATAAGGAGGTCAGTTGTAATGGTTGCTCCATGTTCTGTAGAAAGTTCAGCTGTAATGGTAGCCTCATGTTCTGTAAGGAGGTCAGCTGTAATAGTTGCTCCATGTTCTGTAGGGAGGTCAGCTGTAATGGTTGCTCCTTGTTCTGTAGAGAGGTCAGCTGTAATGTTGCTCCATGTTCTGTAGGGAGGTCAGCTGTAGTGGTTGCTCCATGTTCTGTAGGGAGGTCAGCTGTAATGGTTGCTCCATGTTCTGTAGGGAGGTCAGCTGTAAGGGTTGCTACCTTTTATGTAGGGAGGTCAGCTGTAAGGGTTGCTACATGTTCTGTAAGGAGGTCAGCTGTAATGGTTGCTCCATGTTCTGTAGAGAGGTCAGCTATAGTGGTTGCTCCATGTTCTGTCAGGAGGACAGCTGTAATGGTTGCTCCATGTTCTGTAGGGAGGTCAGCTGTAATGGTTGCTACATGTTCTGTAAGGAGGTCAGCTGTAATGGTTGCTCCATGTTCTGTAGGGAGGTCAGTTGTAATGGTTGCTCCATGTTCTGTGGGGGGTAAAACAGAAATTGAGGATGATGAGAAAAAGAAGAAAAGTTGAATATATTGTGACAAATGGAAAGATTGAAGGGAGAAAAGAGATAGAGGATTACAAAGAGAGAAGATATGGGACAGGTGGATATCATCTTCTTCTTTGTTCACCATCAGACGTCAGCTTGAATATGTTCAATGTTCAAAGACAGCAGTGGTCAGCTTGAATATGTTTAATGTTCAAAGACAGCAGTGGTCAGCTTGAATATGTTCAATGTTCAAAGACAGCAGTGGTCGGCTTGGATATGTTCAATGTTCAAAGACAGCAGTGGTCAGCTTGAATATGTTTAATGTTCAAAGACAGCAGTGGTCAGCTTGGGTATGTTCAATGTTCAAAGACAGCAGTGGTCAGCTTGAATATGTTTAATGTTCAAAGACAGCAGTGGTCAGCTTGAATATGTTCAATGTTCAAAGACAGCAGTGGTCAGCTTGAATATGTTCAATGTTCAAAGACAGCAGTGGTCAGCTTGAATATGTTTAATGTTCAAAGACAGCAGTGGTCAGCTTGAATATGTTTAAAGACAGCAGTGGTCAGCTTGAATATGTTCAATGTTCAAAGACAGCAGTGGTCAGCTTGAATAGGTTCAATGTTCAAAGACAGCAGTGGTCAGCTTGAATATGTTTAATGTTTAAAGACAGCAGTGGTCAGCTTGAATATGTTTAATGTTTAAAGACAGCAGTGGTCAGCTTGAATATGTTTAATGTTCAAAGACAGCAGTGGTCAGCTTGAATATGTTCAATGTTTAAAGACAGCAGTGGTCAGCTTGAATATTTTCAATGTTCAAAGACAGCAGTGGTCAGGTTGAATATGATCAATGTTCAAAGACAGCAGTGGTCAGCTTGAATATGTTCAATGTTTAAAGACAGCAGTGGTCAGCTTGAACATGTTCAATGTTTAAAGACAGCAGTGGTCAGCTTGAATATGTTTAAAGTTAAAAAACAGCAATGGTCAGGTTGAATATGTTCAATGTTCAAAGACAGCAGTGGTCAGCTTGAATATGTTTAATGTTCAAAGACAGTAGTGGTCAGCTTGAAAATGTTCAAAAGCAGCAGTGGTCAGCTTGAATATTTTCAATGTTCAAAGACAGCAGTGGTCAGCTTGAATATTTTCAATGTTCAAAGACAGCAGTGGTCAGCTTGAATATGTTTAATGTTCAAAGACAGCGGTGGTCAGCTTGAATATGTCAATGTTCAAAAACAGCAGTGGTCAGCTTGAATATGTCAATGTTCAAAGACAGCAGTGGTCAGCTTGAATATGTTCAAAAACAGCAGTGGTCAGCTTGAATATGTTCAAAGACAGCGGTGGTCAGCTTGAATATGTTTAAATACAGCAGTGGTCAGCTTGAATGTGTTCAATGTTTAAAGACAGCAGTGGTCAGCTTGAATATGTTCAATGTTTAAAGACAGCAGTGGTCAGCTTGAATGTGTTCAATGTTCAAAGACAGCAGTGGTCAGCTTGAATGTGTTCAATGTTCAAAGACAGCAGTGGTCTTTTTGAAAATGTTCAAAAGCAGCAGTGGTCAGCTTGAATATTTTCAATGTTCAAAGACAGCAGTGGTCAGCTTGAATATGTTCAATGTTCAAAGACAGCAGTGGTCAGCTTGAATATGTTCAATGTTTAAAGACAGCAATGGTCAGCTTGAATGTGTTCAATGTTCAAAGACAGCAGTGGTCAGCTTGAATATGTTCAATGTTCAAAAACAGCAGTGGTCAGGTTGAATATGTTCAATGTTCAAAGACAGCAGTGGTCAGCTTGAATATGTTCAATGTTCAAAGACAGCACTGGTCAGCTTGAATGTGTTCAATGTTCAAAGACAGCAGTGGTCAGCTTGAATATGTTCAATGTTCAAAGACAGCAGTGGTCTTTTTGAAAATGTTCAAAAGCAGCAGTGGTCAGCTTGAATATTTTCAATGTTCAAAGACAGCAGTGGTCAGCTTGAATATGTTTAATGTTCAAAGACAGCGGTGGTTGGCTTGAATATGTTTAATTTTCAAAGACAGCAGTGGTCAGCTTGAATATGTTCAAAGACAGCAGTGGTCAGCTTGAATATGTTTAATGTTCAAAGACAGCAGTGGTCAGCTTGAATGTGTCAATGTTCAAAAACAGCAGTGGTCAGCTTGAATATGTTCAAAGACAGCAGTGGTCAGCTTGAATATGTTCAAAGATAGCAGTGGTCAGCTTGAATATGTTCAAAGACAGCAGTGGTCAGCTTGAATATGTCAATGTTCAAAAACAGCAGTGGTCAGCTTGAATATGTTCAAAGACAGCAGTGGTCAGCTTGAATATGTTCAAAGAAAGCAGTGGTCAGCTTGAATGTGTTCAATGTTCAAAGACAGCAGTGGTTAGCTTGAACATATTTTAAATGTTCAAAAACAGCAGTGGTCAGCTTGAATATGTTCAATGTTCAAAGACAGCAGTGGTCAGCTTGAATATGTTCAATGTTCAAAGACAGCAGTGGTCAGCTTGAATATGTTCAATGTTCAAAGACAGCAGGGGTCAGCTTGAATATGTTCAATGTTCAAAGACAGCAGTGGTCAGCTTGAATATGTTCAATGTTCAAAGACAGCAGTGGTCAGCTTGAACATATTTTAAATGTTCAAAAACAGCAGTGGTCAGCTTGAATATGTTCAATGTTCAAAGACAGCAGTGGTCAGCTTGAATATGTTCAATGTTCAAAGACAGCAGTGGTCAGCTTGAATATGTTCAATGTTCAAAGACAGCAGTGGTCAGCTTGAATATGTTCAATGTTCAAAGACAGCAGTGGTCAGCTTGAATATGTTCAATGTTCAAAGACAGCAGTGGTCAGCTTGAATATGTTCAATGTTGTTCAAAGACAGCAGTGGTCAGCTTGAATATGTTCAATGTTCAAAGACAGCAGTGGTCAGCTTGAATATGTTCAATGTTCAAAGACAGCAGTGGTCAGCTTGAATATGTTCAATGTTCAAAGACAGCAGTGGTCAGCTTGAATGTGTTCAATGTTCAAAGACAGCAGTGGTCAGCTTGAATATGTTCAATGTTCAAAGACAGCAGTGGTCAGCTTGAATATGTTCAATGTTCAAAGACAGCAGTGGTCAGCTTGAATATGTTCAATGTTCAAAGACAGCAGTGGTCAGCTTGAATATGTTCAATGTTCAAAGACAGCAGTGGTCAGCTTGAATGTGTTCAATGTTCAAAGACAGCAGTGGTCAGCTTGAATATGTTCAATGTTCAAAGACAGCAGTGGTCAGCTTGAATATGTTGTGGTCAATGTTCAAAAGACAGCAGTGGTCAGCTTGAATATGTTCAATGTTCAAAGACAGCAGTGGTTCTTGAAATGTTCAATGTTCAAAGACAGCAGGTCAGCTTGAATATGTTCAATGTTCAAAGACAGCAGTGGTCAGCTTGAATATGTTCAATGTTCAAAGACAGCAGTGGTCAGCTTGAATATGTTCAATGTTCAAAGACAGCAGTGGTCAGCTTGAATATGTTCAATGTTCAAAGACAGCAGTGGTCAGCTTGAATGTGTTCAATGTTCAAAGACAGCAGTGGTCAGCTTGAATATGTTCAATGTTCAAAGACAGCAGTGGTCAGCTTGAATATGTTTAATGTTCAAAGACAGCAGTGGTCAGCTTGAATATTTTCAATGTTCAAAGACAGCAGTGGTCAGCTTGAATATTTTCAATGTTCAAAGACAGCAGTGGTCAGCTTGAATATTTTCAATGTTCAAAGACAGCAGTGGTCAGCTTGAATATGTTTAATGTTCAAAGACAGCAGTGGTCAGCTTGAATATGTTCAATGTTCAAAGACAGCAGTGGTCAGCTTGAATATGTTCAATGTTCAAAGACAGCAGTGGTCAGCTTGAATATGTTCAAAGACAGCAGTGGTCAGCTTGAATATGTTCAAAGACAGCAGTGGTCAGCTTGAATATGTTCAATGTTCAAAGACAGCAGTGGTCAGCTTGAATATGTTCAAAGACAGCAGTGGTCAGCTTGAATATGTTCAAAGACAGCAGTGGTCAGCTTGAATATGTTCAAAGACAGCAGTGGTCAGCTTGAATATGTTCAATGTTCAAAGACAGCAGTGGTCAGCTTGAATGTGTTCAATGTTCAAAGACAGCAGTGGTCAGCTTGAATATGTTCAATGTTCAAAGACAGCAGTGGTCAGCTTGAATATGTTCAATGTTCAAAGACAGCAGTGGTCAGCTTGAATATGTTCAATGTTCAAAGACAGCAGTGGTCAGCTTGAATATGTTCAATGTTCAAAGACAGCAGTGGTCAGCTTGAATATGTTCAATGTTGAAAGACAGCAGTGGTCAGCTTGAATATATTTAATGTTCAAAGACAGCAATGGTCAGCTTGAATATGTTCAAAGACAGCAGTGGTCAGCTTGAATATGTTCAAAGACAGCAGTGGTCAGCTTGAATATGTTCAAAGACAGCAGTGGTCAGCTTGAATATGTTCAAAGACAGCAGTGGTCAGCTTGAATATGTTCAATGTTCAAAGACAGCAGTGGTCAGCTTGAATATGTTCAATGTTCAAAGACAGCAGTGGTCAGCTTGAATATGTTCAATGTGCAAAGACAGCAGTGGTCAGCTTGAATATGTTCAATGTTCAAAGACAGCAGTGGTCAGCTTGAATATGTTCAATGTTCAAAGACAACAGTGGTCAGCTTGAATGTGTTCAATGTTCAAAGACAGCAGTGGTCAGCTTGAATATGTTCAATGTTCAAAGACAGCAGTGGTCAGCTTGAATGTGTTCAATGTTCAAAGACAGCAGTGGTCAGCTTGAATATGTTCAATGTTCAAAGACAGCAGTGGTCAGCTTGAATGTGTTCAGTGTTCAAAGACAGCAGTGGTCAGCTTGAATATGTTCAATGTTCAAAGACAGCAGTGGTCAGCTTGAATATGTTCAATGTTCAAAGACAGCAGTGGTCAGCTTGAATATGTTCAATGTTCAAAGACAGCAGTGGTCAGCTTGAATATGTTCAATGTTCAAAGACAGCAGTGGTCACCTTGTTACTTGCATCTGTTCCATGGCTAGCATAACATTTCTGCAGTTTTGCCAAGCCCCTTTAGTGCCTTTCATCTTAATCTTGACTGTCTCTTCACGCCTAACTACTTCTGATGATCTGGAGGCAATCTGATCATCAGAAGTGTGGTCTGGAGGCAATCTGATTATCAGAAATAATCAGGTTGTTCAGACAAGTGTTTCAGCCCTTTAATCACATTCAGTGGGGGGGGGAGGGGGCACTTGATGACTCACAAGTGGCAGCCTCCCACTGTTGTTTTTTTTCTGCCTGTGCTTGGAATTAAACCCACTCCACCTTGGTTGCAACTTTCAAGTTCATGCCTAGTTTTATCCATTCTGCCAACTTGAGACAATTGTGAAAGTAACAATTTTTGTTGTATATAAATTACTGTCCTCAATTCTATAGTCCATTGCAGTTGTTCCATGGCTAGCATGATAATGTTTCTGCAGTTTTGATAAGCCCCTTATGTGCTTTTGATCTTAATCTTGACTCTCTCTTCAGGCCTAACTGTTTCAGTAGATCCTACACTTGTTCCTACTTCTACATTTTAACTTTTGCTGTGAACCCCTCTCGTCTCAACCTCGTGACCATAATCATTATATTTGGCCAATTTGAATGCATGCTGCTCATCTAATTTGGATTCAAATGGCACTGTTAGCTCAATCATTACAATCTGCAGCGAACAAAATTGGTTGCCGCATTATATCTGGTGATCCTCAAGACTTCCTAATGATTTCATGGTTTTTTCCCTCATGCAAGAAGGTCTACTGCCATCTCGTAGCCGTTTGCACCATCAAGAATAGTTGGTAAGCTAATATTTGGTTCCTACTCTCAGGAAATATGCATTGGTATTGCTAGGCCTGGTAATAACAACTTTGCCACAACTGTTGTAGCAACTACGCAGTTAGTACTCCACTACATTGCCATGTATATCACAATTGTCCTCGTGACATCTTGCAGGTCAACAGCAGAATTATTTAACAGCACTAGGAACAAATTGTCCTCTTTTCACACAACATGCCTAAGAAAAATTCACCGAATCTTTTGGCCGAATACCATCACTAACCAAGATCTGCTTACTCGTAGCAAGCAAGAGGACATGCACACCATCATAGCTGGCAGACGCTGAAACTGGGTTGGTCATGTCCTCAGAAGAGACCCCGATGCCATCACAAGAACAGCAATGCTTTGGACCCCTGAAGGAAAACAAAAGAGAGGCCGACCAAAAACAACCTGGCGGAGGACTGTGGAGGCTGAGATGCAAAGAATGAACCAGAGTTGGGGCACTGTACGAAAAATGGCCACCGACCGAGCAAAGTGGAATCAATTTGTTGTTGCCCTACAAGACGCCACTAGGCGTGATGGCCACTGACTGCTTTGACGGTCGGCGGCTAAGGATCAAAGAAGAAGAAGAAGAACTAGGAACAAGAAGATGCAGAAAACATGATCAGCTACATAGTCAACGTGGTACTTGATGAAAAAAGAATAGCTTTGTCTTCTTTGTACACTTTCAGATGTCAACTTGAATAAATTTAAAGAAAGCAGTGGTCACTCTAAGGTTGTTGGTATCTCCATAGAGTTTGTCCAAGAGTGGTATTAGTGATGACCAGTGGTCACTCTAAGATTGTTGGTATCTCCATAGAGTTTGTCCAAGAGTGGTATTAGTGATGACCAATGGTCACTCTAAGGTTGTTGGTATCTCCATAGAGTTTGTCCAAGAGTGGTATTAGTGATGACCAGTGGTCACTCTAAGGTTGTTGGTATCTCCATAGAGTTTGTCCAAGAGTGGTATTAGTGATGACCAGTGGTCACTCTAAGGTTGTTGGTATCTCCATAGAGTTTGTCCAAGAGTGGTATTAGTGATGACCAGTGGTCACTCTAAGGTTGTTGGTATCTCCATAGAGTTTGTGGTGACCAGTGGTCACTCTAAGGTTGTTGGTATCTCCATAGAGTTTGTCCAAGAGTGGTATTAGTGATGACCAGTGTGCTTTCTGTTCTTCATTTGTTGGGCACTTTTGCAGCAGATGTTCAGCAGTCATTTTATCGGTGCAGCAGATACACTCATACACTCATACACTCATGACAAAAATATGAAAACATTCTTGTTCATATTAACCATAGGATTTATATGTTGGTATTGCACAATTATCTCTTAATGACATGTTGGTATTGGACAATTATCTCTTAATGATATGTTGGTATTGGACAATTATCTCTTAATAATATGTTGGTATTGGACAATTATATTTTAATGATATGTTGATATAAGACAATTATCTCTAAATGATATGTTGGTATTGGACAATTATCTCTAAATGATATGTTGGTATTGGACAATTATCTCTTAATGATATGTTGGTATTAGACAATTATCTCTAAATGATGTGTTGGTATTGAGTGGCAGCCATCTTGCTTTGCTTCACATGTGACTGGATTTAATATTAAGGGAGTTTCTTTTCTCTTATTTTTATAGTTTCATGTTCTCTACTTAATTCTCATTTTCTTTCCCTCCTGTCTCTTGTTTGTCTGTCCCTGACGAAGGCCTTGTGGCCGTAACGTAGGTTTTTCTTGTCCTTCTCCTTGTAAGACGTATTACTATTTGTGTGTGTGTGTGTGTTTTTTTTTTTTTTTTTTTTTTTTTATTCAACTGTTGGTATTGGACAATTATCTCTACAGAATATGTTGGTATTGGACAATTATTTCTAAATGATATGTTGGTATAAGACAATTATCCCTAAATGATATGTTGGTATTAGACAATTATCTCTAAATGATGTGTTGGTATTAGACAATCATCCCTAAATGATATGTTGGTATTAGACAATCATCCCTAAATGATGTGTTGATATTAGACAGTTATCTCTAAATGAAGTGTTAATGTTAGACCATATCTCTAAATGATGTGTTGATATTAGACAATCATCCCTAAATGATGTGTTGATATTAGACAGTTATCTCTAAATAATGTGTTGATATTAGACAATTATATCTAAATGATATGTTGGTATTAGACAGTTATCTCTAAATGGTGTGTCGATATTAGACCGTATCTCTAAATGATGTGTTGATATTAGACAATCATCCCTAAATGATGTGTTGATATTAGACAGTTATCTCTAAATGATGTGTTGATATTAGACAGTTATCCCTAAATGATGTGTTGGTAATAGACAATTATCTCTAAATGATGTGTTGTTATTATTAGACCGTATCTCTAAATGATGTGTTGTTATTATTAGACCGTATCTCTAAATGATGTGTTGTTATTATCAGACCGTATCTCTAAATAATGTGTTATTATTAGACTGTTATCTCTAACAGATTATTACTTGTAAAATGGGGAAAATCGGATGATGAGCAGTGCCCCCTGTGCCAGGGTAGGCAGACACTTGAACACGTGCTCTCAGCGTGTAAGGTGTCATTAGGGCAAGGGCGATACACTTGGCGCCATAACAAAGTGCTAAATGAGCTTGCTGCGACAATAGCTCTGGCAAGGATGAAGGTGAATAGCAAACCCAGGCCGAGCACGGCAAATACATACTTTCTGAGGGCAGGAAAGTCAGCACACCCCAAACCGAGTAAACCTGGTAGCAGTTTACCATCTCTTCTTGATTGTGCAAACGACTGGGAGATGGCGGTAGACCTACCTGGACGAGGGGCATATCCAGAGAGTATCAGAAAATCGCGGAGACGGCCGGACATAGTGCTTCATTCTTCAGCAATGCTTCAGGTCATACTGATTGAACTGACCATGCCATTTGAATCCAGATTGGACGAGCAACATTCGTTCAAAGCGGCCAAGTATAGTGATCTGGCCGCGGATCTGAGACACGATGGGTTCACTGCAAGAGTCATGGCTGTTGAGGTGGGCGCAAGAGGGCTGGTGGCTGCATCAGTGTATGATCTATTGAAACTGTTGGGGCTGATGGGACAGTCGAGAACAAGGGCACTGAAGAGGCTTAGTGAAACTGCCAAAAAGGCATCAGGCTGCTGTGGAACAACCGCAATGGGCAATGGAAATCGTGACAGTAAATGCTGCGGTACAGAAAACACCAGGAATTTTTCTAAGTCCACAATACTTTGAGATTTTTGGTGTACTAGTGAAAGGGCTGTGACTGAGGGGCAACAGGCGGTGTGTATATTATAAGAGGTGTTAGGCACAGAATTTCAGTGGCTAGCGCCCAGTGGCTAGCCTCGTCGGCTTTGCGCAGGTATCTCAGTGTGTGTCCTTAGTTGTGATGTTGATAAAGGTGCAGAAGCCACCAAATGATAATGGCTGATTATCCTACCAAATGTTGAGGGTGGATGTATCACCACTAGACACCAGAGATGATGAAGGCGCAGAAGTATGGTGTCTTTGGTCTGGTTTGTGTATATGTGGAGTCAAGCAGGTAGCAGTAAAGTAGAGTCCACACAGGACGTCACATAAACTCACGACGTAGAAAGTCAATGAATGTTATAACTGCCAGTGACGTTTCCATCATTTATTGGGACGCTACAATGACAAGATGTGTAGACATTAACATGTAGAACAGTCTTCATTATATCGACATAGTCAGCACAACATTCGACAGCAGACAGCATAATAATGGTGAATCAAATCATGGGCTTCAATGCATCATAAACGACTGTAAATATATTCAGGTGTGGAAACCATCATCCTTTTCTATAACAGTCGATATCTTTATAAATGTATAAATGTAGGAAATTAAATTCCTTCTCCTTCCCTGACCTCCAGCAAGACAGGCACGACTTCTGGAGTATCAAGTAATGTCCTCTGATTTCCTTAAATAACAACAGTATCAAACCTAGACTGACATAGAACCGCCAGAGCAGTAAAGTCCAACAAGCAGATAGCCTTTAGGACATGCATCAACCCGATGCATAACAACATGGTGATTCGTGAGTTGAAAGCTTCTCATAACGTCGACTCTTCCCCGCCCAGGGAAAGTTGACAACTAGGCACAAAAGGTCAATCATAAAAGTTAGCGACAATGATAATCAAATGTAGAGTAATTACCTTCTCTTCAAGAATCAGTACACAACTCACTCGCCTCCAGGCGCTTTGAATCACAAAAAGGAAATATCATCTGAGATGAACACTATAGAGGACTTCCATTTCCCGAACAATATAATCATGACAGACGCTGAAAAACGCGTCTGTCTCACTCGACAAAATCTGTGGCACTGCCGGGCGGAAGCTGGTACAAAACCACAACCAAACAACAGACATGCGCAGAACCGTTCGACTTGAATACAATTCACACAACGTCAAAGCTATGGGCACATTCTAAGAACTACACTAAAAATCGAGCCTTATAAGGATAGGAAATAACTATCGACGCAGGTTGCAAACGTTTACAAGAAAAGTGGGCCTGAGCGCTCCATAAATGGACATGACCCAACATCGGTCAACCCGCAATAATATCGGCAACCGAAGGGCATAAGAACAGGTAACCACCTAAAGTAAAACGTAACTCCAATTCCAAGAGTTATATACCTGCATTAGAAAAAATTGAGTACACAGATAACATGGTGAAATTCTTATGTGTAACAGATGTGCGACGGAACGAACGGAATAATTTGTCTTCTCTTTGTTACTTTCACAATTGCCTCCACGGCTGGCGGAGTTGTGGATTTTAAAGTTGCTACCATAAGTGAAATGGGTTCATTTTCGATACAAGACAACAGGAGGCTGAGACGCTTGGGAGTCATGACCCAAGTGGGCCTGCCCCCCTTAGAGTGTAAAGGAGTATATCGGGCCGAAACACTTGTCGGATGTGGGGACTCCTTCTGATGATCAGATTGCCTCCTGTTGTATCACTCTGTAAAGAGTTTCCTATCATCATCTCAGTTATCTCTAAATGATATGTTGGTATTAGACAATTATCTCTAAATGATGTGTTGTTATTATTAGACCGTATCTCTAAATGATGTGTTGTTATTATTAGACCATTATCTCTAACAGATTATTACTTGTAAAATTTATAATTTGTAAATACAGTTGTTTTGGTTTTCCTTTTGTTTATTTAAGGGTTCCCTCTTGGCGCCAGGGACTTACAACTATAAGTCCTTTACAAAGGAGCTGTTAAATAAAGTCACCGGCTTGAAGGGACCATACAAACTTTTCACAGCAGAGAGGGATGATCCAATTGTTGCAGGATACCAAGCTGCCCCTGTAAATATCTCCATCTGATTTACTGTGATATCTTCCTTATAGCTTTAAAATACTTTGACATTTTTCATTTAATTTTAACTCCTAAAAGACATGTGGCCAGTATTCAGGGCTGATCTTGCCAGGTTCTTAAAGGCCAGGAAGCCAGTGTTTGTTTTGTGTTGCCCCAATTTCATATTTTGTTACTCCTCATTCAAATTCCTTTACAACTATCTGTTAATTTATTACATTACTGAACTTTAAAAAAATTCGTGAAAATAACAGCATTTTGATGCTGTGTGAAAACAGGAAGCGATACAAATTTCCTGCAATTAATCTTTGTAAATGCATCACATCCTTTTAGAGTTAATATAGTTTGACATTTTGTATGTCATTTTAAAATAGATATGTCATTAAAATTAACACTAGGGCTGCCAGGAATGTATATATATATATTAAATATGCTTTTTTTAGTATTTTTTAATGGTTATTCAGCACCTCTGGATAAAAATAAAACTCTGGCATGTTATGAGAACAGACAATTTTGAATATCTGGTGACAGCAGGACAAAAAGTATAAGGAAGAAAGAAGCTACAGTACAATATAACATCATGGTATGAAGAAAGTCAACACAAGCAAGAAAGAAGCTACAGGACAATATAACATCATGGTATGAAGAAAGTCAACACAAGAATTGATGAACTTTTCTTTTTACAGAGTGGTGCAAAAGTAGGAATACACTTTAATAACATAAATGTTTTTATTTTATTTGTTACTTTATTAGTATGTAGAAATACACTTTATTTACATGTACTTCATATATTTTTACTATGCATGCACTTATTCTATATTATAAGTATTAATTATTTTGTAATAACGAATGAATAAAAAATTTTACAGAAACTGTGTACCTACTTTTGCACTACCCTGTATTGTATGAGGAACAACATAATGACAACCAGAAAGATGCAGAATTTCATAAATGGATGCTTGTGTAGAGTATAAGGATTGAAATGATATGACTGTTAAGGAAAGATCTGCAGAGATATGATCACCTTTGGCAGTTGGAATGATATTTGCAAATGATTAGATCACCTCAGGGGCGCATGTCAATTATGACTGAAGGGCAACTATTATTATCAGATCAATAGTTCAGTTACCATCTCTACATCTAAGGTTGATTGCAAGCAATGTCTTCAGTCTCTTGCTTTGCTGCGTGCTACAATAAGCTCTTTTCTATCCATATTTTGATGTTATCCTCCCACTTATAGCATTGTCTTCCCATTGCTCATTTGCCTTCAACGTTTCCTCCTATTATGGTTTCCAGAAAGGTTTTATGCCTCTTTATATGTCCTATATTGGAGCATCTGACTGACTATGGTACAGAACACGGTGACGTCACGCTCCAGTCTACCCATCTGTAGATGGTGTCACAGGGTTGTTAGAAGGCTTTGTCAAAGTTTTTTTTCCCTCAAAATTGCTTACTTTTATCTTCCTTTACCTCTATCTGTTTCTCTAGGAAATATTTCTTTTTCTTTGTCTTTTGTCCTCGTAAGACGAATCACCTTTTTTCGATTTTTTTTCATACCCATCTATAGGAAATATTTGCACCTGTGTTTTTCTCTATCCATTTTTTGAAATGTCTTCACTAATAGACCTGCGATTTGATCCATATGCAATCTTCTTGTGCAAAGGCACAATTAACAATTCTTTTCTAGGGACCTCCGATTTCTGCATTTAATTGAAACCCAAGGGTTCACAGAGTATTGGATGCCTGCTGGGTTGGTCAAACCACAGCGAAATGACACGGTCGTAAATTGTCTGAGAGAGGGAAATTAATTGAACTTTCCTGAAATGATAAAGATCTCCCTGTTTTAACTTCATGCGAGAAAATTCAAAGTTTTGAAATTACTTTGCTAAGAAACTGTTGGAAGAGATGCAGGCTTTTAGAAGAGAAGCATCAAGCTCCACAATATCAACATTTATATGTGCCGTGAGTATAACTACATTCTAATTCTTAAGCAGCAGATAACAGTCTTGAGCGGTAAGTAGAATCTCAGTATTTGCTTAAGTATATATCAAGGGATTAATTAATTAATGTAAAGTGTAAAATACTTTATATTGCACTTTAATTTGTATACATTTTTTTATAGTTATTTTGCGTTTATGTATTATGACTGATATAATTGATGTATTGTAATAATGTAAATACTAACTGATATCTAAAGGGCACTCCTTACAAATAATGAAGGACGCTGTTGTGAACGAGTGAAGGAAATAACATTCCTGCAGTGCAGTCATGCATGGACGCACACAGCCAGGCGTGTATGCTTTTAGCAATAATTGACCAGACTTAACCTGACTAGTTGCGAGGCTACTGCTAGACAGGAATTTGTAAACAAACAGACAGTCCCCTTTAAGAAAAGATTGATGAGCATGATTAGGTCAATATATTATTAGGCACCATTCTGAGACAAAAATGTCCAGAGTGGCTGTAGTTAATAAATCTGTATAAAACAGAAGATTGATTATCTGTATTATTTTCCACAGTGCAAGTGCAGAATCCTGGCCATTTCACAGCAACAAGATGCTGATCTCTGGTTTTTAATTACTGTAATTTGTTGCGAGAAAACTGCACAATGAAAACCCTTCCCGGCAGAGCAGATCCTAACAGAGTTTACAGCACCAGTGGAATTCTGGATTTTTATCGAAGTTCTTGCTGTGTGAGAAAAACGCATAGTTGCTCGATGCTACAAGAGAACAAGCGCTTACTTCTCAAAACCTCCAGTAGTGATCACAAGCCAACAACCCAAAGCATTCAACAGCATATAAGTATCAACATCTCGTCAACATCACTATATCAACATCACTTCACAATCAGGTTAACAAAAAGCCTAGTCATCTCTAGGACCGTAGCCCACTTTGAAGCACATTATCCAGTGGGAAATTCCTGCCTACTGTGACGTCCAAGAGAAGTCCGAGTGGCTAACAGATAAGTTAACATAAACATCAAGCCAAAGGTCAGAGTTCACTTTCAAAGAAATAGCCAAAACTCCATCAGTGAGGAAAATAGCCTGTTATGACAACTTAAAATACTGAGAGTATTCACAATTCTTTTATAAGTTAATGTTCAGAACAAACTGTCATTCTGCGCCTCAGAACAGGACACAACCACCTCCGCAGCTACATGAATACAAAATTCAAGATTGGCAATTCAGCCATGTGTACATGTGGACAGTCACCCCAGACTGCGGAGCATGTACTTCAAGATTGCCCCGAATATGATATATTGAGGCAAACCCACTGGCCCAGAGAAACAACACTGGAAGCAAAACTATACGGACCTCTGTATGAACTACAAAAGACAGTGAAGTTTATACAAGAAACAACATTGCAGATATAGAAAGAAGAAGATAAGTTAATGTCATAACTTTCTTTTATATCTTCTTTTATTTATTTTTTTTCTAACTACATGATAACATTGATTTGATTTTCTTCTGTAATTAAAATCATTTTGAACAGTTGAAAACTTACAATCATTCTGAGTTCAACTTGGTAAATTGTAAATTCTGTTTAAAAAAGACAACATACTCTCCATCCTTGTACGACTTCTACTGTTACTACCTATGTCTTCTTTCAAAAGATTCAGTAGGAAAGAGTTATTCGCCGCCAGAGAAATATAAGACTTAGTAGTTTGAAAGGTGACACCAACCTGTGCCCTTCTGTCAACTCTTTCACTCAACACTGGCTCACCTGTATGAACACTAGTGTGTAATGGTCTATTTGCTTCAGACACATCTTCCTTCCTATATCTCTAAGTAATCTGCGACAGATGGGTACCTGACTCTACTTTAGAGTTAGGGAAGGCAAAGGTGGCAAGGCAGGAAACTGGTGTTTGCACCCATTGATGATGGACCTAGTCTTTAACACTTCACACCACTACAGCAGTATCTGCTGTTACCTTGACCTTATATTGTTTGTCTTATTTTTGAGGTCATTCGTTCCTTCTGATTTCCTCTAGCTTTTCTAGAACTTCTTGATTTTTCTTCCTTTTCCATGAGATTCTTGAAGACAAATTGACAGAAACAAAAGGAAAATAATATATCAATAAAGACAATCAATACCCTTTTGCTCCCCAAGGAGCATAGGCCTTCAACAAACACGCTCCAAGTTCTTATGTAACATGCTGTCAGCTCAAGGGTTTTCAGTGTCTTTTGCATCATTTTCATTTCTGTCTCTACTTCTCTTCTCCATGTTCTCTTTGGTCTGTCTCTACTTCTCTTTACCTTTAGGAGGGGATTCCAGAATAAGAACCACCTTGATATGCTATCAGCAGGTTTCCCCAATATGTGTCCTATCCATCGTCGGCATCTTCTCATCTCTTATTCCACTGGCACTTGTCCGGTTCTTGTCATCAGTTTCACATTGGTGATCTTGTCTGGTTCTTGTCATCAGTTTCACATTGGTGATCTTGTCTGGTTCTTGTCATCAGTTTCACATTGGTGATCTTGTCTGGTTCTTGTCATCAGTTTCACATTGGTGGTCCTATCCATCGTCGGCATCTTCACATTGGTGATCTTGTCTGGTTCTTGTCATCAGTTTCACATTGGTGATCTTGTCTGGTTCTTGTCATCAGTTTCACATTGGTGATCTTATATGCAAGCACTGATTTATGAAAGTCTGTATTTTTTGGGTTGGTTTTGTTGTTTTTCATGTTTTAGAGCCATACAATAGGACTAATAAGAGGACATGCACACCATCTTAGCTGGCAGATGCTGGAGCTGGGTTGGCCATGTCCTCAGAAGAGACCCCGATGCCATCACAAGAACAGCTATGCTTTGGACCCCTGAAGGAAAACGAAGAGAGAGTGGAGTTAGGTTATACCTTGAAGAAGACAAACAGAGAGTGTTGAATCTTCTCATGGTGCATTTTTTTGGAAAATATGGAAACGGCACACACTGCCACAATGGAAGCTAAATTAAACACACAGGCCATTACATATTTTCATGGTGCATTGACCATAAATCATGCTAAGTTTGACATCAAAGATCCAATCCAGTTTAAATGGAATTGGAAGGAATGAAAGGTCTACAAGAGATTTAGTGACTTCTTCAGGACGCGCAGCAGACATAGAACAATATAATTATTTCCTGTCACGTTTTGGTGGTTACTTGGTCATATTTGCTTGGTCATATTCTTATATTTTTTGTTGTAGAGAGCTCCTACAGAAACTGATGCTATAGCTTCTTCATTTATCCATCCAGTGAAATATTAGAATATTCCTTTATATCAAGCTTTCTCTATTTTAATTTCTAAAGCTAGTGTTTACCTCCTGAAATAAATGATATCATGATACATGATAACTCATGTTACATGATGGAGCTGGGTTATATGCAACATTAAAATGTCGCAGGCTCCACATGCAAGAAAAGAATAGCCAAACTGCAAAGTTTTAGAAGACATCACAGGGTAAAGGTCACTTATTAGAGCTGCATGAATCTGGCAACCTCATCATTCAAGGTCAGATTATTACTGCAGAAACCACTGCTGCAGACGTCCAGTAGTGTTCATGTGTAGGCTGCTGTAATGGTGGCTTCATGCTCCATTGGGAGGCAAAAAGGAAATGATGAAGGTGATGGTGCTGGTGACGATGATGATGATGATTATACAATTTTTGTTTTGGTTTGTTAGTTATTAATTTTGTGTTTAAATGCACGAGAACATATTTTTAAATATTTGTGAATGTTTGCCTATCTGAGTGTTCCAAGAACTGAAGTTATAATTTTTTGCTTGTTGACAGAAACAGACTCCTGTTGGACCATGTCATTATAATATTAAGAGCTTTGTGGATGAACTCTGTAACCCAAAATGCCACTCTCGAGGTCGTTTTGGCAAGTTAGCTCAGTACCCAGAAGTTCCCACTGAAAGGATTCTCCTTTTTTCACATACACATCATCCTTACATAAAGGTGAGTTAAATGTAAGAGCTTTTTCTATAAACTAGCTAGAGCAAATGCATCTCTTGATATACGAGTAAGCAGTCTTGAGGGTAGAAGCAGAAGTAAAATGGTATTGTCATAACTAACTTCAGAATTTCAATTATGGAATCAGCAATGGTGTTAACTGTATTTCTTTATCTGCCAGGATACACCTGGTCCAGGTGCATACACCACAAAGGAATTTCCCAAACATAAAACTGTCAACACTCCAGGATTTTTGTCATCTTCAAAACGAGATGACAAACTGGCACAAAAGTTCTTCACTAGAAGTTCCGTAAGTAGTTTTTGCTAAAATGGCTTTTTATTTCTGTATCAGCTTTGGTACAAAATGTCAAACAATTCTTCATTCAAAAGTTTGACTTGTCTAGTACATTTTTGCTCAGCACATTCCAAAATGTATGCACAGACACATTAATATTTGCCTTTTTTTAAATATTCAGATGACACATGCAAACATGAGAGCATCAGAATCACACACATTTTTAATTTGATGGTGTAAATTAATGTATCAAGCTTTTACTTTCATTAAATAATGCATCTTTCATTCATTCAGAGTCTAGTAGGTCCTGGTCGCTACAGCATAGAGAAATACGACGACAAGCGGCATGTGAATGGTCATACCAGCGTATTCAGGTCCAAGACAGGGAAACCAAGTCTACAAATGTCAAAATTTTTACAGTAAATAATTTTGTTTCTATATATGTACAAAATAATCTTTACTCATCTTTCTTTGTTCAGTGTTATTTGTGTTTTGGTGAATAGTTTAGCTGTTTTAGTCATAAGTAGTATGGCTGTTTTGGTAATAAGTTTGGCTGTTTTGGTAAATAGCTTGGCTGTTTTGGTAAAATGTTTGGCTATTTTGGTAAATAGTTTGGCTGTTTTGGTAAATAGTTTGGCTGTTTTGGTAATAAGTTTGGCTGTTTTGGTAAATAGTTTGGCTGTTTTGGTAAATAGTTTGGCTGTTTTGGTAAATAGTTTGGCTGTTATGATAATAAGTTTGGCTGTTTTGGTAAATAGTTTGGCTGTTTTGGTAATTAGTTTGTCTGTTTTGGTAAATAGTTTGGCTGTGTTGGTAAATAGTTTGGCTGTTTTGGTAAATAGTTTGGCTGTTTTGGTAATTAGTTTGTCTGTTTTGGTAAATAGTTTGTCTGTTTTGGTAAATAGTTTGGCTGTTTTGGTAAATAGTTTGGCAGTTGTGGTAAATAGTTTGGCTGTTTTGATAATTGGTTGAAAAAAAAAAAAAAAAAAAAAACACACACACCCACACAATTGTAATACGTCTTACAAGGAGAAGGACAAGAAAAACCTACGTTGCGGCCTCAAGGCCTTCGTCAGGGACAGACAAACAAGAGACAGGAGGGAAAGAAAATGAGAATTAAGCAGAGAACATGAAACTATAAAAATAAGAGAAAAAAACTCCCTTAATATTAAGTCCAGTCACATGTGAAGCAAAGCAAGATGGCTGCCACTAAACCGGAAAGAGGAAGTTGATAGTACATAAAAATAAGAAATAATGAAAACAAGGACTGGAAAAGAGTGAGAAAAAGGTAATCAATAAATAATAAAAAAAAATAATAAATGGAAAAAGTGAGAAAAATAATAAAAAAAAAAAAAAAATTTAAAAAAAATAAATAAAAAAAAAAACTAAATAAAAAAAAAAAAAAAATAAAAAAAAATAAAGGAAAAAAATAATTTAAAAAAAAAAATTTAAATAAAATAAAATAAATAAAAAAATTTAAAAAAAAAATAAAAAAATAAATAAAACTATTAAATTAAAAAAATGTTAATTTAAAAAAAAAAAAGGGTGATCGCATCAAAGTAGAAAGTCATAATACAACAGGGACTCGATAGAGAAAGGCGTCTCAGACAAAAGAATGTTGGGTATTCAAACCGTGTGGTTTGAGGCAACCCATAAGATGGATGAGGCGTTGTTCCTGGCAAAACCGACTGTTGGCGTCCGAGGAACAGTATCTGATGGCTGTCACCTGGATGTCAGTGGCACCGTGGTGGTCAGGGCCATTGAAGTGGATGGCCACAGGTGTGGAATTAAACTGAGAGATGTCATAGAGGTGTCTGCAGAATCGGTCGCCCAGTCGTGTGCCCGTTTGGCCGATGTACGTAATGGTGCAACGTTTGCATATAATAGCATAAATGACATTGCGTGACTCACATGTGAAGCCATGGGTGATGGTGAACTTGGCGTTAGGGAACGAGACTGAACGTGTTTCGATTACATACTGACATGTCTTACATCGTGTACGGTTACATGGCTTGGTTCCAAAGTGGCCATCGTTGACGGTTTTCAGACGGCTGTGGACTAGGAGGTCCCTCAAATTTTTGTCCCGTCTATATGCCAGCAAGGGTGGCTCACTAAATGCTTCCCGCTAAATGCTTGTTTTGATAATAAGTTTGGCTGTTTTGGTAATATGTTTGGCTGATTTGGTAATAAGTTTGGCTGTTTTGGTAAATAGTTTTGACGGTGCAGATTATGCTGGCTTGGTCATGTCCACTGCATGGAAGATGGTCACATCCCCAAGGATATTTTCTATGGACAACTGGCACATGGCAAAAGAACAACCAGGTAACCACAGCTGAGGCTCATAGATGTGTGCAAGAGAGACAGGAGGGCACTGGACATAAATTCAGCAACCTGGGAGGACAAAGCTGCTGATCAAACCAAGTGGAGATGCTCCCTATGACACCACCTCAGACTGAGCAAAAAAAAGCTCTTACAACAAGCAGAAGAGAAAAGAACATGCTGAAAGGAACACCAGAAAAAAAAAGCAGCTGAAGGCTATCACCTTGAGGTTGCTTTATCGCCATAGTCAGTCATGACTGAAGGAGGCTAGGAAGACAAGCCAAAATGGAACTCGCTGATGAGCAAAAGTTGCATCCTTATGTTCCACTTGTGACTGACTGACTGTCAGAGTGACATAGCATGAAATAGGAGGAAGTCTCCATCACAACTCTTCGGTGACACCTGTCTATGTTCAGTGACTAGTTGTGTACAAGTCCTGCTGTCTCTGTTAGCTGACATGTTGTAAATTGGTCTTTGTTCTCTAACTGATGTTGTATATTGGTCTTTGTTGACTAACTGATGTTGTATATTGGTCTTTGTTCACTAACATGTTGTATATTCCTTTATGCACTAACTGATGTTGTATATTGGTCTTTGTTGACTAACTGATGTTGTATGGTCTTTGTTCACTTACTGATGTTGTATATTTGTCTTTGTTCACTAACTGATGTTGTATATTGGTCTTTGTTCAGTGACTAGTTGTGTACAAGTCTTGCTGTCTCTGATAACTGACTGATGTTGTATATTGGTCTTTGTTCTCTAACTGATGTTGTATATTGGTCTTTGTTGACTAACTGATGTTGTATATTGGTCTGTGTTCACTAACATGTTGTATATTCCTTTATTCACTAACTGATGTTGTATATTGGTCTTTGTTCACTAACTGATGTTGTATATTGGTCTTTGTTCACTAACTGACGTTGATATCTGTCTCATGTTACTGAATGCAGCTTAGGTCATTCCTACTTCGATCATGATTTTTGTTTCACATGTGCCATCTTCTGTTATTATGTGCCCAAGGTATGAGAAACTTTTGATTTGTTCTTGTATCATCGTTATTATTTTGAAAGTTGGTTTTTCATATATTTTGCTGATTATCGTAGTTCATGTTTTCTCAGTGTTAATGTCTGCCCCAGATTCATGACTGATGTTATTTTCTTGCTTCACTAGTTCTTGCAATGTTTGTTCACTTTCAGCTAACAAAACTGTATCATCTGTATATCTAAGGTTGTTTACAGACCTTGCCCGATGTTTAGTTCTAGCATTTCTTCTATACAGTTGACATTATTTTTGTTAATGTGTAGATGCTAAATAGAAAAAGTGACAATACACATGTTTGTCTCACTTTTCATTGTATATCAATACATGGGGAGTAATTCTTGCCAGGTCTTACTTGCAGGACGTCTGTATCAAAGTCCTCATGCTTTTGTAGCAATGGTTTCTGTATCAGTCTGTTTCATCATGTGAGGTTGCCAGGCTCATGTACAACCTCACATTAGTCACTTCTTGTGGCATGATTGAGTCATGTACAACCTCACATTAGTCACTTCTTGTGGCATGATTGAGTCATGTACAACCTCACATTAGTCACTTCTTGTGGCATGATTGAGTCATGTACAACCTCACATTAGTCACTTCTTGTGGCATGATTGAGTCATGTACAACCTCACATTAGTCACTTCTTGTGGCATGCTTGAGGAAGCAGTAGACCAGTTCTTTCTGTGTTGCCTCAGAGACCAATATGGTGACTGTCCCAGTTTGTCCCCAGTATGTTTTATTACATGGTGACTGTCCTAGTTTGTCCCCAGTAAATGTTACTATATGTGGACTGTCCTCATTTGTCCCCAGTATATGTTATTACATGGTGACTGTCCCAGTTTGTCCCCAGTATATGTTACTGTTTGTGGACTGTCCCTGTTTGTCTCCAGTATATGTTATTACATGGTGACTGTCCCAGTTTGTCCCCAGTATATCTTACTATATGTGGACTGTCCCCGTATGTCCCCAGTATATGTTATTACATGGAGACTGTCTCATTTTGTCCCCAGTATATCTTACTACATGTGGACTGTCCCAGTTTGTCCCCTGTATTCGTTACTACATGGGGGCCTGTCACAGTTTGTTTCCAGTATATATTATTACTTGGGGACTGTCCCAGTTTGTCTTACTACATGGGGACTGTCCCAGTTTGTCCCCAGTATGTATTACTACATGGGGACTGTCCCAGTTTGTCCCCAGTAAGTATTACTACATGGGGACTGTCCCAGTTTGTCCCCAGTATATGTTACTACATGTGGCATGTTCCAGTTTGTGCCCAGTATATGTTACTAGTCTTTTGTCTTTTCCATCTAGACGTATTTCTGCATGACATTTCGTTCACATACTCATATATGATTCTTTTTTTTTTTTTTTCAGAAACATCTCAGAGTCTTTTATACTAATAGTTTTTTTCTTGCCTTACTTCTTTCTTTCTTTTTTACTTTCTGTCTGTCTGTTTATCTTTCAATCTTTCTTTCTTCAGAGTGTCTGCCATTGATTTATATGTATTTTTTGTTTACAATTTACAAGCCTTGAATTTCTTTCTTTAATAGTTCTAATATTAAAAGTGTGACATTTAAGCAGAAAATATTTTTTCTTTTCAGAATATAAAAATGTCAGAAAATAATAATTTTTTTTTTTCAATATGAGGAAGGCAACCTTGTAATAACTTAATAAACTCAGTGCTAACATAAGAGCAAAAAGTAAATTTGGTTTTTCAAGAGAATAACATGAAAGTTTTTTAATAATTAAACTTTATTTTGTGAATAGTGATTTTTAATCTAGTTTTAATCTGTTGCAGAGCACGGCTTCAGACAAAACAAATGTGTGATGAAGTGAAGTGGTGTCAATCAAGACGCACAAAACGTTCAATTACTGACATGTAAGGCTGAAGGTGACATGTAAGGCTAAAGGTGGCATGTTAATTCAGTTAAAATATCTAGCATTATGGCTAAATTTCAAACCGATGATTGCAAGCTAAAATAAATGTCACATCCAAGTTGGCAGAATATCTTCTATTATTCTAAGTTTTTATACTTTTAGTATATAGCATTGTGTTATAGGATTTTGTATCAGAGGTTTGTGAATAGGATACCCTTCCTAAAACAAGGACAGTCTTTACAACTGAGCTTACTAAAAAGGGGACACTAATCACATCTAACAAGAGGACACAGTGATGACATTCACCAAAAGTGAAGTGAGGTAGAATCCTTATGCTCTCTGACCAGTTTAACCAGCTTGCATGTCAATCATCAATATCTTTTAACTCCCTAAGGAGCAGAGGCCTTAGTTTGCATGTAGTACATTTAAAATAAAACACAAAAAAGTTCTTCGACTCAAAAAAATCAGTCTACGTATAATATTTGCTGACATTATTCAGGCCACCTCTGTGTGTGTGGTTAGTCTTTTTTTCTACCACTCATCTTTCTTCAGTTAACTTCCTGCAGTTGAGCCCTAGCATATTTCTCTGTTGCTCACATTGTTTCCAGCTGAGACCTGTTTGTCATCACGTGATCATGGACATTTCTAGCAGGATATTTATTTCATACTGTACTCTAGAAGCAGTGAACATTTCAGTGACATAGCATTGTCTTCCCTTGATGTCTGGCTTGACAAAAGTTTAAAACACCTCTTGTGTATTTGCATTATGGGAAAAAAAATAGCAAAAGGGATCTGGTCAGTTTTTAACAATTCTGAATGTCACTGAATGTTTTTAACAGTTCTAAATGAAACTTAATGTTTTTTAACAGTTCTGAATGACAGTCACTATTTTTAACAATTCTGAACGACAATCTATGTTTTTTTAAAACAATTCTAATGGTATTCAATGTTTTCTTAACAATTCTGAATTTATCAATACTTCCCCAAGGAGCATAGGCCTTCAACAAACACATATCAAGTCCTCCTGTCACATGCCAAGTCTTCCTGTCACATGCCAAGTCTTCCTGTCACATGACTTCAGCTCAAGTTCTTTCCAAGTTTTCCTCATCATTTTCATTTCTGTCTCCAGTTCTCTTTTCCATGTGTTTTTTGGGTCTACCCCTGCCTCTCTTTCCCTGGGGGTTCCAGAACAAGGACTATTTTGTAATGCTATCTACAGGTTTCCTCAATGTGTGTCCTATCCATCACCAGCATCCTCTTCTCATCTCTTGTTCCACTGGCACGTATCTGGTTCTTGTCATGAGTTCACATTAGTGATCTTGTCATACCATTTCAATCCCTCTGTAATACGCCAGCACCCATTTGTGAAAATTCTGAATGTGACTCGATGTTTTTAACATTTCTGATTGACAATCCATGTTGTTAACAATTCTGAATGTGACTCATTGTTTTTTTAAATAATGCTGAATGGTGCTCAATGTGTTTTAAAGATTCTGAATGACAGTTAATGTTTTTAAACAATTCTGAATGGGCCAGTGTTTTTAGACTTTTCAAAATATTTTGTTTACTTTTGATATGCTAACAAAATACAAAACCTTTTATGATTACTTTAAGTTTTTGGCGTAATTGCAATTAAAAATTGTAAATAGCAATACTAATTCAATTTTTTCTGACTGTCTGTCTGCAGCAAGAAACAAATGAAGAACGAGTGAAGTAATGTTGATAAATTTTAATAGATTGTCTTACTTAAGACATTGGCAGAAATGTGTCAGTCATTTATAGTTTATATCTAAATTGATTAAGAACTAAGGCCTATAAATTGTTGTGAGGCTTAATGATGTGAAAAGTAAAAGTACCCACTGTTGCTGCAATAACATCTTCCAGTTAAGTGCAATATTTAATAAAATAATCTACATTTTGCCAATGAACTGTCCCTTCCTAGTGCTGTTTTATGTTCATCAATGTTCGTACAGTTTTGTTAATCAACACCATCTTTATTTGTCACAGAAACGTGTGCTCACGATGTGAATATTAAACATTCTGCTTCTCATTCTTCTTCGTCTTTTTTGAAAACAAGAAAATTTATCATTTTTGATTCTGAAAACTGACACATTCCTTTTGGCATGCCAGGAACGCATAAGTGTTAACAACTAAAAAGATGTACAAAGTATCCGACATACGCGGAAGCACATATTCTTGTACTGAGATTTTAAAGTGTAAAAACAGGTTTACTTCCGAAGCAGATTAACATTAACTAAATAAATCATATGTACTTAACAATTTGCCAAAAATAATTCCAGAACACACAGATGTATGTCATTAGAATATTAGGTGTTACAGTGATGAATAATGTATATCAAAGAATTTTTGCAAATAATTTTGATGTAGGCACATTTTTCAACATTTGTCAGTCCACAAGGACAGTTTATTCAAGTCCCAAAAGTACGTTTATGAAAAAATAAAGTACGCTTGTCCACCCATGTCTAGGACATATGTTTCATTATTTGTCTTTACTCTCTCTTCACTGATATTAGTATTTTTTTTATTGGACTATAGAGTCTTCTCCCCTGTGTAGCTTCCATGGGGGGGGGGGGGGGGGGGGGGGGGGGGGGGGGGGGGGGGGGGGGGGGGGGGGGGGGGGGGAAGGAGAGGCGGGGAGATTTCTCTCTGTAGAGACAAAGTATTTTCCTCACCACTAAAGTATTTTCCTCACCACTAAAGTATTTGTCCCGTGTAGATCTGGGGATGTATGAGAGGAAGGAGAAAGAATAGGACTGCTACAGCTGAGGCATGTCGTACATGGCAACTAATGTGAGGTTGTGCAGGCGGGTGGCAACTCCCATCATGTAAGACAAATAACCACTGAGATTTCTGCTGCAAGATCATGTGACTGTTTAGTTGAGGCTTCCTGTAAGTGTACTAGTTGTAGTGGTGGCTTTATGCTTCATTAGAAGCACAACAGAAAATGATGATGATGACTGTGAACAGAGATGTGAAAACATGCAACTTTCAGCTGACTTATTAAACATTACAGCTGTGTAGTCGTAGTCTCAGTTGGATTGTAGATGATGATGATGACTGTGAACAGAGATGTGAAAACATGCAACTTTCAGCTGACTTATTAAACATTACAGCTGTGTAGTCGTAGTCTCAGTTGGAATGTAGATGATGATGATGACTGTGAACAGAGATATGAAAACATGCAACTTTCAGCTGACTTATTAAACATTACAGCTGTGTGGCTGTAGTCTCATTGGAATGTAGATGATGATGATGACTGTGAACAGAGATGTGAAAACATCCAACTTTCAGCTGACTTATTAAACATTACAGCTGTGTAGTCGTAGTCTCAGTTGGAATGTAGATGATGATGATGACTGTGAACAGAGATATGAAAACATGCAACTTTCAGCTGACTTATTAAACATTACAGCTGTGTGGCTGTAGTCTCATTGGAATGTAGATGATGATGATGACTGTGAACAGAGATGTGAAAACATCCAACTTTCAGCTGACTTATTAAACATTACAGCTGTGTGGCTGTAGTCTCATTGGAATGTAGATGATGATGATGACTGTGAACAGACGTGTGAAAACGAGCAACTTTCAGCTGACTTATTAAACATTACAGCTGTGTAGTCGTAGTCTCAGTTGGAATGTAGATGATGATGATGACTGTGAACAGAGATGTGAAAACATCCAACTTTCAGCTGACTTATTAAACATTACAGCTGTGTGGCTGTAGTCTCAGTTGGAATGTAGATGATAATGATGACTGTGAACAGAGATATGAAAACATCCAACTTTCAGCTGACTTATTAAACATTACAGCTGTGTAGTCGTAGTCTCAGTTGGAAGGTAGATGATGATGATGACTGTGAACAGAGATGTGAAAACATCCAACTTTCAGCTGACTTATTAAACATTACAGCTGTGTGGCTGTAGTCTCATTGGAATGTAGATGATGATGATGACTGTGAACAGAGATATGAAAACATGCAACTTTCAGCTGACTTATTAAACATTACAGCTGTGTAGTCATAGTCTCAGTTGGAATGTAGATGATGATGATGACTGAACAGAGATATGAAAACATCCAACTTTCAGCTGACTTATTAAACATTACAGCTGTGTGGCTGTAGTCTCATTGGAATGTAAATGATAAGGTATAAGGTGAATTATTATGCATCTTTTTTTTTTTTTTGACCATATTATATTATCAACCAGCAAAATAGAACAGATGATGATATCAAAATAAGAATACTTCTTCGTACACTCTCAGATGTCTACTTGAATGTTTTCAAAGAAAACAGTGGTCAGTTTGAGGCTACTTGAATCTCTGCAGAGCTTTTCTACGAATGGTACTGGTGTCGGCCATATGCACTTTCTCTGTTCCAAATATGTTGGGCAAATCTGAAGCAGATGTTCAGCAGTCATTTTATCAGTGCCATAGTTACACTCATCAGTAGTTCCTATCTTTAGCTTGTTGAATAGATGGTATCTCAATCTGTTGTGGCCAGTGCGGAGTCTGTAGATTACCACTTGTTCTCTTCTGTTGAGCTGGTAGTAGTAAGCATCATTTTGTGTGTGGCCTGGATGTTCTGCTTCCCATTTGTTTCTGTATCTGATACTGATAAAAATCTTTGCCTCCTCGAAAGTTATTCTTGCATCAGGCTGAGGTGGCTTTCCACCTTCCTTTGCCAATCTGTCAGCCTTTTCGTTTCCGGTGATATTACAATAAGATAGAAGTGTTCTCCCCTTGCCAATATGGCGACTTAACTTTTGACGGTAGTAATTTTCAAAATTTTTTTTAGAAACCTGTCAAACAGAGAACACACTGCTGCCTTGTGGGTAGGCTGGGGACAGTCAAAGCTGGAATCCCCAGGGTATGAGTTGTAGAGATAGACTGAAGAGTTGTAGAGGTAGACTGAAGAGTTGTAGAGATAGACTGAAGAGTTGTAGAGGTAGACTGAAGAGTTGTAGAGGTAGACTGAAGAGTTGTAGAGGTAGACTGAAGAGTTGTAGAGGTAGTCTGAAGAGTTGTAGAGGTAGACTGAAGAGTTGTAGAGGTAGACTGAAGAGAACAAGAGACAGAAATAAAATTGAAGTAGAAGACTTGTAAAGACCTTAAGCAGGTGACACGTGACAAGAGGACTTGGCAAGGTGACATGTGACAGGAGGAATTGGCAAGGTGACATGTGACAGGAGGACTTGGCAAGGTCACATGTGACAGGAGGACTTAGCAATGTGACAGGAGGACTTGGCATCGTGACAGGAGGACTTGGCAAGGTGAAATGTGTATATACCTGGATGTGGAGTTGCCTCTTATGACATGTGACAGGAGGACTTGGCAAGGTGTAATGTGTATATACCTGGATGTGGAGTTGCCTCTTATGACATGTGACAGGAGGACTTGGCAAGGTGTAATGTGTATGTGGAGTTGCCTCTTATGACATGTGACAGGAGGACTTGGCAAGGTGTAATGTGTATATACCTGGATGTGGAGTTGCCTCTTATGACATGTGACAGGAGGACTTGGCAAGGTGTAATGTGTATATACCTGGATGTGGAGTTGCCTCTTATGACATGTGACAGGAGGACTTGGCAAGGTGTAATGTGTATATACCTGGATGTGGAGTTGCCTCTTATGACATGTGACAGGAGGACTTGGCAAGCTGTAATGTGTATATACCTGGATGTGGAGTTGCCTCTTATGACATGTGACAGGAGGACTTGGCAAGGTGTAATGTGTATGTACCTGGATGTGGAGTTGCCTCTTATGACATGTGACAGGAGGACTTGGCAAGGTGAAATGTGTATGTACCTGGATGTGGAGTTGCCTCTTATCACATGCCTGTGGTAGCAGTAGTCCTATGGGTCTTCACAGAGACCCCTGCAGGAAGCACACAGTGTGACCACATCATTGATGGTATGTTATTATACTGGAAGTCACACTCAACACACAGGGTGACCACATCATTGATGGTATGTTATTCTACTGGAAGTCACACTCAATACACAGGGTGACCACAACATTGCTGGTATGTTATTCTACTGGAAGTCACACTCAACACACAGGGTGACCACTTCATTCATTCATTACCCTCCGCTCCCAAAAAGCATAGGCATTCAACAAACACATGCCATGTCCTCCTGTCACGTGCCATACTCACGTTCTTTCCACGTTCTCATCATTTTCACTTCTGTTTCCAGCACTCTTCTCCATGTGCTTCTTGGTCTACCTCTGCCTCTCTTGCCCTGGGGGTAACCGAATCATTGCTGGTATGTTATTCTACTGGAAGTCACACTCAACACACAGGGTGACCATATCATTGCTGGTATGATATTCTAATGGAAGTCACACTCAACACACAGGGTGACCATATCATTGCTGGTATGATATTCTAATGGAAGTCACACTCAACACACAGGGTGACCACATCACTGATGGTATGTTATTCTACTGGAAGTCACATTTAACACACAGGGTGACAACATCATTGATGGTTTGTTATTCTACTGGAAGTCACACTCAACACACAAGGTGACCATATCATTGATGGTATGTTATTCTACTGGAAGTCACACGCAGTACACAAGTAGCAGTTCTCTCTACGCTAACAATATCTTATGTCCATGTTTCTAAAATACACTGAAAAAACAAGGCCAGCAAATACATTGTCATGACAGCATAATCAAAGACATTTAATTAGAAGTTGCCATATTTCAACTCCAGACAAATGTCCATACAATGAGCACATCATTTGTTTCATACAGCAATTGAAGAACTAAAAATAGCAATGATAAAATGGAACAATCATTGGCAACTATACAGCCCACAGTAGTAACCATAAAGTTCGCACTTGTAAAACTGAAACTTAACCACAGAACACACAGTATCAACTTGCACTAGCAGCCACAAAACTCACAATGGCAACTTTCTGATTGACCTTATCAACCATAAGCTTACACTAGCAACTATAAAACTCATCAGCATACCGTAAAATCTCGCGTATAATACGCACTCGTGTATAATACGAATGCTTGATTTAGCCAAATATTTTCTGGTAAAATGGAAATTCGTGTATAATACGCACCATAATTTTTCAAAATGTCTGAATGGACATCCTGCAGAGTAAAAGAGATTTTAAAACAAAAAGCCCTTGCTGAAATGTAATTTCTGCTGCATGAAAACTAAGAGAACAAATAAAGGTATAGTATTATTATTTGGAATCATTTATTAAGTTTAATATGATGTTTGTGATGGTGAAAGAAATTGGACACTGAACATTAAGGTGGCGGTTTACATGTGCAGAACAGTATATCTCATAACAAACACATGCTGATCCAAACTTATGACAGAACTACAGAACATAACATATTCAATTATGCACAACTGTTTATACATAAGAAAATTGTAAGCACACAGTATACTATGAGGGGCGGTCAAAAAGTAATGCCTCGTAATTTTTAATTTCATTCAATAGGCAAGAAAACAGATAAAATTCACATTGAAATGTAGCCCCAAGTCTGAACTTCAAAAATTTATTTCTCAATGTAGTCTCCGTTATTTGTTACAGTTTTTGTCCATCTTCTCACAAGGGCATGTATCCCCTCACGGTAAAAATGTGTGTCCTTTTTCCTAAGCCACTGGCGTACGGCGCGTTTAAGGGTCTCAGTGTCCTCAAAGTGATGTCCGCGAAGATCTTCTTTCAGTGGTCCAAACAGATGGAAGTCAGAAGGTGCAAGATCGGGACTGTAAGGGGGATGTGGTAATAATGTCCAGCCAAATTCTGCAATCGCATCAATGGTGCGTTTAGCGGTGTGTGGCGTGGCATTATCGTGCAACAGTAGTGCAGTTCTCTGATCTTTTAATGGGTAAAGTCGCCAAAGACGACCTCTAAGCTTCTTCAAAGTTTCAATGTAACGGTCTGCATTCACCGTGTTTCCCTGTTCCAAGAAGTCGAGAAGAATCACACCCTTCTCATCCCAAAACATGGAGGCCATAACTTTCCCTACAGATGGTGAACTTTTGAACTTCTTTCTTGTCGGCGATGTTGTGTGATGCCATTCCATTGACTGCCTCTTGGATTCTGGTTAAAAAAAAATGAACCCAAGTCTCATCACCTGTCACAATATTCGATAAAAACTCTTCTCCTTCAGTTTCGTAACGGTGCAGGAGGTTGATGGCCATGGTTTTCCTTGTTTTTTTATGTCTGTCTGTCAACATTCTGGGTACCCACCGTGCACAAACTTTTGAATAACCCAGGTCTTTAATGATGTCCTGCACACTGCCTTTACTAATGGACAACATGGAAGAAAGTTCATCCAGTGTTATCCGAAGGTCACCACGAATGATGCCATCAACTCGATGAAAGTTGTGTGGAGTCACTGCGGTAGACG
The DNA here is from genome assembly GCA_024509875.1 of Oreohelix idahoensis. NCBI lineage: Eukaryota > Metazoa > Mollusca > Gastropoda > Stylommatophora > Oreohelicidae > Oreohelix > Oreohelix idahoensis. The sequence goes on from JAMPIV010016751.1 coordinate 72,662, forward strand.
GACGGCCAGTCCGCTTTGCGTCAGCCATTGAGGATTGACCTACTTCAGCTTCGTCACAACGATGTACCCAACGTCGGACAGTGCTAACATCCACTGTTGAATCTCCATAAACATTCTTCAAACGTTCGTGGATGCAAATTGGGGTCTCGCCTTCAGCATTGAGGAATTCTATGACATAACGTTGTTTTAACTGAACGTCTTTGGCAGCCATTTTTAAACTGTTACAGTGGTGCCACCTGTTACTGAAACAGGTTGATAATGCTATACAGTGCAGAAGAGTGTTTGAGGAATCCTGCTAAATTTACAAATTGCACACCGATGCAGTATTTACATACATCAAAAATAGGAGGCATTACTTTTTGACCTTCCCTCGTACATACTAAAATGAATATATAACAGCACATGACATCCCTGTCCTGTGTCGTTCTGGTGGGGGGGGGGGGGGGGCGGGGGGGGGGGGGGGGGGGGGGGGGGGGGGGGGGGGGGGGGGGGTGGCTCTCTCAGTGTCAAAGAATAGAACCACTGCTACTTCAGGTTTGTTGTAGGAGGCAACTAATACGAGACTATGCGTGGGGCTGGCAACTTCATTTTGTAAAATGGGGGCTCTCCAAATACGCAGGGTTAAAATGCTGTGTTCCAGCTTTGGGCTTGCACAAGGAATCATCACACCTGGCATAGAACCACTTCCCAGGTCTGTCATTTATTCACTGTGAGATCTTCCTGCACATAGCCAACCTGGTAAAAGCCAGAGTTATGTTTGGGGCTCAAGTGATTCCCCCAAGTTTTGTGTGCAACGCTAGGTTCTCAACATGTTTCACTATCAGGGGGGACTCGTGATGCTAGGGCACTCTGATGTGGCTACTTGATCCATGAAGCGCTGATGTGGTAACTCAAATGTTGCCAGTTTCCAGGAAGCACCACATGGAGGTGCTTCTAGGTCTAGTTAGAGATCTGACTCTGGAATTAACGTGAGAGGAGTGTGAATTTCTTTCCATCCCTTCCCCCTTTACTCTATTAAGACTCGCATGAAAACTTATTTTATTCAGCTCACAGTCTTGAGACAACTCTAACTCATCTTACCATGAGAATCTCCAGCCGCAGGAGGATTGTTCATGATAATCTTCATACAGCCATAAGGTGTATAGTCCGTCTTTTTGCCTTCCTTCCCGTAATTGTAACGTATTCCATAGGCATACTTCTTGTCAAACTAAAAAGGAAAACACACAAAAGCAAAACATGTTAAATGTGACAACTGGGATCAAATGACAGCTGCAGTAATAACACTAGACAGTACCCACATAAAGCAACTACTTACTTACTTTGTTCTTTTACTACTATCATGTATTAAATCGTCATCAAAACAGAACCATTTTTGTGTATCATATTTCCATCATATCTACATTCAAACAGAATGGCTATCATGTATCATTTTCCCATCACATCTAGATCTAAATAGAACAAATAATATGAATAATTTTCCAATCATTTCTACAACCAATCAGAAATACTACCATAAACCATATGTGAAAAAGTCTCGCAAAATCAGTCACATGTCATGTAGAGCCAGATTAATGCAGACCTGGATGGTCTAAGAGTAATACTTCACAAACTATGTCAGCAATTCAAAAGAGCTGTGATACAGTTGATCCATCTCACTGCAACATCCCCAGCAATGAAGAAGCTGACAGATTGGCAAAGGAAGGTGGAAAGTGACTTCAACCTGACACAAGCATAACTTTTTGAAGAGGCAAAGAGTTTTATCAGAAGCAGATACAGGAACAAGTGGGATGCAGAGCATCCAGGCCACCTAAAAATGATGCATATTTCCAGCTCAGTATAAGAGAACAAGTGGTAATCTTCAGACTCTGCACAGGCCACAACAGATTAGAGTAGCCTACCATCTATTTAACAAGCTAAAGATAGGAACTACCAATGAGTGTAACACCATTACAGTTGGCCCCAATGCAGAAAGCCAGTACACAATATCATGGGTCTCTTACAGAGCTGGTTTTTTTTTTTAAGCAACTTGAAATACAGGATCAGGCTGCTAGCCATTTCCCATTAGTGGAGCAGCAGTATTACTCTTTTTTCATCTCTTCAGATGCCCACACAGGATAACAAAACAGAATCACTAGTATAATTTCACAAACACAGGATCAACATAATATTATGTTGATATCCACAAAGAATTAATATATTATCTCATCAATCCACATCCACACAAAATAAAATATCACCAATCCACATATGCTGTCCCTTCTGTAACACCGTGTAGAATTGGTGTGTGTTATTGGGTATATGTTGTATGAATTACATATTTTACAAATAAAACTTCTTGATTCCTTACCACAAATACAAACATGATCATCATTATCATTTGACACACATCCACACACAATCAATATAATATCTCGCCAATCCACATAGAATCAATATTAAATATAATATGTCACCAATCCACACAGAATCAAAATAACATTTAATGAATCCACATCCACACATGATCAATTTATATCTCACCAATCCACATCCACACAGAATCAATATAATGCTCATCGTATCTATGTCCATGCTTTTGGTGAATTCTGTTCTAAAAAACTTCATGGCCTCTTCTAGGGATAGCCCAATTCCTTTCAGGAAGAGTCCATATTGCAATCAGGCACCATGACGTAGGTGGTGGTTCTGCTTCAAGGCGGTGTGGATATTTTGCATACAAAGTGGGAATGACTTCTTTGACAGCTGGTAAATAAATATAACCACATAATTTGACAGTAACGTCCCGTGTTACAAATCAGGGGGTCAGTACCACAAAAAAGGTGCAAGCATTACAAACAGGAAGTGTATATGACAAACAGGATGTGAGTATAACAAACAGGAAGTATGACAAACAGGATGTGAATATCACATATATTAGAGCCCCTTTATCATATAAGAGTTACGCCAACTAAAATTTGGCCGCCATTTCGGCTGTACCCGTATTGCAGGAAAATGGACCCAATCACGAGTTTCAGACCCAGTATGCATTTTCTTTTAGGTTAACTAATAATTTGAAATAAAATTAGATGCAAATACAGTAGCACATATTTGTACTATTCTTTGCATTTCAACTAACAAAACAAAAAGAAGAAAACTAGTTTACTTACCGGTTTATTGAATAGAATCAGTAGCGTGAATTTTTAACACATACTCCATTGAATTTTATATTCCGTAAGAATTCCACTATTTAGCAACAAATATTCCGGTAGAATTGCAACACTTAGCAAAACATACTACCTTGTAAAACAATATAATAAAAATAATAAAAATTAATTATAATTTAATTATAGTTTTATTATATAATTTTTATATATTAATATATATATATATATGTGTGTGTGTGTATGTATGTATGTGTGTGTGTATGTATGTGTATGTGTGTGTGTATGTGTATATATATATATATATATATATATATATATATATATATATATAAAATATGAGATCATAGAGCAATCATAGACTACCCACTTACTGAAAAGATCAAAAGGAAGCCAAAATAGATTAAGATATAAAATGTTATTTTTATTATATAATTTTATATTTTACAATTATATAATTATAAAATTATATAATTTATATAGTAATTTCCTATCTTTCGTACCTTTTTGCTCCGCAGTGAATATATGTAGTTAGGTGTTGTTTCGTAGCGCTTAGGGTTAGGATTAGAATTAGGGTTAGTATTATGGTTAACACTAACCCTAACACAAACCCTAATCCTAACCCTAATTCTAACCCTAATCCTAACCCTAAGCGCTACGAAACAACACTTGACTATACATATTCACTGCGGAGCAAAAAGGTACGAAAGATAGGAAATTATTTATATATATAATTTAAAATTATATAAACATATAAATATAAATATTTATTCTTCTTCTTCTTCTTGCGATCGCATCTTTGATGATTACACCGTCAGACGAGTTCTCATGATGAATTCGACTGTTGTTTGAAGTTCCTCTTTAACTCCATATAGCTTTGAGTTTAGTGTTGAGTCATTGGGCCAGTATATCTTTCTTAACTGGTCATACAGAGGACAGTCCTGTAGAACATGCTCAGCAGTTTGTTCGTTTAATCCACATGTGCACAGTGGTGAAGCAGACAATCGTAGCTTGTGCATGTGTTTATTCAGTTTGTTATGCCCTGTCCTGAGTCGAAAAATAGTTATCTGTCCCTGCCGGTCAAGAGTGTGATAGTCGTCTTTGGGTTGGTTCTGTTCTCTTCTGATAGTCTGGATAGCTCTCTTTTTCTCAAAGTATGTGACTTCATTATCTTCTTGTTCACATTCTCCTCCCTTTTTTGCAAGTTTATCTGCCTTTTCATTTCCGGGTACACCACAATGAGATGGTACCCACTGAAGTATGGTTCTCTTTTTGGCAGCTACCTTGTTTAGTTCATTTCTCAGATGCGGGAGTTTACCACCCTTGAGAGCTTGCAGGACAGACAGTGCATCTGTGAGGATGACTACCTGGTGGCAGTCAGAGTTGGAGTTATAAATCATATTTGCAGCTTGCTCTAGAGCTTGAACCTCAGCTGTATAGTTGGAACAGAATTTACCAGTGGGAATGTGCCTAGTCTCATAGTGGTTGTCAGGATATGAGATAAAGATACCGGCACCTCCATTCCTAACAGCATTAGTTGCTGATCCATCTGTATAGGCATGTATCCATGATTGATCGGGATAGCTTTCTTGGATCATACTCAATGTAGCAGTTCGTTTTTGCAGATCATTATACTCACATCCACTTGTGAGACCACTGACTGATGTATTAATTTGGAGGGCACTGCTGGCCTGCTCCCATGGTACAGGGTATAGGGTGGGCTTCAGTGGTGTTGTCTTCATGGATAGGTCTTCTTGATGCTGTCTTATAAGTCTTTTCCCCCGATGCACAAAGCTGCTACGCTTTAGACGTCCTAATGCCAGATCATCTAGTCTTGCCTTCATTGGGTGCATTGGCATACTGTTGTACTTTTCCATCTGGATCATGGTTTTTGTGTCTCTTCTATGGGACAATGTCTGTAATCCAGCAACCTTCTGCATCTCTGTTATTGGTGTAGTTTTCATGGCTCCTGTAATGAGCCTGAGAGCTTGATTTTGCACCTTGTCCAAAGACTGCAGATGTGAGTTAGCAGCTGATGACCATGCTGCTGAGCTAAACTCTAAGTGTGGTCTTATTACTCCATTATAAATCTTCTTTTGATTTCGTTCATTTGCTCCCCAGTTGGTACCTGCTAATTTTCTGAGTATGCCTAGTCGTCTTCGGGCCTTTCCTTCTGCATTTTCAATATGCTTATTCCATGTAAGCCTTTGGTCAAATGTCACCCCAAGATAGGTGGGGTTGCTTTCTTCCTTGATCACGGTTGTCCCTAGGTGTATGTTAGCTGATTTGTCCTTGGGGGCGAGGGAGAATAGTGTTGTGGAGGTTTTGTCTGTGTTTATTGTGATAAGCCATTTCTCTGCCCATGACACTAGCATGTCTGCTGCCCGCTGCATTCTATAATTTGCTGTGGTGACATTTTCATCAGTGCACCAGAGTACTAGGTCATCTGAATATAAGGCAGCTTTAACTCCTGCAGGGAGATCTTTCACCAGGTCATTGATGTAAACAAGGAAGAGTGTTGGGGAAATTACTCCTCCTTGAGGTACCCCCTGATGGAGCAACACTTTTCTGCTCTGCAGACCGTCAAGAGTGACTCTAGTTCTCCTGTTATGCAAGTATGACTGGATCCATTTCATCATGTTGCCTTGGATTCCACTTCTCCTAAGTTTTGCAATGAGGCCATCTTTCCACACCTTGTCAAAGGCCTGCTTGAAGTCGACCCAGATCGTTAGGACCTTTTTCTTCTCCTGGAAGGCATCTTCTATTGCTTGAGACAAGTAAGTAACTTGGTCTTCTATACTGTAGCATTCTCTAAATCCAGCTTGTTCCGGCACCAGGATCTGCTCAGACTCTAAATACCATTTCAATCTGTGGTTGACTATTCGCTCCATAGTCTTCCCAACACAGCTTGTGAGACTGATTGGCCGGTAACTTGCAGCCTCAGTCTTACATTTCCCTTTCTTTAGTATGGGTATTGTAATGGCTTCTCTCCATACTTGGGGTACCGTTCCTTTCAACCAGCTGTGGTTGAATATCTCAAGCAGTTTTGTCTTTGCTGCTGAGCTCAGATTTACTAGCATTTCGTTGCTGATTTTGTCTGGGCTGGGTGACTTTTGAAACTTAAGCTTGGAAATAGCCTTCTGTAGTTCTCCTAGTGTGATGGGTTCCCTCATTGGGGCAGGAGTATCTGTCTGTCCCATGGTTGCCAGTATTTCTTTTCTTATCTCTCTCTGATGATCTATGTTAATGGGTAAGTTGCTTTCTGAACTGTATCTTCTAGCAAACAAGTCTGCAGCTTGTTTTCCTCTGAAAAGTTTGCCACCTTCATCCAATGTGATAGTCTGCCTAGGTGAGGAACGCTCTTCATTTAGAGACTTGACTAATCTCCAAAGTTTCCTGCGTCTTTCTCAAGGTTCAGCGATGCCGTTTTAGTTCTCCAGCTTTTCCGTTTTTCTTCTAGCTTTGTTCTCTGAAACTCTGCTACAGCCTTTTTCCATTTGTTGTGAGTTTCAAGTGAAGGCTGAGACTCTGCGTCCTTTCTAGCCCTGTCCATAGCTTCCTGACGTTCTTGGAGTGTGCTGGACCAGTATGGTATGTAGTTACACCGGCATCCTTTGGGAATGGTTTCTTTTGCAGCTTGTAGTATGCATCTGTTGAAGTCTTTTACCACTTCATTAATGTCTCTGCTCTGTACCTTGAGGGTAGACAGCAGCGTGTTCACCTGATGCCTGAATAAACCCCAGTTGGCTTTTTTGTAGTTCCATCTTGTAATGGCTGGGCCTGTACTGAGAGTTGCACTCTGGACAGTAAGAAAGATTGGGCGATGGTCGCTTCCCCCTAGTTGGTCTCCTACTTCTCTACTAATAGATCCAGCTATATCTGGTGTGGAGAAGGCAAGATCTGGTGTTGAAGTTGTGTGCCATCCTCTGGAGTAGAAGGTAGGAGTATCTGTGGCATTATTGACTAGGATTAGGGAGTGATCATCTTGCCAAGTTTCAACCTCTTCACCTCTGTAATCCAGATGGTTATAGCCCCAGCTCTGGGAGTGGCTATTAAAGTCTCCAACTGCTATAAAATTGGTGGCTGGTACCTGTATAGAGCTGAGACTCAGGGGTTTGTTGTTCGGACAGTAATAGTTCAGGAGTTCTATTTCCATCTTGTCTACCTTTATCTGCAACAGCTGATATTCTGCTCCATCCATGTAGGTTTTCCTTTCGTGTGCATGAATGTTATTCCTTACAAGAGTAAGTACTCCTCCTTTTCGTCTATCTTTTCTGTCGGATCTGAAGCATTGATATCCCCTTATTTTAAAGGTTTGATCTGCTTTCAAGTGAGTCTCTTGGATACAGCAAACACTGACTTGCTTCTCATACAAGATGTTTTCCAGCTCTGTCTTTTTGCTTTTGCTGTATCCAGCCTGCTTGCTGTTCACTCCCTCTGCATTCCAGAAATATTTATTAAATATAAATATACTTATAAATATATAAATAAATATAATCTTATAAATATAGAAGAGGTGTTAAGAATAGACAGACCTAGGGAACTGCATAATGTAGTCAAACAATATTTAACACGAACAAATGTTAATATATAGTGGCTGGGAATGTGAAGGTCTGATGCTGTTCTTACAATACATATGACTTTTAATGGCGAAAGTCAATTAAATATCTGTTAAAGTCAGTTATATAACTGGAACCACCAGGCCTTTACACCCCTCCACTTTCCAGAGTTTCTTTTTTATTTTTATTTATTTAACGTAGGCCCTATAAGCATAATTGTAATCGTCCCTATTTACAATGATTTGACAAATGTGATGCCACTTTCTCATATTGGCAGTTGTTCATATTATTTGGAATTGAAAACAATATATATCCTAATTATAACCCATCAGAGGTTGAACGGGATATTTATCTTCATTAATTAAAAAAAAAAAGAAAATCTTACTCGATGCTTATTCTCGCTACTAGCCCTGGTATTGTCCAGCCGAAAATGGCGCCTACGTCGTTCAGCCTCGTTTTCGATTCTGACATAGTTGGCATAACTCTTATATGATAAAGGGGCTCTAACATATATTAGTGAGCATGACAAACAGAAATAATGCTAATGGCAAGATAGTGTTCGTTACAGATTCCATAAACTGTCACAACTGCCTTTAAAAAAAAACATAAAAATAAAGAAGAAGGGAGGCATCAAAGAAGAGTTGGCCACTCGAAAAGCAGCAGCTGGGAGACTATTTCAGGCCATAAATCGAGGATTCCTCAGCAAGAGAGAGGTTGGTAAGAAAACAAAGATGGCTGTATACCGCTCCACCTATGTCCCAGTCTTGACATATGGATGCGAGTCATGGGCAATGACTACAACCCATAAAAGCCAGATCCAAACCTCAGAAATGAGGTATCTGAGGAAGGTGGTTGAAGTAACAAGACAAGACATGGTCCGCAACCAGACGATACGTCAAGGCCTAAAATCCCACTCCCTGCAGACCCGAGTAAAACAGTCCCAACTAAGATGGTTTGGCCATGTCTGCAGAATGGGAGAAGATCGGCTACCACGACAAGCATGGGAAACAAAGAGCCAGGGATCCAGACCCCCAGGACGACCCAGAGTCCGCTGGGAGAATAATATTAGACAATCTTTGAAGGACCGAGGACTAGAATGGAACCAGGCCAGGAGGAAGACAGCCAATAGAATAGTCTGGCGCTCTCTCTTCCAAACCTCTACACCTCATGGTAGAAGGGGAACGACTAAGTAAGTAAGTAAGTAAGTAAGTAAATAAAGAATTAGGCAGTCTCTCTTAAGCACTAATGGAAATCAATTATAAATTGATTTAAAGTGACAGAACGGGAAGATCTTGCCCACTGCAAAATATATGGAAATGAAAAGATGGATAGATTTGCAGATATTTTAATTCTAACATGCGATACATACCAGGGAGTGTTTTCTCTTATTTATATAATATTATGTTTTCCACTTAATGCTCACTTTCTTTCCCTTCTGCTTTTTGTTTGTCTGTCCCTGATGAAGGCCTTGTGGCTGCAACATAGGTTTTTTCTTGTCCTTTCTCCTAGTAAGACATATTACATTTTTTCCCCCTCCATTCTACCGCTTTACCCCGTCTTAACTCTTTCCGTACGTAATTATTTTCAGCTCTGGACGGAATTATTTTTAAGCCCCAAAAATTTACACATACATAATTTACGTTTACTGACAATGTGTGTCTAATCATGAGTTAAGTATAACATATTATATATCAAATTAAAGTACATTGGATGAACAATATAAATCCATGTCTTTCTAGCTAATTTAATGTTATGTTTATGTTATAACAGATAACATGTACACGGAAAAAAAGATAACTTGAAATTTTGAACAAAAATTTTCGACTTACGTAAGGCTTGTAACATAAATTGTTATCACAATACAGTTTCACTGCTCTCTTTGTGCAGGTAATCCATTTAGAAACACAGAAAAAGTAAGAAAGTTATGGTTGATCACACAGTTTGTTCACTGTTCACATATTAGTAACATATCCTGTGTGTTTTCGGCCATTATGGCGATACAACAATACACGATTAAAGATGAAGATAAATGTGAAAAAATCCCTTCAAACGCAAATAAAAAGGGGTTGAAGCTTGTTGAAATTTGCCCAGTTTTGTGTTTACTTCCGTTCGAGATAAATTCCGGGCAGTATAAAATATCAGAATAGAAAGAAACAACGAAATAAATCAGTGTCTTTTAAAAGATCTTGCGGTCACAGCGGTCGGCCATTGCGTCTTTTAATAGATCTTGCGTACGGAATCAGTTAATGCAGTCTTCCTCACATACTCATAGATTTGCCAAACAAAGTGGAAGCCAAATTCAAAATAAGGACAGGACAATATATAAAGAGGTAAAAGCAATAATACAAAATAACTTCAAGAAACATGGCAGAGAACACCTAGTGCAGGGGCTCTTAACCTTTCTTGTGCCATAGACCTCTTGGATTATCCTCTGAAGGTTATAGATCATTTTGATTCTATGCTTAAGACTATGGACACCTTCTTAAAAAAAATTGTACAGACACTTAATTAAAATAGACAAATAACACACTTCATTACTAAGAAAAATTATTAACCTTACATATTATCATACTAAAATATAAAAACAATTAGTAAAAATAATATACCTCTTTAAATAGCAAAGATCTGTGATACTTTTCACAGTAAATATTTAGGTGGAAAAAAAATTCAAATTTTTAGGTTATGCACACGGAGCCCCTAGAATCCATTCATGGGCTCTTAAGGGGTCTGTGGACAACAGGTTAAGAAACCCTGACCTAGAGCCAGATACAACACTGGCACATTATTTCTTATAAAGAAAAGATCATATAATAATTTTCTCAAGAACGGACCTCTGTAGGCTCAAATACCATCTGTTCAACAAATTAAAAATTGGGCAAACAGATATGTGTCCATGTGAGGAAGACAAGCACATAGCAGAACATGTCCACCAAGTTTGTTGGCTCCACAAAAGGTGTAGACTGACAGCTGTGGTCTTCACTGACCCCTTAGACGGAGGAGTTGTAAGGCAACAAGAAAAGTCATAAGCAGATTGCCAACTTTGACAGAAATGGGGGTCATTATATGACGGGCAATAATGAACAATTTGTTATCTGTCAATTCAGTGACACCTTTTAATTTTGACCTTTCAGCTCCCAAAGGAGTGTAGGCCTTCAACAAACTTATGACAAGTCTTCTGGTCCTGTGCCATCCACTCAAGGTTTTTCTGTGTCTTTTTCATCCTCTACATGTCTGTCTCCAGTTCTTTTTCCATGTGTTCTTTGTTTCTTACTCTGGGGATTCCAGAACAAGGACTGCCTTGTAATGCTATCAACAGGTTTTATCAATATGTATCCTATCCATCTCCAGTGTCTTCTTCTCGTCTCTTGTTCCACTGGCACTTGTCTGGTTCTTGTCATCAGTTCCACATTGGTTTGTCATACCATTCAATCCTTCTAGTCTACACAAGAATTAGGGGGAGAGAAAATGAGAGACAAACACAAAAAGAAACAGAACTGATGGAGCAGAATGAAGGAAAAAAACTCCACAAAGAACAACATCAGAATTTCACTAACAGCATCACAAATGACATACAAGTCAGTCAACTGTTGTTGGAAGTTGTTCAGCTTACCATGTCTATCATATCTGCAGTAACAACACCCACATTCTGCTGTCGTACACTGTAATCCTGACCAAGATATCGTTTGCTGAGACCACAAAGCATTGGCAAGAGCCGGCCATCTTCTTCCATACTGGGCAAGGCACGAGATGTGACCTGTGGATCAAAGTTCCCAGACAAATTTAAGTAGAGAACTAATTAACCTTTTTTTAGCAAGACAAAAAGAAGCCAACGTAGAAATGATAATAAATGAATAACTGACTCCAATCATCATCATCATCATCACCACCCTTCAGCTTCCCAAGGATCATAGGCCTTAAACAATTTATGCCAAGTCTTCATCTTGTGCCATCAGCTTAAGGTCTTTACATATCTCCAATACCATTTTTCATTTTTTTTAACTACTTCGTGTATCAGGTATGATAAAAGAGAACCAGTTATTGTTAATGTGGTTCAGAATCAACATCATTGCACTCTGAGCAAACTCATAGATGTTGTAACCCTTTCTTACTTAGTCGTTCCCCTTCTACCGTGAGGTGTAGAGGTTTGGAAGAGAGAGTGCCAGACTATCCTATCGGCTGTCTTCCTCCTGGCCTGGTTCCATTCTAGTTCCCGGTCCTTCAAAGATTGTCTAATGTTGTTATCCCAGCGGACTCTGGGTCATCCTGGGGGTCTGGATCCCTGGCTCTTTGTTTCCCATGCTTGTCGTGGTAGCCGATCTTCTCCCATTCTGCAGACATGGCCAAACCATCTTAGTTGGGACTGTTCTACTTGGGTCTGCAGGGGGTGGGATTTAAGGCCTTGACATATTGTCTGGTTGCGGACCATGTCTCTTCTTGTTACTTCAACCACCTTCCTCGGATACCTCATTTCTGAGGTTTGGATCTGGCTTTTGTGGCTTGCAGTCATTGCCCATGACTCACATCCATATGTCAAGACTGGGACATAGGTGGAGTGGTATACAGCCATCTTCATTTTCTTACAAACCTCTCTTACTTACTTACTTAGTCGTTCCTCTTCTACCGTGAGGTGTAGAGGTTTGGAAGAGAGAGCGCCAGACTATCCTATCGGCTGTCTTCCTCCTGGCCTGGTTCCATTCTAGTCCTCGGTCCTTCAAAGATTGTCTAATGTCGTTATCCCAGCGGACTCTGGGTCATCCTGGGGGTCTGGATCCCTGGCTCTTTGTTTCCCATGCTAGTTGTGGTAGCCGATCTTCTCCCATTCTGCAGACATGGCCAAACCATCTTAGTTGGGACTGTTCTACTTGGGTCTGCAGGGGGTGGGATTTAAGGCCTTGACATATTGTCTGGTTGCGTACCATGTCTCTTCTTGTTACTTCAACCACCTTCCTCAGATACCTCATTTCTGAGGTTTGGATCTGGCTTTTGTGGGTTGTAGTCATTGCCCATGACTCGCATCCATATGTCAAGACTGGGACATAGGTGGAGCGGTATACAGCCATCTTCGTTTTCTTACCAACCTCTCTCTTGCTGAGGAATCCTCGATTTATGGCCTGAAAAAGTCTCCCAGCTGCTGCTTTTCGAGTGGCCAACTCTTCTTTGATGCCTCCCTTTTGGTCTATAATAGCTCCGAGGTATTTAAAGTGGTCTACCTGCTCCAGGACCTGTTCTCCCAGCTTAATCTGATGTCTTCTTTCTTCTCGTGATATCACCATGGATTTTGTTTTAGAGCTGCTTATGACCATCCCTCTCTTCTCCAGCTCTTCCTTCCAGACTTGCAGGTTGAATTGGAGATGTGCCTCTGAAACCAACCTCTCTTGCTGAGGAATCTTCGATTTATGACCTGAAAAAGTCTCCCAGCTGCTGCTTTTCGAGTGGCCAACTCTTCTTTGATGCCTCCCTTTCGGTCTATAATAGCTCCGAGGTATTTAAAGTGGTGATGTTGTAACCCTTTATCTGAAATACCCGGAGACAGCTCTGTTTCGGAAACCAAACTTTTTGGGTTTTCAAATGTTACCCAAATCGTTAGAAAAGTATACCAAATTCACCCAAATCACCTAATCTGCATTAAAACATAACCTCAAGTCACCCAAAATAGTCAAAAATCCCCAAAGAAAATTTTGATACTTCGAATATTTCATTTTTTTAAAATAAAAGGTTCTTCAGTGACTATCTTCCGTCACCTCAACTTCTATAACATGGATCATGAAAACAAAAAAATGAACGGCAAAAGGAAACGGAGGAAAGAGGGAAAAAAAAAACAACAACAACAACAAAAAACACATAACTCACGTTAATATAGTGCACTTACAGTCAATGCTTGTGACAGAACAGTTCTGTAGACAGACAACAAAATAGACACCAGATCTTCTTGTGGGACATATGCATATCCCAAATGAAGAAAACACTTTTCTGTTTCTGACCAGATCAAGAGCTTCGGTGAATGGAACCTGTGGATTCAAGATTCAAGCAAAACAACACAAGAACCAAGATGAAAAAAATATTATAGCACTACTACTGGTGCTGCTGCTCCAAATACAGGCATACCTCAGATATTGCGGGTTTGGTTCCAGACCACCGCAATAAAGCGAATATCGCAATAACGCAGGTCACACTCATTTTTTTTGGCTTCTCGGTGCATATAAAAGCCTAAAATCTGTTTACATTATGTCTGTTAAGTGCGCAATAGCGCTGGGTCTAAAAAAAAATGTACTGTAAAATTAAAAATACTTTATTGCTAAAAAAAAAAATGCTAATCTTTATCGTCTGAGCCTTCAGTGAATCGTAATCTTTTTGCTGGTGGGGAGCCAAAATCTATCAGAAGAAGAAGACACATTCTAATAAATAAACATGAATAATTTGAAAAAAAAAAAACGCAATATCTGCGAAGCGCAATAACGCAAAGCGCAATAAAGCGAGGTATGCCTGTATTTCCTTCAGGTCTCTGAAAAGACAAAAAAAAAAGAATAGCACTACTCTACCCTCAGACCTCTTCTTCTTCTTTGACCCATAGCCGCCGACCATCAAAGCAGTCAGTGGCCATCACGCCTGGTGGCGTCTTGTAGGGCAGCAACAAATTGATTTCACTTTGTTTGGTCGGCGGCCATCCTTCATACAGTGTCCCAACTCTGGTTCATTCTTTGCATCTCGGTTTCCACAGTTCTTTGCCATGTTGTTTTTTGGTGAGCCTCTCTTTCGCTTTCCTTCAGGGGTCCTTAGTAAAGCTGTTCTTGTAATGGTGTCAGGGTCCCAACCCAACTCCAGCGTTTGCCAGCTATGATGATGTGCATGTCCTCCTGGTTACTCCAAATAAGTAGTGCTTGGTTGCTGACGGTATTTGGCCAAAAGATTCGGAGAATTTTCCTTAGGCAGATTGTGTGGAAGGAGGACAGTTTCGACATTTCCTTCTCTGTTACTCTCCAGCATTCCGTACCATAGAGAAGCACAGAAAGTACACAGCTCTCATACAGACTCTCAGACATGCCCTACATATTTTTATTACTTGAAAATCAGGCAGGCCATTATGTCCATGTGGGGAAGACAAATAAACAGTAGAATATGTTCTTCAAGAATGTCGACTTCATGAGAGGTGCAGACTGACCTCTCAGCCAACACTAGCCTCACAGACAGAAAGCCTGGGACATACTGAGATTAATACATGCGGTTATATGAGAGCAAATGAAGATGATGCCAAATGCACATTTCTGACAGTACTGTTAGAATACTCTAAAAACACTCAAAGTAATTTTAAATAATTCATAGAACCACAGCAAAAGCAGTAAGTATTAAGCCCTGTTTATGTGAAAACTTCTGATCATCAAGTAAAATTCTTTTTCTGCGCTTCTCAAATTTAAGCTGAGTAAAAAGTGCTAAACTAATCCAATGATGGATCATTAATAATAGCTAGCATTTCAAAGTAGTTAAATAACCAAAACGCTATCTACTCCCAAAAGAAAGAAAGAAATATTCGGAAAAACATACTTTGTAGAATTCAAGATCATCCTGATTGCTTATGTAGTCAAGTCCATCTAGTTGTTTGGTTACATAACTGCGCTCTTCTTTAGATACCTGTAAAAATAGTTATAACAAATAAATAAATAAAGTTAAATTTGTTAATGTCCAGAGCAGTTCCCAGAGGTCTCTTAGAAGACAAAGAAAAAAAGACATGTTGTACAAGGTGACCAGTAAGAGGTTGTGTATGAGGTGGCAACTTCATCATGTAAAATAAATTGTTACAGAAAACACCGTTGGTAGAGGATGTTAATTTTCCATGTATGCACCATGTGATAGAGCCAGCTGTTGTGGTTGGAAACATGCTCCACAGGGAGCAACAACAAAATATGAACTAATATTTATTAATGCACCAACAACGTTGTATGAGAGACAGTCACCAATAGAATTCCTTGGCAAAACCACAGACAGATGGTTGTGGAGAAAAATGATCCTTAAGCACACCCAGCTGTGTGGCTACACAGCCTCCTTCGTCTTTAGATATATTCAAATATAGTTTTAAAAATAGATATAAACAAGGCAAAGAAAGAATAGGATCACTGATTCCTCAGGCATGTTGTAAGAAGCAACTAATATGAGCTTGTGCATGAGGCTGGCAACTTCTTCATGTAAAACAAACTGCTATAAAACCACAGCTGTAAGAGCATATGAATGTGACTGCACTTCAGCTTTATATAAACATTAGTCCAGTAAGAACCACAGATGTACTCACAAGCATGTTGGAGGTCATTCAAGAGTATAACAGGGATGTTTGTATCAAGCCCACTGCTCAACATTTATACATGGAAAGAAAAACATCTGAGGCATATGGACATCCTAGACTACCTAGTATGTCAATCGCCAGAGTGTGGCTGAGACACGGTGCAATTCCCCAAAATGTCAATCTCAATTTCTCATTCTGCCTCTTTTAGTGACATTAGTAACTTTGTGTATCTCATATAAAATAAGGTGATCTCTATTTTAGTAAAAGTTTGGCACTCATAGAAAAGACAGGAGTGTGACATGAAATGCCAGAGAAATGTCATTAACGTTAAAACTATAAAAAGAACGAGAAACCAAGAAATCAGGAAGTCAAGAGGACCTTTGTCATCCTACACAGAGACTAAAAAAAAAAAAAATTCAGTTACCTCATTAGAAGACTGCCATAATACTTCAAGGCTGGTTTCAGGACAAGTAAATGCTTCAGAAGATGAACTGATGGCAGAAACATGGTCTGATGCTAGACAAGGCAACACTTTCTACAAAGAAAAGAAGCTGCATCTTCCTGTGCTGCTTGTGTCACACTAGGAAGGAAAACTAAACTAAACTGGTTTATGTTTCACATGAGAATACTGGTTCATGTCCCATGGAGTTCCTAGGGGTCTCTGAGGAGACATAGGACAATAAAAGGCTACTGTTCCCTCAGGTATGCCGTACAATGCAACGGTTGTGGCAACCTCATCATACAAAACTAATAGAAAGCACGAGGCATGGACACGCACTTTGGAGCAGACTTCCTGAAAGTAGGCCAGCTGCAACTGAGACTCCATGCTCCAACAGGAACAAAACAGAAGATGATGATGATACTGGTTCATATTTCAGACGTACAAACTGCTTACTTGTCCATTAAACATACTGATTTATGTTTCCCATCAAGCTGCTGGCTTATATTTCATATGAACATACTGTTTTATGTTTTACATGAACATTATTGTTCATATTTCACAAGAACATAATCATTTCTTTATAACTGAACATTCTAGTTTATATTGTATTTGAATGTTCATGTGTCAAATGAACGTGCTGATTTATAATTCACATGAGCATACCGGTTTATATTTCAAGTTATTGGCTGTCAAAAACTGCACCCTGCTCGCTGTTTCCTCCATCTGGAACCGGAAGCGAAACAAGTCAATTTCCTGAGTAAGAAACCATCTTCGGAGGTCCTCCCTGTTTCAAAACAATCAAAAATAGAGATGTTGGCAGAGTGCTGATTTAGACTGCATCACATCACATACATTGTTCCCTTCACACTCTCCATTATTCTCATAAAAATAGCAAGCCATTAACAATAATAATGCTGTCAGTATTGTGTACATCACTGTTCCGCAACCTTTTTAACTTCATGGCACACTTACCTGCCTTTCAAAAGTTGATGGTACACCATAATATTTAAGTAGGTGAGTTTAATGAGTATTTAAAAATTCACTGCAGTCATAAGACACCATTCCCTAATTGTTTGTGATCGATTGGTGGATGATGATAACTCAACTTATTTTTTTGTAAAACTGTATGTGTGAGATTTTTTCTTAATATTTTACCATAACACAGAATTTTGCAACTATTATATGATGTATTCTGCCCAGCATCATGGCACACCAGGCAGACACTGGCGGCACATCAGTTGCAGAGCACTGGTCTACATATTCAATATTTGTTCAGACATTCACATCCAACTTAAAATACCAGGTCTGAAGAAGAATGTAAAAATCCTTACGATCTGCAGTAAGCAAGTCTGAGGATGAAGTGAGACACATGATCACGGTAACGGTTCTCTAATTCCTTTTCCTGAAACATTAAATCAGAAAAATACTTTTATTTTTTTTAACACATTCTGCCAGACATCTGTAACAAATAGACAAAGATGAAACTACAATCAATCCTTAGAAAAATGAACTCTTTATGAGGGAGGATGACCAGTTCCCTTCCTTGCTGGTTTTTGCCTTCTTGAGTCAAGTAACCATTTTTACATCTAGGTAGACTAGAGCATTATGCAACCTGGTTTTAGAGCCAGGCACCTTTGTCTCGGGAATCCAGCACTTTAACTGCTCTGCCACCCAGATGCTCTTGCACACCAACAGATAACAATAACAAGTATGAATGTCCTGTTTCATGAGGCTGGCAATCTAATCATGTAAAACAAATTGCCACATCATGTAAAACAAATTGCCACATCATGTAAAACAAATTGCCAAAGAAACCATGGCTGCAAGACCATGTGACTGCTTAGTTCAGGCTTCTTGCAAAGGGACAAGCTACAGTGGTGGTTCCATGCTCCATAAGGAGTGCAAAGAAAAATGACGATGACGGAGATGACTTTCCTGTTTATTAGATTCAAACCCACATCTTCTAAAATATGACTACATTTTTATTATCATCACCATCATCATCATCCTCCTTTTAAGCATAGGACCACCAGTATATGTGGCCATATTATAGGAAGCCTGTGCTATTGAAGTAGTGGGTTCTGCAGCAATGTATTTTACATGATGCGACTATATGTGTGCACTTCATTCTTTTTTTTTTGCCCTTATGGTGCATTAGCCACCTCAGAGATTATCTCATTGTAGGAAGCCTGTACCAGATCATAAGGTTACCAGCCCTGTGCGGACATCATATTAATTGTTCCTTATGATATGCCTGAGGAGGCAGTAGTAGCCTTATTCTTTGTGTCCTCAGTGATCCCTGGGAAACTACTCCGAGCTTTGTGACCTTGAGAAAATATAAAGTGTAACAGGCTACACACGTTATCAGGTATAAAATGACAAGAAATGACACAAGAATGACAACATAAAAAAAAAACATACTGGCTGTGCTGTGTTGTCTTTGTTTTTAGAATGCTGTCCTTCAATTTTGTGGCACTAATTTCTTTCTCCAGCAACTCATTATATTTGGGGGTTCCCTTCTGGTGTGTGATTCCTATTGTCTCCACAGCCTTCAGCACTAGTGGAAATATGATATTAGTAATGAGAAATAAAATAAATGTAGATTTCAACAAGGCTATAGAACAAACAAAGCTTAGGAAGATTATCTTGCAAGGGGAAGAGGTGAAGCATATATTTTAGCATTAAAGACAGGCTTGTAGAAACCAATTTAAAATCAGCGCATCGCTAGCGTTCAGAAACACAGCAAACTACAAAGGCTACATACAAACATTCCAGACAGATGTTTCAGGAGGCGTTCCTTTAAACCACAGAATAAAATGGTCCTGATGATGTCATACTCCCTCCTGATCTCCTGGGTAGTGAGATCGGATGCCTAGCCTTCTCAGATAAGGGTGAAAAAATAGGAGGTCCCGTGTGCAAGTTGCGCACGTTAAAAATCCCATGGCAGTTGGAAATCATAAAGAGTAGGCCATAAGGCAAAATTTAAAAATTAGAAACCTACCCACCAAATATATTTATAGAATGTGTGATTCCTATGTACACACATTGAGATTCTTGCTAGTGCTAAGGAGTTTGTGCACTGTGCTGAGATCCTCCTTGTGTGATCTAAGGAAGGAGATAGGAGCACTGATGGAGTTGTCCGTGTGCAATGAAGATAATCCTTAAAACTAAACCAAACAGGATAAAATATCAGTTGAAGATACAGGCAGATGAAATAAACATAAACTTATACATCTACAAACTTTAAACAATAAATCAGGCCTTGACATTTACAACAGCAACAAAATAATAATGAAAAATGCAAAGCAGTGACATAATCATGCGAGATTGACAAGAAACTTCAAGAACAAAAAACAGAAGAGCAGGCAAAGTATGGCACAGCAGGAAAAAAACAAAATAAGAAAACTTGTGAGGTGCAACCGAAATTATTGATTTTTCAGTTATAGTTCTTATATGCATCTCGAATATCTGATAGTACACGTGTTTTCATGTTAGAAAGTCATTTTAGCTACAAGTATGTGTGTTTTTATGTTAGAAAGCCATTTTATCTATGAGTATGTGTGTTTTTATGTTAGAAAGCCATTTTAGCTATGAGTGTGTATCAAGTTTTCTTCAAGTTTAAATAAAATAAAGAAAGTCATCCTAGGCTGACTTTTCTGTTTTCTAATTCACGTTTCTTGAGAATTGTTATTCCCAACATTTCACCACTCTGAAAATATTTCAATAGATGCAGACAATAAATCCAACCTCACACAACTGGGGATTTCTTATTTCTGGCCTATGTGCCAATAAATGAACACATTCCCAAGGCATTATCAAAGTCCCTATTTTGCACACAAAAGAAAAAAATCCTAATATGAAAGAAATATTTTGCACGATACTGTTACAACTGAATATCATGCAAAAAAAAAAAAAAAATACAACCCAAAAACTCTGCTTTAGATTTTAAAATAACTACCTCATTAATCATTACATTTTATAGCTAAGGTTCACTGTGTCAGAGTTCTCTTTTGCTTTGGTCAAAGAAAGAGGATAATGAATGTTAAAGAGGAATGGGTCACAAAACACAGTACACTCACCAACTTGTCAGCCAACTCACGATTAACAAGTTACCCGTGTCGCTCGGTGCGATTAAAAAATAAATGATAGTATTACAGAATAACAGGCGTTGCCATGTCAACCAATAAGCTATTGAAATGTGGTCCTTGTAGCTTGCATTTATTAAAAGTTTTTTCTTAAAAACACTGAGGCTGTATGTTGAAAAAATATACTAGTTTACCGCTCATGAAATCTACAAATTCATATGAAGCAATTAATGACATGTTTCCATTCAACCAGACTCATAGGCCTACTTCTTCTTGTACACTCTGGACATTCATAATGATCCATAATAAAACCCTATTATATTTTAATAACTAGGCTGTAAGATGATAACCATCTGGGAGACATCACCAAAATTGCCACATCTATTATTCTGTGATTCAGCGAAATATATTTTACCAGGATCTAAGACAGTGTACAATTGCTGCTGATAATAGATTTTGAGCTTTCTTGCAAGGTATAAAAAAAGATGTTGAAATGAAGATTAGCCTAGTCATTAGTGGGCCATGTGTTTGATACAGAAGCTGAAATGAAGAGCACTGGGCAGTGTGTTCGATATGGCCTTATAAAAGAAGCAGTGGTTGAAATGAAGAACAGTGTTTTCCAATGACATAAAATAATTCGCCAAGTCGTTAGGTTAGGATTATGATTCACTAGGGCCTATTCTTCAAAGGTAGCATATAGGCTAGATCGCGAGTTGACCGACAAGGCAGCGAATGTGCAGTGTTCTGTATATCAACCAAAAGAATGTTTCAAGCAAATCAACTAAAACTGAAATACATTTAATTATTACCCTAAAACCGTCAAATAATATCACCGCAAGAAAATTGTTCAACATCAACGCAATAACAGACTAAAACTACAGGGTGTTTATAAAGTCGCTGTGCAGTGAATTTGAAAAATATTTTAGAAATTACGTCACGAATGATGCAAATTTACGTCATGATATTCTGTGTTCCAATGCTATGTTCCACAATCCCGTGTGCAGCATTACACAACAAGCCCCAATTGAAAACCACATTTCTGGTGACGTAGTCTCGCCCGGGCGTAAATTTCACTGCACAGCGACTTTATAAACACCCTGTAGTAGCCTAGTTCTAAAAAAAAAATAATATATATATATACGCCATTGCTTAGGCCTACCTTTCAACCTTTCGACTGCCAGCTCCTCAAATTCTTGAAGAAAAATCGTATCGGTTGGAGGCTGTGTATAGAGCTGAAGACGATGGGGATAACGATCGTCTAAGACAGCGGTTCCCAACCTTTTTTCACTTGCGTACCCCTTGGCAGCCCATTTCTATAAATTGTACCCCTAATATTAGCAAAATATTTGAAATTAATATAGTTGCTGTTATTCAAAATTTATAGATTATAACCAGAAATAAAGGGGCCCACCACGGGATTAAAAAAACAATGTAATAAAAAGGTGAACAAACAGTGCATATATTTTTACATTAAAAAATCAGAAGTTACAATAAAAATTAACACATTTAATTTATTAATAATAATAATAAAAACGTTATTATTGTTAAAAGTTGAAATTCAACACACATGTCACGTGACCATGACAAATGTTCAGTGCGTGGGTTCAAGTGATGTGTGGTGGGGTGATGAGCTTGATTTTGAGGCACATATAAATGAATTTAGTATATAGTATTATGTGTAGCAAGTGTGAAGTCAGCTATGCAAGCCCCTGAGAAAGTATAAATTAAGAATATATGTCAGGGAACCTGTCTTGCTTCCACCAATGACCACCACCCGCTATGTATATTATCCCAAATTATATGTACTGATGTATGGATGTTGTGTAGCTAGATGTCTAGGGTATATGCAATGTATGTGAATAAAATAACAACAACCACACTTTAAAGTTACTTAACAAGTAATTTAACAACTCACTATTGCATTCTGGTCTGATAAATTTTTTACAATGTATTGAGTATAATTGAGTGATTCAAATAAAGTTAAATGTCAACGAGTAATTAAATATATTTACACAAATACAGGTTTAACTAATAGAGTCTTTTCTATCTTGATCATGACGATTTTAGGACTGGAAGTGTTCTTGAGTGAAGTATTTCCTCTAAGAATAAGAACACTTTTGTGGGAGTAATACTGTCATCATATTTAGGAATCTGTTTACTAGAATATTCGTGGAGGATCAGGTTGTGAATTAACAAGGCCCCAAAACACAGGGCTTAGCTTTTATATAGTTGTCGAAAATTCTGCGATGTTCTGCCTCTGAATCTGCCCTCTCACATCAAGGTACAGCTTTTGATGGTTGATACTGCAAGGCAATCAGACATATGGCCTCTAACTGGTACTTTTCTCGAACATACACGTGACTCGCACACTTCAGGTTCTTACAGAAACCCTGGGAAGGAAAAGATTCATTTCCCTCAAAATACTAGTCTGACCTATCTCCACTCCTAACAAGGTTGATACATATTAACCGATCCTAATCAGAAAATCCTATACACATAGTTATTTTTCCCATCTGTAAAAGTGCTTTATTCATCATCAAGTATCTCAACCATATGTTGAACCCTTCCTAGTCATAAGACAATATTAAAATTAAGTAAATACATTCAGGTGATAACTTGTAATTTATAAAGATGTCCAGTGATTTGCTGGCTATATCTCAAACATTATTCAGTAATTTCTTTTCCCTTATTAATTTCTTTTATCCCAATTTTTAAGTAAAACTGTAAGGATTTTATTAAGTTCTTTCCCCACAATGTCAGAAATCCTGTCTGGCTTTTCTACAAAAGGATAATATCTTTCTTAGCAACTCGGTGAAACAACACAAAGTTTGATGTTGGCTTCCCTCTTTATATATTTTCTTTTATCTCCCAAAGTACAAGTAAAGCTGTAGGGCTTTTACATGAAGCTATAAGATTATCTAACCCCATTTAATGATTTTACCTAACAGGTTGAAGTGGCGCTTGTACGACTGGGACTCTACCCTTCCAATATTCATACATAATCAATAATGCAAACACATTTTCCAATACAAAAATAATTAAATAAATGGTTCTTCTTACCGTAATATTGAAATATTTCACTATATAAGTTAAATACAGGCTGTTAATGGTCACAGATCTCCTGCTGACATCAGAACAGCGAGGCATAGGAGCACAACTTGTCTGAATTCGTCAATAACTACACAAGTGAATATTTTATTTGTAAGTGGCCAGGAAAGTTTGGGCCTCAGTGTATTTATTCAACTCCTTAGTTATTCTAAGCAACCAATCAGGGGACTTCCGCTCCTACGCATCTTTTTTTGAAAAGTTAACCTAATAATTTTCAAATCAGGAGACACCCCTTAATATGGCCTGCATCAGCAAAGAAGCCCTATACACGTCTATATATGTCTTTATTCTACCATCTCGCTAGTATTCTCTAAGTCATTTCAATACAGAATGATAATATTTACTTCGTCTACCGTCTGTCATCTAATACATAAGGTTTCACACTTATGTCTATTATTTTTACCATTTTCGTTTTTCCTCTATATTTATTCAAATAACATATCTTTCTTTCTACGGCAAGATAAGATATTACACTAAAGAATATGTTATGTCTAATAACTAAATATTATCATTTTAATCGTCCCTTGGGCTTCTATCGTTCAATTTTGACAGTAGTTTCATTTCTAAAATTTAAACGGGCTCTATGCATTTCTCCCTTTCCAATTTTTTTTCTCTCTTGCCTTTTCTAAGAAATAAACAATTTTTAACGATAACCAACGTTCAATCGTGCTTGACTACAGTAACCATGGCCTTTGACCTAATATTCAAATATTTCTAGCCTCTCTCTTACGTTTTGGGTAGGGCGTGCAAGTCTGTGACGTCACATTGGCATTTATTCTAACAATCGTTTTTATGCGTTAACCCTTTAGAGACCGAGTTATAAAAGCTAGTATTTTGGTGGCGCGGTGATTCCTATGTTATTCTTATGTTATTTTATTCTTATAAAAGTGGTCACTAGTCTTACAACTGGGGGGAATTTTGCGAGACCATATGTGAGCGTGTTGTACATACAGATTGTATTTTACGACATGATGTAAGATACAGTCTCAATTCTGGACCTGCATTCAGTTTACTACGGTATTTATTTTTTATAAAGGTATAAGAAGAGAAAGCCCTCTCCACCAGCTCAGCATTTGTAAATGGCAACAGAAACTTAAGCGCCTTGTCGGTCAGCTGTTCATATTCTCTGCTGATGTCTCCCCAAAAGTTAATATGGAATTTTCCTTCGAATTCAGCTATTAAAGTAGTATCAATCGAAAGTTCAATCAACTTCTCTTTTTTTGTTGATTGATAATGTGGCTGCTTGGAAATATTCTTCTTCAAAGGGATTTACAATCCAGTAGTTCTCTTTTCCAGGTTTCGGAAAGTACTTCTCGAAAGATGATTTTAGCCCTTTCAAGTGTTCAATTATTTTCTCGCTCATTTCCTGGGAGAGGTGCAGCTCGTTCTCAGATAGGAAATTGTGCAGAGTTTCAAATACCTCAGGCTAGCCTTTTTCAATACACGACCTCCAAAAATCTAATTTTTTAATCATAGATTCAATTTTGTCTGAAACATTGAAGATCGTTACCGAGCTATTCTGAAGTGCCAAATTTAGTTTGTTTATTTGTAGGAAAATATCCGATAAGTATGCAAGACTCTGAAGCCAATCACAGTCGTGTAACTTTGAAGTAAGTTGGAAAGGATGGTCTTCAAAAAAAGTTGGACTTCATGTCTAAGTTCGAACAGCCGGGTTAGGACTTTACCACGAGAGAGCCACCTTACTTGTGTATGAAGGAGCAGGGTAGAATGAAGACTATTCATCTCTTCACACAGTGCTTTGAAAAGCCTCGAGTTTGTGGACTTTGACTTTATAAAATTAACCACTTTCACAGCTTCATCAAGAACGACTTTTAATTCACCAGGGAGTCGGTTAGATGCAAGGCTTTGCCTGTGGATGCAGCAGTGGCTCCAGGTTATATTGGGGGCTACCTTCGTGACACGAGCGCGAAGACCGGAGTAGCAACCTGACATAGACTTGGCTCCGTCAGTGCATAGTCCACAACAATTAGACCAATTAATGTCCTTTTCTTTGAAATAGAATCAATAGCATGAAATATATCCTCACCTCTTGTAAGCCCTGACAGAGGATGACAAAGCAAAAGGTTTTCTTCAACTTCATTGCTTTTCAAATACCTCACAATAACAAGCAAAACAGCGCAATTAGCAATATCTTTGCTTTCGTCAACTTGAATAGCAAAGAATTTACTATTTTTAATGCTACTTATAGGCGTTGAAAAAAAATTGCGTTCCTTGTTTTCATAACTGGGGTGTTTTGTTTGTAAATGCCGCAAGAGTAACGAAGGTTTCATGCTACCATTGGATAATACTTCCCGACACACTACACAGTGGGGCTTAGCACAGTCCTCATCTCCTATAAACGAAAACCCATACTTCATGTATTCGTCACTGTATTTTCTCTTTTTAGCTCTATGTAAAACTGAAGATCGTGTCTTTTCACTATCCTGCACCAAGAAAAACGGCGGAGATTGTCTCACACAGTTCATGTTTATAGCGTTGAATTAATTTCACAACTTTTGACTTGTCTTTTACACTGTTGACATATGTATCTTTTTTCCGCCATTACTCAATTTTTGTCGCGTACCCCTGAACGTCCTGTCGCGTACCCCCAGGGGTACGCGTACCACAGGTTGGGAACCGCTGGTCTAAGACAATATCTGTGTCAACAGTTTTTCCTTTTGTTCTTGTCCTGTTTCCAAATTCCATGATTCTAATAAATCCGTTCTCCCATAACAATAATCAGTTTACAAACCCCGCCACATTTATTTCGTTTCATGTCGTTTATTATTTTTAGTTTTGTCCGTTCTCTGATATCGGTACGAAAGTTAACGGTGTCAATGCTGTACTAAGTTTCCGTAAAAATCATAGAGTTTCTTCTTCAAGTACCATGCCTGGTGGCGTAGACGATCATCACTCTCCACTTCTTCCTGTCTCCAGTACTAATTATCGATTATGTTGTTGACTTCTTTCCATCCCATGATGTCAAACTGATAGGAAACTGTATACAGAGCGATACAACAGGAGGCAGTCTGATCATCAGAAATAGTCCCCCCTTTTCGATCAAGTGTTTCGACCCATTATTCTCCTTTACACTCTGATTGAGGGGGGGGGGGGGGAACTTGGGTCTTGTGCAGATAATTTAACCCACTCCACCATGGTTGCAGCTTTCAACTTCATTTTTTTTTTTTTTTTTTTTTTTTTTTTTAATGAAAAAAAAAAGATATCCGGTTCAACCTCTGATGGGTTATAATTAGGATATACTGTACAGTATATTGTTTTCAATTCCAAATAATATGAACAACCGCCTATATGAGAAAGTGGCATCACATTTTTCAAATCAATGTAAATTGGGACAATCACAATTGTGCTTAAACGTTAAATAAATAAAATAAAAATAAGAAATAAAATAATAAACCAAGAAAAAAACTTTGAACAAGAATAATATTAAAGTTAGTTCTAGTTAGGCTATATAACGGACTTTAACAGATTGACTTTCATCTGTTAAAAGTTATATGCATTGTAAGAACAGCATCAGACCTTCACATTCCCAGCCACTATATATTAACATTTGTTCGTGTTAAATATTGTTTTACTATATTATGCAATTCCCTAGGTCTGTCTATTCTCAACACCTCTTCTATATTTATAGTTATAGGTAAGTTGGATGCTTGCAAATAATCTAATATTGGTATTCTCATTTGTTCATACCTCTTACATTTTAACAAGAAATGTTCTATATTATTGTCTTGAAGACATCCTGCACAGTAAGGTTCTTCTATTCTGAAATAGCCTTTTCCAAGCTGTAGTCTGAGAAGTTTCTTATTACTGGGAATTTTCAATTCCCTAGATATCTGACATTTTCTTGTTGGAACCTTGGACATCTTATATGCATGTCTTCCTTTCAGATTTTTATCCCACTCTGCTTTCCATTCATCTGTTATTAAATCTTTAATTAAGCTCTTAATCTCTGATTTACTCATCCCTACATTTATTAGATTTTTATCAGATCTACCTTTCTTGGCTTCTTTATCAGCCTTTTCATTTCCTTCTATGCCAACATGTGAAGGTATCCAAGCAAATAAGACTGAACATCCTCTGGAATATAAGTATGTAGTAGCCAGAAATATCTCCTCTGCTATATCAGGTCTACTACATTCTCGTAAGTTTCTAAGTGCTTTAATTGTTGAAAGAGAGTCAGTTAAAACTGTTATAGGCTACTGTTAATTTTTTGGGAGGGTTATTAGAGAATATTTCTAGTGCTTTTAGTATTGCCACCATCTCTTTTCTGTCAGCTGGAGGCAATTCAGAAAGTACCCCTTACATTGAAAATAAGTTACTTACTTACTTAGTCGTTCCTCTTCTACCGTGAGGTGCAGAGGTTTGGAAGAGAAAGCGCCATACTACCCTATCGGATGTCTTCCTCCAGACCTGGTTCGGGACCCAAAGATGCAGCAATAGAGAATGCAGTCAGCGACCCATAGCTTGACTGCTTGCATCAGAATCAGCGAACCAGAGCTGGTCAAGACCGTACTCCACCTCCACGTGGTGGTCCTGGAAACAGTCTGCAGCAACGCAGTCTGGCTGAGCGAGTACGGATCGAAGAGGGAAGGCAAACCATGTCCCAAAAAATGCCGTGCAGAAATCGGATATGTCGACCGAAAGGTGCAGATATCACAGCTTAGGCGTAAACAGACACAACGCAACCACCGTCCTTTTCAGGGCGAACGAAGAAGAAGAAACACTGCACTGAGGTAGTACCAAAACCAATTTTTTTTTTTTTTTATATTAAGCTGATAAGAACAGATTTTTTATTTTTTTTTTTTTTTTGCTGATAAGAACAGATTTTTTGTTGTTGTTGTTGTTGTTGTGAACCCGACCCTGGATAAGACCCGGCATACTCTAGAAATGATCCCTAGAAGTACGACACTTTGATCTTAGCCAAAAGAGGCCGAGAAGCGATCAATCTGATAAGAACAGATTTTTTTTTTTTTTTTTTTTTTTTTTTTTGGTGAAGTTTATTTTGCTTCTCAAATACATGTTACATTTATAGAAAGTACATTTTGAAATTTCATATAGAGAAAAAAAAAACCAAAACAAAACAAAAACTTTCGTGCACTCTCAAACTTTCATTCACACCCTTTAGAAGATACATATCTTAAGAAATGGGAGAGTAAAAGGAATAAGTATTGTAACCTAAAATCATCAGATGAAAGAACAAAAAGGAATCACACATTCCAGAAAATGGCACTAGTAATAATATGAGTATGTCATATGAATTACTTTAACAGGTTGTAAAAGAGTACATTTTCTGTGGGTAGAATCTGGCATATCAAGAGCACATTCCTGACAGTCATAAAATTAGCATGTCAAATGTACTATTTACAAATTATGCACACATCAATCCGACAAAGTACGCTCTTGATGTTAGCAACTTGACAAAGGCTTCACACATAAAAAACATATTGTTCATGTTACATCATGTTCAAACATGCTGTTTAAAAATGTAAGCCAGGAGGATTGAAAGTGAAATCTCAATGAGGATGGTTAACACCCACAGATACTTCTTTCACTTGACTGCAAAAGTACTTTGTGGTTCTAAGCGCCATAAACACTCTCATCACTGTAGGCAATGTACAAAAAGAAATCCTCTTCATGGTGTTAAATGAAAAGTTACTTGTGTAGGCTGTCATCTTTATCTGCTGGGTTTCTTGTGAGATCGATGATGAGCTTGCTTCGTAAGTCTAATTCGGGTGGGCTTGTCCGCTGTGCTGTTGTAGTGATGTTGCTGCTGTACTTCGTCTCAACAGTCTGGGTTGGTGGTGGTGCTGCTTTCCTAGTGGTTGGTGTGGATGTCAGTTCTGGTTTCTGTTCTGTTTCTGTGTCGGAGCTGTCTGGTGCCGAGTGTCGTCTTTGTCTTTTATTTTTGTTTTTGTGGGAAACTGTCTGGAAGTCATCGGCTGCTGGTGGTGGGTCTCTTGTCTGTGGTTCTTGGGCCTGCTTGGAAGCTGTTGTCTTTCGCGGTCTTGGCAACGAAGTGGATTCTGCTGTTGTAAGGGTTTCTGCCGCTACTTCTTTCTGCGGCAGCACTGGCCACGACGTGGTTTTCGACGCTGTTAAAACCAGTTTATCCGTCGCAAAATACCACTACTCTTGTGCTTAGATGATAAGGGAGAAAACTATTTTAGACTGTAATATTTCCTAGGTGTACATAGTTCTGCTTTATAAAATTAGCATAACGACCGTTTTTAATAAACTGGAAGTAAGAGAACATAGTAATTGAGCATAAACCACTAAGAGAGATAACAATATTATTAGCGCCCTTTACAGTTAAGGGGCTCCACTACAATGAAAACTGGATTTTACGTACAAAATATCGATTTTTTACTTTTGAGCTTATTTTATTAAATAATCATCGAGGAATCGATTGAGCAAGGTTTTATAACATAAAAAATGCATTTGATGTATCAAAAAGCATATTGTCGGCACTACCCCCATGCTATGATTTTCAAATTTGTGCCGAAAATGCACGATTTCTCTCTAAAACTATCTAACAGAGGAGTCTCAAATTTGGCATGCATGTAGTACACATCTACCAACGGGCTGATCACCCGTTTGCCAGTCACTTCGATTACGGAAACAACAGCAGATGGATTGATTTGCCGTTGCCCTAAAGACGCCATTAGGCGTGATGGGAAACAATGGCAAAGAAAACCTATCTGCTGTTGCCCTAAGACGCCACTAGGCGTAATGGCCACTGACTGCTTTGACGGTCGGTGGCTAAGGATGGAAGAAGAAGAAGTACACATCTATATCTTTAAAGTAACACATCTGCATTTTATATATTTTGGTAATTTTCTTTTATAAATTATATTATATTATATTATATTATTATATTAAATTATATTATTATATTATATTATATTATATTAATATTATATTATATTAAATTATATTATATATTATATTATAAATTATAAATTTTATAAATAACCAGTGTTTAACTGGTGTTAGAACTTTTTTTTACTGAAAGGTTGAACAGGTATTCGTACTTCATGAATGAAATGTTGGATGGATATCGATATGCCATGACTGAAGTGTCAAACTGGTAATATAATTATTGAAATGGTAGCATTACTTTGAATGAATTTGGGGAACTGGTATCGTAATCCTTACCTGGAGTGGGCATCTGACAGGGCTTTGAGACGGGTGGTTTTCTGTCTCGTGAGTGTGTGCAGATTTGTGTATTGAAGGGAAGAGTTTCTTTCCCGATCTATGGATTATTTTCCAAGATATTATTGAAATGCCAGGGAGTGTGTCGGCATTACGTATTCGAGAATTTTGATATATATTGAAGATATCTTTTTGAGGCCTTGGAGTATACCAGCCGCGATTATTATCATTGATGAAGATATTCATGCAAACCTTTGTTCCTAATGGATGTGTACGATGGTTTATTATGAAATGAGAGATACTGTAAGCTGCTTTGTTATGCAGCCTATTTTTCCCCATGGATGTACTTACCGATACTAGATATTTAAGATGTTGGAAGTTTGTTCCTGAGGGATATTTATTGTAACAGTGTACTGTGCTGATGCCTGTGGTTTATGCAACCGACGTAACGGATATTTGATACCATGTTCTGCATCTATTTTTCCATGGATATTTTGTACTTGATGCTTCATGATTTGCTATGAACTGTGTTTCTACAATGTCAACGTGACAGTGTTGTGGTGTTAATAAACTATGTATGAGTCAGAACGAGTTCCACTGTTTCCTGACCCAATGTTGCTGAGGTGTGTGTGATTTCAGTCTGTTAGATGAGAGAACCTTTAACATTCGCGTATACAGATAGACACTGTTAAGTCGTGTTTTATATAGGACCTGTAATTGTTAGTATTAGTCAAATACCTGGAAAAATTTTGTATTAGTTACCTGAAACAAATCTAACCCTCTAATCATGTAATATATATAAACAGATTTGAAATAATCAACCATAAACAACTTATAATTAATTAATATCTAGATGATTTAAGTTAAGTAACCTAAAATGTTCGGTGCTATGCTCTTTCTTCTTGCTTGTTTGGAATAGCTGTGTCTTGTTAATATAGTATTATTGTCTCGCACACGGTCTTGTATATAGTGATAAGTACTTGCGCGATCGGCATGCCTTTTTTTTTATTGTTGGTGCACACTGTAGGATCATCTCTCGTTGGTCTTCTCTTCGTGTAATACTTGCTATGACTGGATGCAGGTCGTTGATTTGCTCCTGTGTACTTGAGTCTTGAAAAAGGATATTCTTCTTGTTTACGTAAATCTTTCTGTGTCTCTATTTCACTGTCTGGTGCGGACTGGTCACTGATATCATTTGCTACCTGTTATCTGGCGGAGAATCAAGATGATAGTTTTCTTCTTTCTATTTACATATAAATGTTCATCAGCAAACTCTTTGTACTCAGTCTCTAGTATCACTTCTTGTTGCTATTCTTGTACTTGTCTGGTGTGGACTGGTCACTGGGTATCAGTACCACTGGCTGGATTGTTACTTGCTGTCTTCGTTACTACTGTAGGGCTGGTCACGGCCACCAAACGC